>WEIV01012776.1:53379-156381 GCA_013390005.1 Calyptomena viridis | reverse complement strand
TTGTTCTGTTCCTGCAGACAAGGTTATCTGATACAGACAATGGCTGAAGGTGCTGTGCACTCAAAATCATCCACAAGCACTTGTCAAATGGTTCTCTCAGGTAGATGCAACTTAATGGGAAATTTCTGTTTCCTTCCAATTATTGAGCTGCAGAAAAGATGCCTCCAAAAATATTTTTCCTCCAGCTGCCAGGCAAGAGCACCATCTGGTGTTCAGCTAATTACAGTTTTCAACCTGCGTATGGACAATTTTTTTTCTGTTTGCTTGGCTTTTTAATTATGTTTCTTGGGCAGGGGTTTTTTGTTTAGTTAGGTTTTTGCTTTGCTGCCTTTAAATGAAAGGAAAATTGATATGATGTCCTTNCTCACACACCCCCAGTTCTGTACCACCCTTGAGCTTTACAGCCCTTCACAACACTCTACCTTCTTCCCAAATTCAGGAACCAAAGCACTTCCTCCTCTCTCTTCACAAAAATAGCACCTAGTAAATGCCTCAGTTATTTACCTTAACCCATTTTCCGTTCCAGTTGTCTGAACTTTCACTTACTCACAGAAAAGCATCAGGTCACCTTTTAAACCGTAAAAACAATTTAAGTAACTTTAACACTTGAAGGTGTTAAGTAGTATCAGGTTGTTCTTGTAAGACTGATAACCAACACACAGGCTAAGGAATTCGGCAACCGAGTTGGGTTAACAAAAGTTACAATCTCTGTTTCTAGAGATGTGTTACGGATCCCCTGAAAAATACTAATTCTGTTTATATCCACACCACTTGCTGGAGTGAAAAGACATTTGAAGCTTGAATTTTAGATATCTAGAAAATATCTTTATGGAGACAACATGCAAAATTTCTTTTGAAAATGCAAAAGATTGTGAAAAGAAGCCATATAGATTAAGAAACTCAACAGCCAACCTACCATTAAATAACGTACAATTCACTGTAAGCTGAGAGGAAACATCAAGTGTTGGAATCTTCAGTAACTCCAGTCACCCCAGAGATCATACCAAAGGAAAAAAAATTCCCAAAACAACAAGGAAAAGAAAAAGTTTCCCCCCACCACTACAAACCCTATTTCTGATCTTTCCCAGGAGAATGAATAGCAATTATACCTATTAAGAATAAAAAAGAAACCCACAGGAATGGAAGAGGTGGTGGAAAATTATTCCAAACTTAGAAACAACAACCTGTTTTACATAGGCATTTATTCCTCTGCTACCTAAAACAGGAATAATTAAAATAACTACTTGTTACTTCCATAAGTATATTATTGAAGTTTAGCTCTTCATCAGCCTCTTACCTGTTTGTTGGAGTGGTGAAGCTAAAAGACAGCAGCTGATTCCAGAATGGGTCATTCTCAGAGATGGACTCTGCTCCTGATAATTTTTGTAAGTATTCGTTTTCTGGCAGCTCACTGATGCTGCTGCTATTTGCTCCCATCTTCTTTATTTGGCAGATCTCATTCTAAATTTTCATTTCTTTAAGGGAAGGAAAGAGGAAAAAAAGAGGAGAGAAACATTGTAAGTCTGTTGTACAAATAAGGAATATACAGACTCTGAACTAGACACCACTAAAGCTTTAGTTCACCCCCTTGAAAAACTACTGAGATGTAGAAATCAGGAGCAGAGGAAGGCACAAGAAAGATTTTCTTTCAATAAACTTAAGACAATATGATCATCACTCGAGGAAGTTAGAAGTTTCTTTTCTACATATTTCACTCATCATCTCATTTGGATTTTCATAAATCACACTCAACAGAGTTTTATCAGTACCATGGCTGCTACCAGTGGTGAAAACTGCAAAAAACTCACAACTTTGCCAAGCTGACAAGCCATTCAGAGATATATTTTTGAACTGAATATGCACAGACAGAAAATTACTGTCTCTGTAAAGATGCAGTCTAGTTCCTGCATGTCACCAATGATCTGCTCCTTGACAGCTCCTGCCTTGTCCAAGTAAGCACAGACCCTACCAAGCTGTTATCCAGCAAGGAAATGTACTACTGACCATCTCTGTAAAAATAATCTGGTTGTTTCTGGGCAGCTGCTTCAAGAGCAAAAAGCTAAAAAATAAACACATGGAAAAAACAACTGCTTTTTGAAGGAACTCTGCAGAAGTTGGCACTCCAACCCCTCTTTTCATTACTAGCTGTGTTGTACTTGATCTGTACAAAGAACGAGGTTTCAATTCTTCATGCTGCTTATCACTGCTTGTCACCGTTACAAACAATTTAATTAAAGAGAAAAAAACCCACCACCATGCTATCAACTATGTGCCAGGGATGATCCCCAGCATCTTACATCTTTCCAGGACATCAGCTTCAGTAATCTCCCAACTTTTGAGAAGAAATAACTATGACTGATTGCTTTAAAAGTTATATATAAAAAAAAAAACATCCCCATCAAGATAAAAGTGCTGTGCAACATATTACTGTGTAACCTGCGTACTCAGTCCTAGGCTGGTGTAAGACATAAGAACAGGGACAGCTATATTAGAAGATTCAAAGTACTACCCAGCAGCAAATCTTCCCTTGGTCTTGACAAAGACACAGGATCTGTTTCATGAATCACAGGATCTGTTTCACAAATCACTTCAGTACTGATAGTTTTAGAACTCGTTAACTTTGCAGCAGCAATTACTTTCAGAAAAGACAATTCTAATAGCAGTTAATAAAGAACAGTGTAAATATGAGGAAAGCTGATTAAAACAAAGAGAAGCAATGAAAAGCTGCAATGTTTGCAGCTATTGTGGAGGCCCTCTGAAGAACTTATCTTTGAGACCCACAGCAAATGCACAGTACCCAAATATTTCAGAAACAACAAAATGTCAGCACAGTCAGAGAGTAGAATATAAGATACATTAAGTAATAAAGAGGTCTTTAAAAGGTAAAATACCACAAAAACGAGGAAATGGTTTATTATTTTATTTGTAGGGAAATCTGCAGGCTGGAAGTACACCACTGCACAATCCTTCCCTCCATTCCAGTACCCTATCCTCCACTGTTACTATCAGTTTCTCTAGGAGACAGGATACAGAAAGATGAAACTTTTACAATGACTCAGTATCTCTTCTCCTGTAACAACCCCACCACGGTAACTCCACCGAAATTCCTCCAGGGAGCTCTGTTTTCAATAAGGCAGTTGGGTTTCCACGGCCTCCCTATACCTGACCAGGGAAGAGAGATACAATAACCTTATAACCCCACATACACCTCCCTTAGCAAAAAGCTCTGAAGACATTGTCTATAGCACTTGAAAAAGCCACTTTTGTTACAGGGGCTACCTGCAGGAAGAGAGATTTAAAGTAGCCTAGGACTGAAAATGGAACTTAGTGCCAGGGAATTCTGTGGAAAAGCATTAAAGGATTATGAAATGTAATTAATTTAAGAGGATTTCCAGAACTTCAGTTGAATGCCTACTCACAGAACAGAATGAATGCATCTTACCTGAACATGCATTTTGCTGCCTCAAAGAAAAACTCCTCAGAATCAGTGTATGCTGTCTTTGAAACAATGCCAAGGGAATACCAAAGCAATAAAGTAGAAGAGAAACTGATTTGTGTAGTGTCTGAGAACATTGGATCGTCACCTAGCAAAAGAATCAAGGTTCAGCTTGTACATGGACACCTTGGCTCTGTATCCCCTGGTTTCACAGAGTCACAGGATGGTTCGGGTTGGAAGGGACCTTAAAGCCCACCCTGTTCCAACCCCCCTGCCACGGTCAGGAACACCTTCCACTGGAACAAGTTGCTCCAAAGCCCATCAATCTGAACACATTTGTAGCTTGTTCAACTACTGCAGAATCCAACAACAATGCTCTTGGCCTTGGACCTCTATTCTGACTCAGATCCCTTTCCCGCACTTTTAAATTACTTAAAGGCCCTACATTTAAACCTTTATTTCTTGGAGAAAAGACAGGTCTAGTCTGGATCTGCTTCACATTCCCATTTTCCACTCACATGTTCCAGTTCACTTGCTCCAAGATGAACACCTCAGGGAAAAGAGAACCATGGGGCAGATCAAGTCCTGCCTCCAAATCCCTCCACCTTAACCTGAAACTCTTGAGTTCCCCATGCCAGACCACTGACAGTGCCCAAAATCCTTAGCCTCTTCTCCTAAAATGAGTCACCATATTCTACATTTTCTAAGCTATCCTCACAGCTTGTTGCAATTCCCAAAGCCCCCCACTTAGCCCGGTTTCCCAGAAATATGAGAGCAATGGGAACAGGTTGCAAGCTCATTCTTGAGAAAGTGTCTGCATACTTTCCAGATTCCCTACAGTATCCCAGCAGGTTAAATTCCGTTAAAAGAAATCCAAAGCAAATAGTGCTTTAACTGCAAGCTTTAGCAAAATATTTATTGTATTTTTTCAGAGTCAGTGCCAAATCCCAGTGCCCAAGAACGTGGCCAGTTCCATGGCCACAGCCACACTCTCGAGCAACACAACAAGCTGGTGGTTGGAATCCCCTGTGAGCTTTCTAGCCCTAATGCCCAGCCAGCTCCTTCCAAACTGCAGAGAACATCTGTAATTCCACAACCTCTCCCCAAACAGGCAGAAAAATAAGGCAGTAGCTGATTATTTTCTTCTCTAAATGAAATAAACATCAAACCATTGAGATCTGTCAACAGAATCCAATTTCTAGCTTGAACTCTAAATACTTGATAGCAGTTTGTAGATAAGTGGACTTGGCAAGCTTTGCCTTCCACTCATTTGGGAGCCAACAAATCTTGGAGCAATCAAACACACAGATTTTTCTCTCTCTGTCGTATCTCAGGAGGTTTTTTTCCTCTTCCAAGGACATTATATTCACTATACTCCTCCAAAATAAAAATCTAAGCAAGTCCTACTGATGCTTAGTGTAGATGACCACACTTATAAACAACATATAGAAGCTGTATCACAGCTAACCCCTTCCACCTGGAACTTGTGTTATCTCAGAGCTTGTGGAAGTGACCTGTAAGGATTTTATGATGCAGCCTGAACACCTTCAGCTCCTGCAACCTGAACAGCCACAGCCCTGCTTTAAATAAACAAGAAAGTTCTGAGGAACTCCAACCACCAGGTGACCCAGGAAATAAGTCTGTCTCATGGACTTCATGAACATGGTACAGGAAAAATGTCTAAAATAATTAAAAAATAGGAAAAAATTATCAACATTTCCAGGCATTTTAACAACAGTAACAGATTAACCCAAACACTTCGACTTTGCTGGTTACATGATAGCCATGATCTCAAACACATTTCCCAGACAGATGTTACTAAGTAAGATTAAATTAAATGCCAGTCATCACCTTAAATCACTTTCAAACATGCTATTAAGTGTTTCTTTTAGACACAGCTGCCTTTGGCTGAAAAGATCACTCAAATATAACATGCAACCACTTATATTTGCACACTGCTTTTGATTAAGAGGGACTACTGCTGTGGTTGTATGCTGGTTAAGGCAGAAAATGTTCAAGTCTTTGGATAACATAAAAAGTTGGTCACTATTTGGAATACAATTACAACAGTACATTTCAAATAGTGTTTAAAATTTATTTACCCATAATTTTTCCTACTTGACTTTTGTAACAGCCCCCACTGCACAGGAACGCTGTTCCAGGGGATCCCACAGAAACTGCAAAAGGTAAGGCTGAACTTCTATTTTCTCATATACTAAAGTGGGACAGGCCCAAGAAACACTAAACCATAGGAAATCCTCTTTTACTTCAGGAAAGTCAGTCCTTACCCCAGCAGTAATGAGAAGAGGGAGAGGGAGAAGGAGAGTGGAAAAAAAAGAAAAAAGAAAAAAGAAAAGAAAGAAAAAAAAAGAAAAAAAAAAGGAAAGAAAAAAGAAAAGAAAGAAAAAAAGGGAAAAAAAGGAAAGAAAAAAGAAAAGAAAGAAAAAAGGAAAAAAGAAAGAAAAAAAGAAAAAAGAAAGAAAGAACAGAAAGAAAAAGAAAAAAGAAAAAAAAAGAAAAAAGAAAAAAGGGAAAAGACAGACCAAAAAAAGGAAAAAGAAAAAAGGAAAAAAGAAAGAAAAAAGAAGAAAAAAGAAAAAAAAAAAAAAAAATAACAAAAAAGAAAAAAGAAAGAAAGAAAGAAAAAAGAAGAAAAAAGAAAAAAAAAAAAAAAAATAACAAAAAAGAAAAAAGAAAGAAAGAAAGAAAAAAGAAGAAAAAAGAAAAAAAAAAAAAAAAATAACAAAAAAGAAAAAAGAAAGAAAGAAAGAAAAAAGAAGAAAAAAGAAAAAAAAAAAAAAAAATAACAAAAAAGAAAAAAGAAAGGAAAAAAGAAGACAACTTGTTAGCAACCCATTTAGTTTAACTCAGTATTATTACACCCACAAAGAATCACAGCCTGGTCTGCAAGAGTCATGCTCTATTATACCCAACATCTGTTTAGTCCCAGAACTTGGCTCCATGATGCAGCAGCAGATGCTTCAGAGCAACACAAGGGAGTTTGTTTTGCACATCAGGCCTCCTTCCAATCTCAAATTACTAGGGGTAGATATAAAACCTGAGTATACTCTTTCTTCTGAAAGATTTTAAGTATTAATTATTAATGCTGCTTATAAGAATATAATTTTTCCTGTGAAAGTTAAAAGCAATTCAGCAACACATAAGTTCTGTGTCTGAGCTCCTAAGTGTAATTCAAGGCACAGACGTGTGCTACTGAACTTGGAAAAGAACTTGTCATGCTCTCTAAACCTTCCATTTAAATAATCATGCTCTCTAAACCTTCCATTTAAATAATTTTAGACAAGTAATTACAGTTTCTTTCAGGATTAAATCTAGTGATCTCACAGTTTAACTGCCAATGCCCACATTTTGCTACTCTGTCCAGTACAGTCAGCTCCCCCTTCCAAAATTATCCCTGCCATGATTGTCTGGTTCAATCTGCAGACAACCTGAATAACACAGATTACATATAGTTGTGGGGTGGTTTTTTTTTTTCATTGAGCTCTTCCAAGTGTAAGAATTTGAGATGGTCGAGCACATGATTTTACCAGGACATCTGAGATCTGGTCTCTAGGTTGGGTCTTTAACACAATCACATGAAAATAAGTTAAGAAGTGATGCTACTGTACATTTGAATACCTAACACAATTTAACTTCCATGCATAACAGCACTCTGGTTACCTTTATAGTTTGCTGCTTTATGAACTAAAGCAAATGGACGTCGTTTTTCTTCCAAGCAAAGCACCCAATATCACTGCAAAGATGACAACACGAGATGTACTGCTGCTTATTCAGCATTACCGAAGCACTGCGCTGAGGTTTTTGGCTGATTTCTATTTGCATCCAGGAACTGCAGGTTTCAGATCATCTTCCACCCAAGAGACATTAAAACAACCCACAAAATCCTAACATAAAACCTCCCACTGTGTTACGAGACTACTGCAATATATATATAAAATTCTCCACACAAATGAAGACACAGAAGTTATATTAATAGTAGGTATTATTCAGATCCACTATTTGAATTTTACTGCCCACACAATAAATTTGAATTCTGACTACTCATTCATATTACAATAATATTTCATTGGATCAGTCTGGTTTGGCTGGGAAGGGACCTTAAAGCACAGGCCACAGGCAGGGACACCTTCCACTATCCCAGGTTGTTCCAAGCCCCATCCAACCTGGCCTTGGACACTTCCAGGGATGGGGCACCACAGCTTCTCTGCCCAACCTGTGCCAGGGCCTCCCCACCTTCACAGAAGAGAATATTTACACCTAAGGATCAAATGCTTTATGGACAAAGCACAGCTTGCCAACAGTGCATCCATAGATAAAGAACAGTCTTTAAAAAACCTGAAATAACACCTTGTACAGGTATATTCCTGTGCAGGATCAGTCCAAAGCAGCTGCACAGCCTTGAAATCTCTTCATATTTGTATAATGTGTTTCAACCTGCTTTAACAGAGCAGTGAAAACTGCAGTAAACCAGAAGCCGTGTTTCTTTGTCATCTTTATGAAGATACTCAACTTTCTGTCCCAATGTTCTGTCCCTATTTTCCATAAAACACAAAAAATATCTCAAAAATTGATCAAAAAATGATCTCTACAATCATTGAAAGGGAGGTAGGGAGGCAGTCAAACCAAAGACAGGCAATCAAATTAAGTTCCAGCTGATGTGAGCAAGAGTTTGCATGTACCGTTTTAATTCTCACTCCTCTGCACCTCAGCTTCACTAAGCCTGTCCCACATTTTATCACATTCAAAACACTGCAGCAGCTTCATGACCTAAGACATCTTATTTCTCTTCATCAGTAAACAACCACACAGCACTCCAGGACACAAAAAAATGTATCAAATAAGAAAATATGCCTAAAGAAACATCTGGTCCTCTACTGTCTCTGAGACTCTTGGTGCTGATTAACTACTGACAGAAATACCTACAGACTCTATACAGAACAATTTTCCCAGAGGAAATGGAAATTGGGTACCATACATACCCAAAAGAACCAGAATAGGGCTAACAGATCCTTACTGCCCTGACAGGACAAGGGGGAATGGCTTCCCACTGCCAGAGGGCAGGGTTACGTGGGATATTGGGAAGGGATTCTTGGCTCGGAGGCCCTGGCACAGGTTGCCCAGAAAAGCTGTGACTGCCCCATCCCTGGAAGTGTCCAGGACCAGGCTGGATGGGGCTTGGAACAACCTGGGATAGTGGAAGGTGTCCCTGCTCATGCAGAGGGTGGAATGAGACAAACTCTCCTTCCAATCAAATACATTCCCTGATTCTATGGAACGAGCACTGACACTGTAAGAACTAAGAGATTTGATTTCAGGAGCTGACCTACAGTTTCTCTTACCTACACAAACTCTATTTGCTCTCTGCCCCCTTCCAGGAAAGCAACCAACAGTAAGCAGACCTTGTAATTCAAATCTGAGCTGTCAGCTCTCTAAGGCTCTTATCTCTATATGAAAAACAAGCTCCCTCAATAAGGATGCTTTGCAGTTTTCCAGGCACATTAAGTGTTTATTCACTTGCATTGCTTTGGGAATTGTTTCAGAGAAGTTCTGGCTTTCAAGGCTGAAAAAAAAAGAAAATTAAAAAAACCCCAAGAAATGAAATTTTATCTTTCTGCAAAGACAAAAGGCAGTTATGCAAATACTTCATTCATATCAGCGGATCATTCATCACCTTTCACACAAAAAAAAAGCATTAAAGTTTAGGAATTTTGGTTTTACTACTTAAATTGGTAAACAAAACTGATGATACAGATATATAAGCCAACTACAATTCATGTCTGTAAAATGGATCTTTAGCGGAAAAAATCTTTACAATCCTCAGACTTAAGGAATTTTTGCCATTTTAAATCAGAGAAGAGCATTGAAATTATCTTTTTTTTTTCTTTTAAAGCGTGTTAATGAGTGAAAATATTTCAGCTATAACTTAATGCCTGTCAATCATCAAACCCAATCAAACCACCATTAAAAATTCACCTTCTCTGGTACACCAGTCACTTACCATCAAGCAGCCTGGGAGATTTCAGAAGGGAATAAATGTCTCCTTCATGGCTAATTAAAAAAGTCTCCTACTGTTTTTAAGCTAATGACTTACTCAGGAAAGATTGTTTCTGCTCAGTCTACTTTTCACTGGTTTGTAATTTTCCTCCCCTTTTCTACACAATATTTGGCAATCACTCCTTTCTCCAATTCCCTTTACCTCTTTTACTTTTCCACACTGAAACTGTTCAGACACACACAGGCACACCCAAAAAAAGCCAAAACCACACACACACAAAAGAAAAAAGGATTTTGTGAGAAGTAGCAGAAAAGCAAGTTGTTTTTGTGAAAAATACAACGTATGAGCTCTTTTATAAAATATAATTGACCGTGGTGGGACTTATCTTTGCAACCTGGGAGCCAATACCATCTTCCACAGCTTTCTAGATAATTCTCCTTCTCCCCTACCCAGAACTTTTCAGACACTACTAAGTTTGATGGCTGCTGTCTGGGGTCATGGAAGTTTGTATCTACAACCCTTCAACATATCTTTCCAGAAGCAGAGCACACTAACCTTTCAACAGATACCAAAGTATCTTCCCTACAGCTCAACAACCTTAGGACAGAAGCACTTTTGGACAGCAGTAAGAAATCCAACAGAATTAGGAAGGGGTGCCCACAACGCTTAAGTACAAGAAAATTAAAACCCTCTCAATCTTAAGGTCTCAACATAAATTATCTGACTTGTCCACTGTTTACTCTGCTGGATGAACAGACACAGCATCCCTTGTGGTCCTCCTCGACCATTCCAGTGCTTTCCTCCTCCACAGCAAGAGCCTGGATAAAGCAGCACTGCAGTGACAGTAGTCAGGCCCTTCTGGGTTCCACCAGAAGAGTCTTGCATGAACCAGAAGTGATTAATCTTGATAGAATTACTGCAGGCAAAGAAGGCCCCTCACAGAGAAGGCAGGCAGCTGAAAAAACGAGTGACGATGCTGTGTTTTCTGCTCCAGTTCCTTTTCCACAGCATTTTTGTGGGAGTCAGTCGTCAATAAAAGCCTGACTCTGAGGAGCACAATCTGCTTCCTTCACATCCCACCTACGGGACAGTTGTTCTGCTCACAGCTGAGGAAGGGATTTTTCAAGACCTCATTGGTGAGGTGGAGTGTTTCAAGCAGAAGAAATCGGATGTGAGTGAGCCTGGATGTTGTGGTGGTTGCTCAAACTGCTCCACACGAGATGCTGTAAATCACCTCTGTCTTTGACAGTTCATCCCACACGGTATTTTAACAAAGTGTTCTGAAAGGAGGGGACAGAAAAATGAAAACCTAAATTCTATAAATGAGATTGAGATGTACAGCTGATCTACTTCCTCAGTGCCATCTCACAAAACTAACACATTTTCATTCGTTCTTTATAACGACATATAATCACTAACCGCTAGGCTACTGTTGTGGTGATTCAATCTGCTAATTTTTGATCATCAAATCTACTGATTTTGATAAGGAGATGCCCATTTACTCGTCTCAAAATACTTACTTCAAATGAACTTCTAATCACCTTCACAGTCTTGTCCTGAATTGAAACTAATGACTCATAGGAGGAAAAAATAAAAAAACAGCCTTGCTCAAACCACTTTCCTCTAAAGTTACATGAGATCCAAAGAAGCTCCACACAAGAATATAATTTCAACTTTTTGCCTCATAACAACAACTTCTGATACACAGCACTCTAAAAAATATGAAAATGTTATGAGGTGACACTGAACACCAATAAGCAAATATATGTTTGTGACAAACAACAATCTTGATTTGAAGACCTAAGCCCCCAAATTATCGTATTTCCATCCACCATGTACTGGCCCTTCCTTTAGCACACACCCATTAAGTGACATCACTAATTTATACTAAAGCTTTTTGTCCTCTCTTCCCTCAGTCACCACATTTTGCCAGGGTACACGTTAAACCTCTTAAAGGATCTTTTTTGAATCTCACAAACACCTTTCTGTTAAGAAGTTCAGAGAGCTTCCACTTAACTTTTACAGGTAAACAAGCATTTATTGCATTTAAGGACTTCTTTGTCCAATTTACACACATGCAACAAAACATATCTCTACTTCATAAACACAAAAATCCACAAGATCTGTAAGGAACTCCTCAATTTTGCTCATTTTTAATGCCGGCAGGTACACACCCACACTAAAACACAACGCTTGTGGCCAAATCTCCCTGAAGGTACAAAAGCCTCTAAAATTCACAAAGAGCTAACAAAATTTAAAGCAACAAAAACTATAAATATGATTTTACTGCTGTAATTCCTACATAACTTTTTATGAAATAATTACTGCACCAAGCCTACCAATCTGAGAGGAGAATGACAGCATCAGTTTAGAAAAACTGGTGTGGGGGCAATTATAAAAAAAGATACCTCTATCCTTACTCTCACATTCCTACACCCCAAGAAAAGGTCAGCACTCAAACACAGCCAGTGTTCTCTGAATACATGCAGAAATAATTTCTTTAATCCAATTAGTAAACACAGCTAGAAGGGAGGAAGGCTGGGTCAAGCACGCCTTATAATTTCTGTGTAAATGGCTCAACTTTCTCCACCAGTCACAAAATTATTACAGGTAAATAACGTATTGTTCCAAAGTTTCAAGAAAGGAAAACTCAAATACTGTTTCTGCTCTTTGCAGGGGTCAGGTATTTCTGTAAAGGTTTGGTTTGCTCTCATCAGTGAGATTCCTGCTGCCTGCAGGATTGCTGTGCTGGAACTATAAAATAAAAACAACAAATTGAACTTTAAATAAGAATATAAAAAAAAATGGACCTTAAAAAAAAAAAACTAATCAAGAATATGCAGAAACCATTAAAAGACATGATTTCACAGCTTAACAATATACTACACACCAGTACCAATGTTACTGGTTTTATCATCTTCTAGTGGCCAAAACCAGACTTTTACTACCAGAACTACAGCAATGGTCTTCAAAAACAAAATTTTACATCAGCTCTCTGACAATTTATGATGCATTACAGTGTTGGAAATTTTGTTCAATATGAGAATGTTCTGTTGAATTTGTTGATTTTTTTTAATATTCAGTATACCTACCTAAAAATCAATTTATAGTAATTTATTCAGTTTCTACCACAATTAAAATGGGCAGCTAAATTGGATATGACACAAGCCAAGATAAATGCAGCATGATCAAAGAAATTAACCAACTCCTTTATGGAAAAGGTATTAATATACAAAGATCACCTCCCTATTTCACTCTCAGACAGAAATAAAATCTTTCTAATGGCCAAAACAATATTTCAAAAAGTTAATTCAACCACCTTTAAAGCTTCAAACAGCTGCTCAGACATTCATCAAAAGGTCTGCAATCTTTCAATATTGGTATATATTTCTGTGTTTCAAAGGTTATACAATTATTTTGGCATCTGTTCTCTGACAGAATTGGACATTATGCATTTTTTTACAGCAGGGTTGTTTGTCTCTGCTTTAAAAGTTTCCCACAACTAGAAATCTAGCCACAGCATAAGAAGCATGTTGTGCAGAAGGACAGATCTGGTTTGTATGTGTAATAATTTTACATTACATTACACACCATGATTTATATTACCTATCTCCAAGATTTACTGCAAATGAAATTATACTCGCCAGAGTGTGGGATTACTACAAGGTGCAATAGGCTTCCCACTCTAGAGAACACACTTTGAAGAAATACTGTGATAATCTTTAATTGTAGACTCTGACATCAGTTCAACAGCCACCAAACAGGACTCCTTGCTTTTAGTAACTTCTGCCAGCCACTAACATGTCAAAAACATCTTAAAAAACACAGCGTATTAAAAACTGCCAGAGGGCAGGGATAGGTGGGATATTGGGAAGGAATTCCTGGCTGTGAGGGAGGCCCTGGCACAGGTTGGGCAGAGAAGCTGTGGCTGCCCCTGGATCCCTGGAAGTGTCCAAGGCCACTTGGACAACCTGGGATAGTGGGAGGTGTCCCTGCTCATGGCAGGGGGTGGAATGAGATGATCCTTAAGGTCTCTTCCCTCCCAAACTGTTCAGGGATGCTGTGATTCTGTGATCTTGGGATAATACTGACAAAATCACTGGAAGGAAGAACCAGAGCCACCTGAGTTTAGCAGTAATTTTCTACAAATACTTTCCTACTGAGTTTAGCAGGAAATAATATTAGGGATTAGAAGCTGTGCTGGTAAAGCATCAGCACAGGGCTGGAAGAGGAGGAGCTGATGGATGCTTCAGGCAGGTGAGAGTGCTGAGCTGGGTCCATCATTCCCCGGGCTGTCCACTGGCTTCTGCTGATGCAGCAGCAACGTGGAAAGGGAAAACAGCCCATGGAGAGGACAGCACGAGGCCTTCCCAAGCTCCTGGCTATCTAAGGAGCACCGGCAATTTTTAAGCCACCCCAACTGGAGCAACTTGAATGGTTTTCAGTTGGGAATTGACACAACGTGGGATTACACAACCCCGCCTTGGGAAACTGGCCCCAGCCACCCGGGAGCCTCTTTCCGCTCCCCTGCACTCCCGAAAGTGATCCATGCGGGAAATATCAACAGCCTACTTACTCCTGCAAATGCCTCCGATGATTAGCACTGCAGCCCAGCACGTTATCCCTCAGACCAGGGAGGGAAGAAATCAGATTACGGCCCCACGAACTCCGTACGCTCAGAGCAGATTAAAAAGAATAAATAAATTAAAAAAAAAACAGAGCTTGGCATGGAGGCAGAGCCGGGAATGCAAAGCCTGGTAAGATACAAATGTTTCGAAGGAAAATATGCCTCCTTTTTGATAAAACAGTATCTTTCAGAAGCATGAAAACAAAGTGGCAGGAGGGAGCAGGAGGCACAGTGAGCCCCCAGCAGACCCAACATGCTGCAGAGCACTAAAAAAAGCCTGTTTCTCAAGAAGAGGATGAAAAATACACCAATTTACCACCCAGTAATGCATACCGAATGTCATTATGAGCAGAAAACAAGACTAAGAACATGAACCTCTGGCATTCTGATCCTGAGGGCATATAAAGGAACACAGGGACATCCTGGGGACCCTGAGGGGTCCCTGTCAGGGAGCACCCGAGAGGTGGATAAAGGGACACAGGGACATCCTGGGGACCCTGAGGGGTCCCTGTCAGGGAGCACCCGAGAGGTGGATAAAGGGACACAGGGACATCCCGGGGACCCTGTGATGGAGCGCTGGATCCTTGGATCCCCGTCAGGGAGCACGCGGGGGCTGGATAAAGGGACACAGACACAACCTGGGGACCCTGGGGCTTTCCCTGGAGATGCCCCAGCCCTGGCGAGGACACGCAGGGTGCCGGTGCCCTGGGAACTCTCCGCAGCGCCGCTGCCGAGTTACACAAACGCATCTCTCCCTCTGTCGCGACACGGGCCCGGGCCGGGACAACCGGGGAATCTCGGGGGCCCCTTTCGGAAGCGGCGCCCACCTGGTCCACCGGCGCCCCGCGGAGGCAGCGCCGAGGCCGAGCTTACCGTCGGTGCCGGGNAGGGACAGCACACAGGGAATGGCTTCCCACTGCCAGAGGGCAGGGAGAGATGGGATGTTGGGAAGGGATTCCTGGCTGTGAGGGTGGGGAGGCCCTGGCACAGGTTGGGCAGAGAAGCTGTGGCTGCCCCTGGATCCCTGGAAGTGTCCAAGGCCAGGTTGGAGCAACCTGGGATAGTGGGAGGTGTCCTTGCCCATGGCAGGGGGTTGGAATGGGATGATCTTTAAGATCCTTCCCAACCCAAACCCTTCTGGGATTCATTATACGAATCTCTCTCTACTCTGCCTCCCACCTTTTCAGTGGGACATGAGGTAAGGCTAGAAAATGGAACCATGAGACGCCTGAGGGAGGGAGGGATGGTTTACCATGCACGCTCTTGCCCTCATGCTGCTTTGGGTCACCCCTCATGCCTCTGGTAGCCTCCATCTCCGAGATGCTTTTTGTGCCACCAGTGGCTGGTTCCCAAAGTACCCATTGCTTCCTTGAAAACAGAAACCCTTCCCAATGTATCCCTGAGCAGATTCCTGCATTCCACGTGGCGTGTGACACCCAACACCCAGCCAGGCTCTCACACGGACGTGTAGCTGGGCTGTGCAAAGCCAACAGCACGTCTGCAAACAGCACAGGTGGGGTGTAACCACTGCGTAAACATGGCCATGTTTCAGCAAGAGTCTTGGCACGGGCTTTGCCCTCACACTCACATGGTGATCAGGATAAAGGTGGTGCAATAAAGGTGGTGCACGGTCAACAGAGTGGCTGTAAAACACTGTGCACAGAAAAGGAGATGTAAAACAATCCCCACACCAAAAACAAGCTACGTCTGTCCATGTACAAATACATCTATTTGCAACATTTCAAATTATTTATGTTTTCATTGCCATTGGAAGTGTTCAAGGCCAGGTTGGACAGGGCTTGGGGCAACCTGGGATAGTGGGAAGTGTCCCTGCCTATGCAGGGAGTGGAATGAGATGATCCTTAAAATCCCTTCCAACACAAACCAGTCTGTGATTCTGAAACAACAGTGAAAGAAAGATACATCATTATGATTTAAATGCACCTCTAAACCAGGAGGATCACTGTGGCAAACTGGGCCTTCCAGACCATTTCAGTTAAATTACTGCAGTCAGGTTCACTGGAACACAGGGTAATGGCAGTCTGCTAAAACCAAAATGTGATTTGGTTCAGCAAGCATGTTCTAACAATCAGAAAACTGCACAAGGAAGATAATCCCTTCTTTCATGTTTTAGGCAGTTTAATGAAACAGAATTAGTCCTCATTGAAGGAGATTTAGTTAACCTAAGTGTAAATTAAATTTGCCTTCATTTCCTTTACCTTCAGCCTCTGGAATGACTGTTCTTTCAGCAACGATGTTCTGCATTGTGCAGAAATCAAGAGGGAATGACTCTGAGGGCTGAACCTCAGCAGCATGTCCAACAACTCCCAGAACCCCTGATGGGGCAGGATTGTTACATCTGGGTAATCACAGCATATTATGTTAATGTCATTACATCAGAATTTAATCGTGTTCTATGAACGCATCTCAGTAAAGATCATTTTGCAGAGAATTTATTGTCAGTTCAGATATCCTTAGCAGCTGATCATGTTACATTTAACCTACCAGAATTTCCCTTCTTGTCAGAATCAGGCCCATCAAAATAATCCGCAGCAGAAAACTTTTATTTAAGAATTTTTTTTGCATATACTTGCATTTTTTTTTAACATGTGTTTCAATTAACTTCTTGGCATCCAGCTACCTGTGCACACCAACACACAGAAGGTACCTCATCACAGTTAGACCTCCCCATCTAGAAAAAAACACTTGAAATTAGTTGATTAGAATAATGGGTCTTCAAATATTGATTTATTGATCCTTCCTGAATAGTATTTAAATAAAGCCAGATGAATTCAATGATGAGGATCTTAGGACTAGATTTGCAGAAGTACTTTGGTCCCTAACGATGCTGACTGCAATTTTCTAAAAGTTTTCTGTGTAAATTAAGCTACTGCTTGGTCTTAGAAAATTCTGGTAGATGCCCACCTGCCACTATCTAGGTACCTACCTAAACCTTTTGTAAATCTCTTTTTTTAGTAAGTAACAAACACATCAGATTTTTCTCGCTCAAATTCACTTGGTATGTATTATTCTCATGAGAGGATTTCTTAATTTCTGTCTACTTATTTTCCTTAAGCAAGGCTTTGTGCACCTCTTTGCATCCCAGCAGATGATCTCCTGCATCCCTGCCCAGGCTCAGGCAGTCCCTTTGCTTTCGCCTGATTTTATTTTTTTATTATTCACAACACAAAAGGATTATTGACCAGTTTTTGGAAAAGAATGGGAACAGAGCAGTTATAATATAAATGTCCTGCCAGGACTTGCAGTGAAATGCCTCATTCAGGAAAGTTTTGTGATGTAGATTACTCACCTTAGGGTTTAACTGCACCTAATAGAAGTACTGGAACCGCATTCCAGAAGGCATAAATATGTAGTTTTACTTGCATTATCTGTCTGGTTTGGGTTTGCAGTTTCTTCAGTAGGCCTGCTGTTTATATAAGGTGCTGACACAAAGCTGGAAGCCCAGTGCAGCCTGCAACCTTATTTATTATATACTTTATTTTCCACATTACTGCCTGATGCACTTGTGTAATAATATCATAAATAACTCAAAGTAATTAATTATGCACACTCTATAAATTGACTGCATATATTTACAGATTAAAGGAGCCCCATACAGCTCTTGCTCTACTCTTTGTTGTGCTCACAGCTGCTGGAGGTGGATACACTCAAAACCTTTCTGTGAGGTGCCCAATGTATTAAAACAGTTGGCTGGGGTTACCTGGGACAGGAAGCACAGCAGGAGGGTTGATCTTTTGAGCAATGCTCAGGATGTCAGAGCACATATTCCTGTTCAGCTGCTCAGCTGCAGCTTCGACTCAGCACAGCTGAGGCACCTCCAGTGCTGGGGGCTCTGCTGGGCCCCTCAGACAAGAGACACGGAGGGGCTGGAGCGTGTGCAGGGAAGGGAACAGAGCTGGGGAAGGGGCTGGAGCACCAGGAGAGGCTGAGGGAGCTGGGGGGGCTCATCCTGGAGAAAAGGAGGCTCAGGGGGGACCTTCTGGCTCTGCACCTCCCTGACAGGAGCGGGGAGCTGGGGGGGGTCGGGCTCTGCTCCCAGGGAACAGGCGACAGGAGGAGAGGGAACGGCCTCAAGCTGTGCCAGGGGAAATTCAGGTTGGACACCAGGAGGAATTTCTCCCTGGAAAGGGTGGTCAGGCCTTGGCAGGGGCTGCCCAGGGAGGGTTGCAGTGCCCATCCCTGGGGGTGTCCAAGGAAGGACTGGCCGTGGCACTCAGTGCTCTGGGCTGGGGGACAAGGTGGGGATGGGGCACAGGGTGGACTCGATGGTCTTGGAAGGCTTTTCCAACCTCAGTGATCCCACGATTCAGTGATTCATTGATCTAGGAGAAAGCTGTATCTAAGACACACTGATCTGCTGGGGACTGTGTTCCAGGGATGATACAAGAGCTGATTAAACAGCAATTCCAAATTTCACTTGCTCATTAAGGAGGGCAAACAGCATTAGGCAATGTGAGTTTTCTGTGATTCAGCTCATTACAGAAGCACTGGCTGTAGCAACAAGGGCCTGATATCCATCTGGGAATGCTGCAGATGGATTCACACAAGCTCTGACCAAACCCGGCTGGGGTGGGAAACAATGCACCTCACCAGAGGCACTGGGTGGGCATAATTAATTATTGTAATAACTATCTGACAGGAGAAGTCACAGTCACAAGAACAAGACTGGACCACAGTGACAGTTCAAGGACAGCTTGTATAAAAAGGTGTGCCCTCTTAGGCATACCTGTGGTATGATTTTAGGGAAGTTAAATCATAAATAGCAACCCAAAACTGCTGGAATGGTTTTGAGTCTTTATGGTGCTCTGGTTTGGCAGAGAGGACAAAGTGGGAATTACTATTTTTATTCCCTGCTCAGCACAGAGACACTTAAAACACTTCACAAACCTGGGACTCAAGTGAGCAGCAGAATCCATCTTCCCAGGAGGAGGCAAAGCTGGACTTGCAGAGTTCACTTTCTGATCAATTCTAGGACTTCCTTTTGTCTGGAGCCTGTCTCCAGGTTTTCAACAATTTCGTCACCACTTTAAATGTCTATAGCTCAGAAGCCCAAGAACAATTGTATGAAGTGACTTATTTTTTAAATAAAATCCTGGTTTATTATAGGTTATTATCGCTAAAACTCCACAAGCACGTTAAAGAAGTTTCAGTTGTATGTTGGTTTTTTTTTTAAAGCCAGAACTGCATCATTTTAAATCACCACAACAGAACATAAAGCAACAATTCTCTTGCACCATGCCTCTGCTGCTCCTCTTTAGGAAAAAAAAAAAAGCATAGTAATTAAAGGAAAATAATTAATGGAAGTATCACATCAAGAATTTCTGCTTTTAGTCAGATAAGTAAATTTTATATATAGCATAACTCCTTTAGCTCATCCACAGATTTGGCATGAAAAATATAAATTCTTCATAGTTTAAACCACAATGCAGTCCACAGTTCCTCAGCAAGGTCAAGAACAGATACAGCTTTTAAGGTGAAAGCCTCAAGTATTGCACTAGCACTGAGTGAAATTAAGATGCTAAGATACATTTAGCTTCCACAGATAGATTTATTCATAAGTTACTTAACCTAAGCTCTAATCACACCAAATAGATGGTAGATGAAAAGTAGTTCCAGCGAGAAAAATACAATGACTTCAACTTCCAAATATTCTAAGCTAGCAAATGAGCTAGCTGCCATTTTAGTGGCAAAACAGACTCTCTCCTGCAAGCAATAAAGGTTTTTATTCAGAGAAAATGAGTGAAGAAAAACGTCCCAAAGTGAGAGGAATACCAGCAGTTCATACTGGACACAAGGGAATTAAATCCTTAGGAATTAATTCCTTTAATCCATTTTCTTGTCATAAACTTCTGTGGTTCTCCTCGCAGCAATTCCATTTGCAACACCATTGCTTTCACACTGCAAATAAAAGACAGTGACATTAATGGGATGTCAAAAAAAAAAAAAAAAAAAAGACTTCACACCCATAATAGTAACAGCTGGTGACAAAAGTGGCTTTTATAAGCAAGGCCAGTGAAGATTTATGAAGAAATCTGCAGAAAGAACCAAAAGTTGTCGTTTCTGTGTAGATTTAAAGGTAATTATTGCTTCAGAGGGAAGGAGGGAATTAAAGCTAGACAGTATTCACAAGTCTTTGCATATTCATAAATAATAAATGCACAACTTATACACACTAAACATCTTCCCCCATTACAAGCAACAGAGCTGGCTGAAGGGTGAGGGGGGTTTTAATTCTGCTTCATGCAGGTGGTGTGGTTTACCAAACATATTACTTTTTTCATCTCTGAAAGAATAGCCAGTCATTAAAGAAAAAAAAAAAATTATAGCTGTTTCAGGAAACAGGAGCAATTCCCATCCATCCAAGACCAGGAGCTGTCTGGAAGCAATAATGTCTATCTGTCTCAGTAGTAGTAACTCTGTGAATCTGTGACTCCTGTTCCTAAGAAAATACCCACAAAAAGGTCTGTAAAAACACCCAAGCATTGACCCTCCTGGGTGAACAACTCCTGGGTGGTTCATCCTGGAGTCTCCCTGGATACCTAAGTGAATTAATCTTACTTTATGGCTCCCAGATTCATCCTTCTGGTGTCTTTTCACAGCTGAAGGTGCTGGAGGATCCCCAGAGCTGCCTCCTTGTCCTTGCTTTGTGCCTGCTGGATCTTCCACAGCCTTCTTGGGCCACACTCGTTTGATGAACGGGGCGATCACGGGGTAGATGTATGGCTCCAGGAATTTCTTGTACACCCAGAGGAGGATGGGAATGACAATACAGGGAATGCACACCATGGCTCCCCCTTGTCCTTTGGAAAGGCTGGTGAGGGAAAACACCCAGCTTAGAATGAGAGCGTGTTATGCCATGAGCTAAGAGAACAGGCTTTAAATAATCAATAAAGGCCGTGTTTGATATTTGGACATTGAATATTCTTTAGTTATAAATCAGCTGTTAAAGTTTAAAAAAACGCTGTGTGCTTCAATGTTATAAAATCCTCAACGAGGGGAACATTCTTGACATTTTAACAGGAAAATAAAAAAGAATTTGTTATTAACTCATCAATCCTACAGCTGCAATTTAGGCAAATCCAGGAAATGAGTTTTTTGCTTAAACCACACAAGAACAGTTTAAGCAGTGAGCTGCAGGTATTAGCCCAGTTCTTGCTTGTCCAATGGGTTTGTTTTTGTTAACCCCTTTTCATTCACAGAGAAATTAAACAGCAGAAGTGTAATCTATCCAATGGGTTGCTACCAGTGAAGGGCAGGACACTGAGAAGAGGGAAGAGAACCCCAGTCAGGATTTCAACCATCCCCTCTCTCCAAAAGCCAGGGAGAAGTCTTCAAAACTGGCAGCCTGAGGTATGCAGAAAACCAGAGCAAAAGGGGCAGAGGTACAACTGGGAAAAGAAGCAGTTAAGTGAGATTAGAGCTGTCCCTGCCAGTGCTGAAGAGCAATATATTAGACACACTCTGCTGCCACGGAGCTTTGCCCTTCACAGTCCTCCTTTCAAGGCTGCTGACAACTCAATTCTTAGATTAAGAGGCCAAAAAAAGCTTTCCAAGATGGAGAATGAACAGGCAGATGTGGACACACCACTGGGGACCAGCTTTCCTTTTTTTTTTCAGGCTATCCTAAAGGTTTTTCAGTCTCATGGAAGAATGGAATATCTATTTCCAACTGACTACTTCAAAGTTCCATTCTGGCTGCTTCAAATATAGCTTAAATCTACTCTCTGAAGTCTAAGAGGAATCTTAAACAAAGACAACATGAAGGAGTTAATCCTTTAAAGCTATTAAAAAAAGACAATTCCTGTACTCTCTCAACCAGAACTTCCTGAATACTAAATATCCAGCAAGATGGTGAGGATTCATCCAGCAGCTGAAGAAAGTGACTGGAGGGAGCACCCCAGGCTGGGGAATCACCACAGAACCATGGAATAGTTTGGGGTTGAAGGGATTTTAAGGATCACTGTTTTAAGGATCATTCAACTCATTGTCCCACGGGCAGGGACACCTCCCACTATCCCATATTGCTCCAACCTGGCCTTGGACACTTCCAGGGATCCAGGGGCAGCCACAGCTTCTCTGCCCAACCTGTGCCAGGGCCTCCCCACCCTCCCAGCCAGGAATCCCTTCCCAATATCCCATCTAAACCCACTCCCTGTCAGTTTGTATCCAGTCCCCTTGTCCTGTCAGTCTGTGCTCTGTCCTGAGGAAACAGCACACATTGTCCCTGCAGTGTCTTCGTGTCAAGATTCCAGAACAAGAACTCACCCGTACCTGTGCCAGGTGCACACGTGATCCTCTGGAATCGCCCGTCCCAAGGGGGTGGAACACCGTCCTGCCCAATTTCTGATGCGACTTGGTGCTACTCCGTTGCCTGCTTAGCAAAAACAAATTAAAAAAAAAAGAAAAAGAAGAGTGAAAATGAAGGCCAGGCTTTTACAGCCAAGTTATTGCTGTGTGGTTATTTCAGGTTATTCCAGGGAGGTTTCCCTGTGAGCCCCCACACACCGGGGGCGCAGCGAATGTCATGGACAGGAACACCTCGGCTTCGTTCCCAGCGGGTGTGGGGGCTGGAAAACGCTAAACGGACAAAAAAAAAAGCCGGTTTTCCCCCCTATTTTCATACAGGACGAGCCGGCCGGGAAGGATAACTCATACCCTCCTCCTCCGCGGAGACCCCCGGGCCGGTACCTCCCGTGCGCTCGCGGCCAGCAGCGCGGCGGAGGGAGGCGAGGCGGTGCCGGGATCTCGGGGTGCGGGATCCCGGGATACCGGGATACCGAGATGGCTCCAGGCGATCCCGCGCCGCGCACTCACCTGCGCCCGCACCGGAACCGACCCGCGCTTCCGGGGCGGCCCCCCGCCAATGGGAGGCGGCAGCGCGCGTCACGTGGGCGCGGAGCCCCGCCCAGAGCAATGGCGGGCGGGCGTTCCCTCACCGCCCACCCCAGGGACACGGACAGGGACGGGGACAGGCGTCACCCCGCTCTGCGGGGCGGGAACAGTGCCACGGATTCACCTGGGACACCGCGCAGGAATCGTGAGGATCGCGAGACCGCGGCGCAGGTTGCCTAGAGAAGCTGTGGCTGCCCCATCCCTGGGAAACTTCAGGTTTGGATTGTGGAGCAGCCTGGGACAGGGGAGTCCCCCGTCCGTGGCCACGGAATTGGGAGTACTTGGTGCTTAAGGTCCCTTCCAACCCACACCACAACTCTCACTGCCCGCGTCCCACCAGCCAGGGCCCAGAGCACAAAAACACACGGAGTACAATCTGAGTTTTCTCATTTTATTCATGTACATCTGACTCTGCAGGTTCACTCCCGAGCCATTAGCTTTTGCTTCTTCAGCTTCTTCTGGGAGATCTGGGAAACAAACACAGGAATGAGAAAATGGTGGAATGAGGAAAATGCCTTCCCAAAACATGTAACAAATAAATTATCTGAAGTGCTGAGAACTTACAAATGATCCACCCATCACACCTGCACCTAAACAGGAATCCCTTCATGGCTTGCAGGCCCTCAACTCAAAATTTTATTGCACACCCCGTTTCCACACAGAGTCAGGGAATGCTGTAGCTGCTCTGGGAGAAGGAAGAACCAACTCCCTGCATGACTGAGAAAAATGGTTCTCATGGTTTTTAAGCACTTAATATTTTGTTGAAAATTTAAGAACGGGGTCGCTCAGAAATAACTTATTTTTTTTCATGGGTATTCCAAAGGTGTCCTAAGATGGTCATCACAGCAACCCCGGACACTCTGCCGGACACTCCACTCTGACACTGGGGGTAAAGGCACACAGGACACTGTACCTTTTTCTTCTGGGCAACCTCCTCCTCTGGCTTGGGCACGATCTGCTCCTTCTCGGTGAGGATCATCTCGATGTGGCACGGGGAGCTCATGTAGGGGTTGATCCTGCCGTGGGCCCGGTAGGTGCGCCGGCGCATTTTGGGAGCCTTGTTCACCTGGATGTGCTCGATGACCAGAGAATCCACATCGAGACCCTGGCGAGGAACAGAACCTGTGACTCGTTTTCATCTCCCCAGCAGGAATGGGAGGCACGGCCCAGACACCACTGCTGGTGCAGGAACAGCCAAGCGTGGCGGTGTCACGGAGCTGAGGGCTTTCCCAGGAGTCACCAGTGACACAGCCAAGCTCTCATGGCAGGGAGTTGAGGATTCAGGAAGGGACACAAAGCTCAACACAACACTGTGCTCTGTAACACCCACCTTGAGCTCAGCGTTGCTCTCGGCGTTCTTCAGCATGTGCAGCAAGAACTCCGCACTCTTCTTGGGCCAGCGCCCCTGTGTCCAGCCCCACTGCTTGGCCTGGAAAGAGGGACAGCAATCAAGGTCTGCTTTTGTCCCCATGCAAGACAATTTACCCTTCAGGCATCCTTCACTTGCCCTTATCCCCGAATCAGAATGGTTTGGGTTGGGAGGAACCTTCAAGCTCATCTCATTCCAACCCCCTGCCATGGGCAGGGANGCTCCAAGGTCTCCCTGGATCCTTCCCTTCTCCAGGTGAACACCCCCAGCTCTCCCAGCCTGGCTCCAGAGCAGAGGGGCTCCAGCCCTGGGAGCATCTCCGGGGCCTCCTCTGGACTCTCTCCAGCAGCTCCAGGTCCTTCCTGTGTTGAGGATGCCACACCTTATGGACTAGAGTGGATTACAATCCACGGCAATTTGCAGCATAGCAAAACCAACCAAATTTGCTCCCTTACTTGGCACTGCCAATTAGATGCAGACACTGCACGTAGATGCAATGCTATACTGGAGTGTACAAGTCACTCTTCTCTCCCTCTTGAGCAACCTGGTCCAGTGGGAATTGTCCCTGCCCACGGCAGCAGGGCGGGACAAGCGCTCCAGTTCCCACCAACCCAAACCCTCCTGCCACTCTGTGTTTAAACCCAAATCCACCATCCACCAACTGTTCCCCCCACCGCCCCAACACCGCCCCTCACTCCACCACCCACAGGCAGAGGCTCCTTCCCACATTTCCCATGGGATCTCACCTGGGCACATCTCCCGACGCCACCATTGTAGCGCCGGAAGGGAACACACTGTTTCTTCAGGGTGACATCCTTCAGGTACTTGGTGGCCTTGCGGATGTGCATCCCCTTGATGGCCTGCGCCGTCTCTCGCGTGTTCTACCAACACAGAGCACAGGGAAGTTCCTCTTAACACCTCTCCAACATCAGCATGGATCCTGGATCCTCATCTCTTTGCTACAAAGGAAAGCACTTGCAACCCCACCCCCCACATTTAAAGAATTAGTTGCTACCAACTTTTCTAGCCACTACTGAACTCCTGGTTCCAGCACACCTTTGTTTTTTAAACTAAGGCCTAATCCAACCAGCAAAATTGTAACTTTTAATAGAAACTGCAATTTAAGTACTGATGTAATTACAGACAATGCCACTTTCCTGTGAAGGAATTTCAAAGGGGAGAGAAGAAAAAGCTCAGAAAAAAAATTAAGGATAAAATATCATTGTTTAAGACAGCATCTACTAACTGCAGAAGTTAGAGAGTAAGTGTAATCCTACTTGATCATAATAAAAAAGGATGCTAAACTGAAAACTTTATATAACACCAAGCAGAACAGGACCTGCTCAGCTCTGGTTTTGTGATTAACTAAGACATTTCCTGAATTCTCTGCTGCACCTAAACCTTTTCCAAAGGAACCTGTGTCCTTGTGGCAAACACAACCAAAAAGGGCAACACAGGCACATCTCACATCAAACACTAATCTAGTTTTTCCTGCTGAACTCACTCCAACTCCTTTCCTGCCTATTAGCTACAATAGTAACTGTGTAATGATGCAGAGTAAGAGACAGTTTCTTAAAATGAGGGTCGGGTTAGATGGGATATTGGGAAGAAATTCCTGGCTGGGAGGGTGGTGGGGCCCTGACACAGGTTGGGCAGAGAAGCTGTGGCTGCCCCTGGATCCCTGCAAGTGTCCAAGGCCAGGTTGGACAGGGCTTGGAACAATCTGGGACGGTGGAAGGTGTCCCTACCCTTGGGAGGGGGGTGGATCGAAATGATCCTAAAAATACCTTCAAACCAATCAGGGATTTTAAAAAACATAGTGACAAAAATTTAACAAAACTAAGCAAAAATTCATGTGCATTTCCTGTTATTCACACTCCCCTTACCTTGAAGTGCACCCGCAGGTTGGACCCCCGTGACTTGCAGGCTGCGAGAGAGAGAAAAGACCAACTTTTGGAATCAAAACGTCAGCGGCTCAGGCGGGACCCTACACGAACTCTCCCAAAGGAGCAACTCACACTTAGTGGGGTTCTCCGGATCCAGGGAGTAGCGCACCATCTTCGCGGCTCAGCTGGAAAACACCCATCAACACAAACCCACGTTAAACCTCCAACACCGGCACGCACGGCCTGCCCTGCCCGCCCTACCGCCGCGGCCGCTCAGCAATCTCGCTTTCTTTTCACGGTGACATCCAAAGGTGTCCTAAGAAAGTCATCACGGCAGCCACGGCGCTGCGCCGACGCGGCCTCCACATTCCCACCCCGCCGCCCCCGAGCGCCATCCCCGGGAATACCGCGGGTGCCGCAGCGATGCCGGCGTGCGGGGGGCCGGGGGGGATGGATATGGGAGAGGGGGGACATTGGGGAGGATGGATGCGGGGATGGATGCGGGCGGATGGCGCGGGCCCGGCCCGGCCGTGCCTCCTCACCTGGAATGGCGGCGCCAGAGGAAGAGGAAAGGGAAGGGCGGGGCCCCTCCTGCCCGCCAACATGGCGGCGGGGCCGCCCCCTGAGGGGAGGGGAGAGGGCGGTGTCACCGCGTCTGTCTCGCTGCTTGTGGGTGGAACGCGGTGCTGCGGCAGAGACACCGTTTATGGGCGTCCCAAAGAGGGCAGCGAGGATGCGGATGGGCCTTGAGGGGAAGGGTGTGAGGAGCAGNNCTCAGGACAAGGTTGTTCTTTGCCCACAGGGTGGGTGGGCACTGCCCAGGCTCCCCAGGGAATGGGCACAGCCCCAGGGCTGCCAGAGCTCCGGGAGGGTTTTGACAATGCTCTCAGGGACAGGTGGGATTGTTGGGGTGTCTGTGCAGGGCCAGGATTTGGACTGGATGATCCTTGTGGGTCCCTTCCAACTCGGGGTATTCTGTGATTCACCTTCAACACACGGGACAAGGGCTTTCAGTGAATAAAACCTCTCACTGAGGCAAAGATTTAATTTATCCTCAGGATAAATTAAGACCACTTAATTTATCCTCATCTCATGGGAATGGCACTTTTAGGGAGGGAATTGCACAATCAGAGATTCAGCTAGGTGGGAAAAGACTTCCAAGACCATGGAGTCCACCCTGTGCCCCATCCCCACCTTGTCCCCCAGCCCAGAGCACTGAGTGCCACGGCCAGTCCTTCCTTGGACACCCCCAGGGATGGGCACTGCAACCCTCCCTGGGCAGCCCCTGCCAAGGCCTGACCACCCTTTCCAGGGAGAAATTCCTCCTGGTGTCCAACCTGACCTCCCCTGGCACAGCTCAAGATTCGTCGTTCCGTCCTGTCGCTTGTTGCCTGGTGGGAGATTCCAACCCCCACCTGGGATCACGGAATCGTCAAGTGTGGAACAGAACTTTAAGGTGATGAAGTCCAACCTTCATCGCAGCAGCACTGCATGTTCACCATTAGATGGCAGCTTAGGATGGGGATAGAGCAGCACATCCCTCACTGAGGTGATGAGGAAACCAGAACAAAGAGATTTGCGTTTAGAAATCACAAGTGGTGATTTTTTTGCACCGTTATAAAATAATCGCAGACTGACTCGTTAAAATAAGACATTTGTTTTTCCATTTGAGGCATTTGCAACTAGAACGGATGGGGAAATCTGAAACAGCAGTTCGATTAAAAGAAACATTTCCTGGCTGCAGCAAAAGGCCTGTTGAGACAAGTTTGACAGAATAGGAAAAAAAGAAGAGACACATCTTCCTGAGAGGGCAGTAACATGGTGTGCAGGCACTTCCTTGGAATGAGAGAGTCTGGGTTTAACTCTAGAAATAAGCAGAGCAAGAACTCACTGCCTGTCTGAACGCAGTGACCAGGAGGCTGTTTTTGGATCTCTGTTTTAGGGCTAAAAATCCCCCAAAGGTTTGGTACTAGGATTTCACCCAGTTGAGAAGAGCAAAATATTTGAGCTATCACAAATATTTACATGGCAGGAAATTCCAAGAGCTCTAATTGTGACTGCAGCTCTCTTTTGTCTACCTGCCTTAAAATTTACCTTTTATTTTGGTTTCGGGGGGAAGCTTTCTGCAAAGTCTTCAAACACTGAGCTCCAAGGAGAGACACCTGGGATGTGGGCAAATATTACTTCCTACTTTTATCATAGAATCACAGAATAGTTTGAGTTGTCAGGGACCTTAAAGATCATTTAGTTCCAACCCCATGCACAGGGACACCTTCCACTAGACCAGGTTACTCCAAGCCCTGTCCAATCTGGCCTTGAACACTAAGTTTCCAGATACAATAAATTAACACTGACTGAAGCCGAGATCCTCAAACACTTCCAAAGCCTTCCCCACATGACTGCAATTCCCCTCTTCTGTCCCTTCTGCCCTGCCCTCCACATGCCTCCATGTTCTTGCCAGGGCAGGAACACTGCCCTTCCATGGGAAGCACCTCTACACTCGGCTGCTTCTCAGCAGCAGAGCATAGAAGCAGCACCACAATCAGGGAAAGCTGGAGGAGAGGTGTGAAACACAAGTAGTTGACACATGGTGGTGATTATCACCTGTGTTCATCAATCACATCCAAGACACGTTTTTTGTTACTTGTGTTTTCTGTTTCCCCGCAGGTGGAGCTGTTTTGCTGAGGGCTTGCAGTGGTGGAAGGGTTATCACAGAATATCCTGAGCTGGCAGGGACACACAAGGATCATCAAGTTCAACTCCTGGCCCTGCACAGGGCAACTCCAACAGTCCCACCATGTGCCTGAGAGCATTGTCCAAACACTCCCTGAGCTCTGGCAGCCTTGGGGTCGTGACCACTTCTCTGAGATGCGTGTTTACAGCTTTACTGAGAGATCAGCCACTGCTGTCAGGGCAGCTACTACATATCTGGTGCTGGAATCAGGGCTGAGGTAACTGAGTGTGTGCCCTTGTTGGGATTTAACCAGGTTATTCCCCCAGCGCACCACCTGCCTTGGATATTTGGTTTGTATGACCTGACTCAAAAAAGAGCTTTTTGGATTTTATGAGCAGAAAATTCAGGCATATGTGTCCAAAATGATATTCCTGAAAACTCTTGAGTAGGAGGCAGCCACCTCCTGGAAGCTCAATTCCATAGGACATTGAACCCTGCTAGTGCCATCCCTCTTAGCTCCCGTGTCCCTAGTGACTGTGCTGTCCCAGCAGGCACTGTCACCAAACGTCCAGCTGTGCTCAGACCTGCATTTGGTGCTCTGGGAGCTCTGCTGGTGAACCCTCCTGTGAAGGGCTGATGACAATGGCAGAAAAGGTTTCTGCCATCCCCTCTGCTCTGGAGCCAGGCTGGGAGAGCTGGGGGTGTTCACCTGGAGAAGGGAAGGATCCAGGGACACCTTGGAGCCCCTTCCAGAGCCTCAAGGGGCTCCAGGAGAGCTGGAGAGGGATTTGGGATAAGGGCTGGAGGGACAGCACACAGGGAATGGTTTCCCAGTGCCAGAGGGCAGGGATAGATGGGATATTGGGAAGGAATTGCTGGCTGTGAGGGAGGTGAGGCCCTGGCACAGGTTGGGCAGAGAAGCTGTGGCTGCCCCTGGATCCCTGGAAGTGTCCAAGGCCAGGTTGGATGAGGCTGGGAGCAACTTGGTCTGGATGAAGGTGTCCCTGCCCATGGCATGGGGCTGCAACTGGATGAGCTTGAAAGTCCCTTCAACCCAAACCATTCTGTGACCCCATGATTCTCTCCTCTGGATGTGCTCCTGGGGTTGGAAGGGGGCTGCACCCCTTAACCTGCCCTGGAAGAGCCCAGGAGGCAGAGGTTAGTGTGCAGATATAGAAGTGCTGTCTCACTTAAGTATTTTGTGGCTTTAGTTATGAACAAACAAGCTTGTCAGAGCTAGTGGAAATGCCAAGCCAGTGTCACCCTAAGTGACAATCAGCCAGTGGCCCTGACAGCCACCATCCCTCCCGGCCAGAGGGACAAGTGAGCTCTGAGACTGGCTGGGGTCTGAAACCAAAAAGAGGGGTTTCTTCCAGCCAAGGGACCTTCCTGCTCACCTTCCAGCTTGACAGTCAGCTCAGACACACTCCTTGCTTGGGGAGCCACTTCTACCAGAGGGGCATGTGGAGTCACAGGAGGGTCTGTGTTAAAACCCCTGTTAGACACAGATTGAGTAGGGTGATTGGCCAGGCTTAACTCCAGCTCACTAAAACACACCATATATCCTCTGTGCTACAGGAGGGTGTTTGACCTGTTCTTTGCACAGGAATGAAAGCCAATTCCTCAAACATTTTTGTAGATTTCTTGGCATTTCTCTTACAGACCCAGCTTTTGGAGTCTGAGGGTTATGTGGGGATATTAAACTGTCATTCATGAAATTACACACAAATGGGTTCCTTGTCCTAATGCTTAAGGAGGAAATCTTGAAGACAAAGACATTTTAAATTGAAAACAGCTTGAATGCTGCAAACATTGGAGCTTTCCAGCCTTCAGACAGCAGCCTGCACCTTTCTTTCTCTGAAATCCTCTCTCCTGATCAGCCTAGAGACTCCTGCCCTCCTCATCACAGATGCCTGGCTCCTCCAGAGGCACAGCTCACACGCCCCATGGTCAGCGAAAGGGGCATGTGTACCACATGTTTGGACATGTGGTAGGTGAGCTCTCCAGCTAAGCTGCTCTCCACAGCCATGTCTTAAAATCTACTGACCCAGGCAGTGAGTCCCAGGAGTAAGATCATAGAATCCCAGAATCCCAAAATGGTTTGGGCTGGGAAGGATCTTAAAGCTCATCTCATTCCAATCCCCTGCCATGGGCAGGGACACCTCCCACTATCCCAGGTGGCTCCAGCCTGGCCTTGGACACTCTCAGGGATCCAGGGGCAGCCACAGCTTCTCTGGGAAACCTGTGCCAGGGCCTCCCCACCCTCACAGCCAGGAATTTCCTCCCAATATCCCCTCTTCCCCTGTCGTCAGTCAGGAGGAAGCCATTCCCCCTTGCCCTGTCTCTCCATGGAAAAGGAGGAAATACATGTCCAGAAGATGGGCTGATCTTCATCAGAGATTTGCTCTGTAGCAGTAATTGTGTCTTGATCACTTGAAGAGATCAGTTATGTTACATGTTCTTTCCTGTGATTTTTCAAAATGGATGCTTTAATGGGGGAGCAAAAGTTCCTTCCTCACGCAGATAAAGTTGCTTATTTACATAAATTCGTGTGTATATATCTGCATGTACATGTTCACCTGTAACTCTTCATAAGTGTATTGTCTAAAACACATGAACAACTGAAATGCTTTTGATTCCCTGTGAGTCCCCCCAGAGCACAGGCAATTCTTTACAAGAGGAGATTAGCTACACATTCTGCTTGAATAGTTCCTGTCCCGTGTGTGCTGTACCCAGACCAGGGGTGAGGAAACAGCTGGGGAGCTCAGCATCTGCCCTCCCCGTCACTGCTGCTGCAGTGTGACGCAGCAGGCACAGCACCTTCCACACACTGCTGGGGACCAGCCTGCCAGGGTCATAGTCAGAACAAAACAAAGCAAAACCCACAGCAATCCACGGCGTTTTCTTAATACACAACATTTCTGATATGTCATCCTAGAGCCGTGGGTTCATCCACCCCCTGCACGCCCAGCGAGGAGGGAATCACTGGTAAAACAAACCTTCTGTGTGATTAAATAACCTTGTAGCTGAAGTTTGTGTTTATTCAGTGTAGTTTTTGCTAGCAAACCATTTACGTAGGTTGTGCAGGTCTATTACTCCTCGTTCCTGGCCTGAATGGCAGAAATGGACCAGCCAATGGTCGTGACGAGTAAGTAAAGACTTCATGTAAGTGCCTGATCATGAACATTTTCTGGGGGTAGATTAAATCCTGGGTTTATATTTGCTCTAACCTGTCTAGGCCATAAGAAAGAAGTACTGCTTTAAATGTGCTTTTGATTAATGAAACAAAAAATGTCCCTGAAATCAGGGATATTGCTCACAATTTCGGCACAAATTAGACTATGGAAAATTCCATTTAAACAAAAGAGAATGGTTGAACCCTGGAACAGGTGTGCCAGAGACAATATCCTGGGCAACCAGCTCTGGCTGACCCTGCTTTAAGTTGCAGGGTGTTGTTCTATATGGTCTCTACTGGCCCTTTCCAACCTCGACTTTTGTTTGTCTATGGATCCTGTCAATGTTTCTAAAGCTGAGTGTGCCCTGTGCTGTGAAACACAGCCTCAAACTCCCTTTTTTTGCACTGCATCTCCTAAAAAAAATGGATCAAAGAATCCTCCTCTGTTATAATCAGGATTCTTAATGTGGCAATGCTGGGTTGACAGTTGGACTCAATGTCCTTATTTTCCAGCCTTAAGTGATTCCATGATTCTGCAATTTTATCTGGTGTTTTTGCACCAGAACTCTTGCTCAAGAACTCCTTTGGATCACCTGATAAACCACAACCAAACCTGGTCTTCTCTTCCAGGGTCTTCTCCACCTCCCTGCTGGCAGACAAGGCACACAGGGACCCAGTAGAGGAAGAGTCCTGGCAGGAAGGACCTGCCTTTGCAGAGATCTGCTCAGAGCTGAGAAACAGTGTTGGATGATGCCTGTTAACACATCCTGTTCCAAAGTTTCATCCAGCAGCCTGTTCTGTTCATGGCATGGCAAGAAACTACAGCCCTGAACACCTATTCTTCCAAACTTCATGTCCACAGCATGTCTCGCATCTTCCTTTGCCATTCCAGTGTGTGGTTTCTGTGTTCATTCCTTACCATTTTTGTTGTCAGAGATTTTCACCAAGTCTCTGCTCTCTCCTGCTCTGATGACTGCAGCATCTTCCTCTCCGCAAGACACAGACTTCCCTACTTTGATCCCAAATGTCACCTCTGAGATCATCCCATGCTTCCCTCTTCCAGTCATCCAGCTACCTCCCCCTTTGCTATTGCAACACCTCTGACACAAGCCCCCTCTTTCAAAGCTTTCCCTATCTGTCCAGCTTACTAATCCTCTCTAGCTGAGCCGCCCTCCCCCTCTCCAACCTCCCCGCTCTGCCTGGTCTGTTCCAGCGTGAGTGGCCATCACATGCCAGTGCTCGGCAAGGTCATATGATGGGTAGGGACTGCCGGGCAAGGCTGTGGCAGGCAGCTGCTGAACGAGGGGCCCCGACAGGTGCCACACCTCCAGCTCCCCCCCAACGGCCGTGGGCCACCCCACGACTCACTCAGGAGCTGGACCTGCAGGGGAGAGGCCATGGAGTTGCACTGTAATTGCAAGGAAGGACCTTTCCTTACGGGGAAGCAGGACACGTCCTGCAGCCATGTCCTGGACCAGGCAGGTCTGCTGCTGCTGCTCCCATGTCCTACCTGCCTGGCAGGTCTCTGCTCACACCTGCATCGTGCTCTGCTTAGCAGATGTCACCCTTGCTCTGAAAAGCATATCACAGAATCACAGAATAGAATCTCAGAATGGTTTGGGTTGGAAAGGACCTTGAAACCCATGGGCAGGGACACCTTCCACTATCCCAGGTGGCTCCAAGCTCTGTCCAACCTGGCCTTGGACACTTCCAGGGATCCAGGGGCAGCCACAGCTTCTCTGCCCAACCTGTGCCAGGGCCTCCCCACCCTCCCAGCCAGGAATCCCTTCCCAATATCCCATCTCTCCCTGCCCTCTGGCACTGGGAAGCCAATTCCCTGTGTCCTGTCCCTCCAGCCCTTGTCCCAAGTCCCTCTCCAGCTCTCCTGGAGCCCCTGGAGGCTCTGCAAGGGGCTCCAAGGTCTCCCTGTATCCTTCCCTTCTCCAGGGGAACACCCCCAGCTCTCCCAGCCTGGCTCCAGAGCAGAGGGGCTCCAGCCCTGGGAGCATCTCCGGGGCCTCCTCTGGACTCTCTCCAGCAGCTCCAGGTCCTTGTGCTGTTGTTCCCAGGGCTGGAGCAGCTCTGCAGGTGGGGTCTCACCTGAGGGGGCACAGGGGCACAATCCCCCTGTTGACCTGCCTGTCACACTGCTGGAGATCAGCCCAGGGTGTGACTGACCTGTACAAAGAAGCTCTTTTGTTTTCCCTCTGCCCTGACCTCAGTCTTTCTGCCTGTCTGGCCTTGGACTGGGAATTCCTGGGATGAATATCAGTAGTGTCTGTACATTACAAGCAGGAACACGAGTACAAAGCACTAAGAAATGCCCAAGCTTTTCTTAATTAATTACAGAGCCATTGAATCTTCCTAATAAGCTTCACACACTCAATAAACACAGTAAATGGGAGAAGTTAGGCAATTAGGAATAAATGGCCAGAAGGCAAAACAGTGCCTGGTGAGGACCAGGATCCTCAGGCACATCCCGTTCTTTCCCACCTTCCCACCGCACATGCTGCAAATGGATGTGGTACATGTTATTTTCATTGAGACACTAAGGAATAAAACTGGATTCAGGGATGGGATAACTGATAAGTTCTCAAAGTAAAATGTGCAGGCTGGTGAAAAAACAAAATTAATGATGTTGTTGGTAAAGCCAACATATGAGAAAAGCAGGAAACTCCTTGTATCTCCTGCCTCAAGCAGATCCCAGCACTACACTGTGCATGGATTTGGGAAGGCCAAAGATTCAAAGGAGAGGGTTAATTAAAAACAGGGTGCTGGAGAACAAATGATGCAAACCTTGATGATACACAGCAGCATCTTATGCTGCTTATTCCTGTTCCCAAACTGCTTGTCACCCTCTTTCTGAAAGACAAAAGATAGTGCATAAAGTCTTTGTGGTTTTAAAATTATTCCTCTTCAGCATGAGACACATGATGGAATACTACCAAAGGGTCTCCTAAACACCAGCTGAATTAGCAATCAGAACCAGAAATAGATGAAGAATGTGTGTGTGCTGACACAACAACCACCCAGGAAGAAATAATTACCTTAGATTTGCAACCATAAAGCTTGTGTACAAATTAGCAATAATGGTGAGAACTAACTTTATATATTTTTATAGGGCTTTGCTAAAGTAAGTAGCAAATTAATTTGGTTTAATAAAAAATCCCTAGTTTTCTTTCCTGTAGGCACTAGAAGTTGAGTGGCATGCTCAGAATCTCCTGGATTTGGTGTCCATCCAGATTTACAGGATCAATTTTGAAAGCCTGGGTGCCACTGAGAATGATTTAGAGTGGATTTGGGAGTGCTGAAGGCTAATCATATAATCATAGAATATTTTGGGATGTAGAAGACCTTAAAGACCATCTGTTTCCAACCCTCCTGCCATGGCCAGGGTCACCTTCCACTAGACCAGGTTGCTCCAAGCCCTGTCCAACCTGGCTCCAAATGACTAATTTGGTTTAGTTTGGGGAGTTTTCATAGAAGGATGAAATGTCAGCTTACTAATTACTCTGCCAAAGTGCCAGCTTGCAAGATCTTTGCCTGCTAATGACCAGAAATGAGCCCAAAGCCAGAGCTGTGCTCAGTCTGACAGACCCATCTCAGGGGGCAGGAGGGCTGCTGCCTGCTCTGACAGTTCTTACATTCTCCTCTGGAACTGCAGCCCAGCTGAGTGTTGGGCACATCTCACTGGTGGTGCTGCCACATCCTCTGCAGGCATGGGCCAAATATCCATGCAGATCTGAAGAAAAAGCAAGTGGATGAGAAAATGCACTCTAAATTAATCCCTAAAAAAATCGAATGCCCCCAAACACCTCCCTGGACTCTCTAGCAGCTCCAAGCTACACTTACAGAAAAGGCAGAGGAGCAATCTTAGTAATTTATTACTTTTTTGGTGTTTTTTCTTTGCTGGATGCAGGAGAGTTAAAGCAGAAGCTCTGCTGGGAACTCACCATCAAGCACTTGACAGGTGAAGTGATCACAAACTTCTGAGATGTTTCCCCACTTCCCTAACAAAATAGGACCTCAGAAAGGAGCAGAAGCAAATATCCCCCTGGCCACCCACAACACCTCTGCACTGCCAACAGGCTCGGATCCAAGTCCATGTTCAAGCCTAGACATGCTCAGCTTGGATGGAAAAGCGTGAGTTTTGGGCAAAGGCATAAGAAGAGAGAAAATACGTGTCATTCCTCGGCGCAGACCTAAAGACATCCTTGTCAGCAGAGTGGATGGAGCAGGCCCACCACACACCACTGGGTTTCTGTCTGACACAAAGCAGCCAAACGGTCTGGATCCATCTCACGTACCACAGGACACGCTGGGAATGAAAAGCTGAGTTCCTCACGTTGTCTTGGGCACAGGGAACAGCCACCAGGACACACTGAACTCCCACTGGCTTTCAGCCTGCACGGCTCTGTTGTGGCTGGAGGAGGGCAAAATCACCCGAGGGCCTTTGCAAGAACAACACGCTTGATCACAGCAACCTGGGGACTAATGCAAGGCGTGGGCAAGGGTGAAAAGAGATAAAAAGCATCATAAAAATCACTTCGTGTCACCGCGGCATGTCTGGGAAAACGGCACAAGCTTGAAGGAGTAAGAAGAATTTTGTCCTTGGTGAAGGGTGGTCCAGCAGCAGGACCGGGGTCCTGCTTTGGGGAGGGGGCTGCCGGCAGGGATCAAAGCCTCCTGGAAACCTCCCCGTGGATGGCGATGCCTGGAGGCAGGCACAAACTGTAACGTTCCTCCCCCTTGTGACAACCTTCACAAGAATTAGCATTTCTCAGGAATGCGGGGATTTATTCAAGGCCCACCGTATCCGCCAGCGCTGCAGCCCAAACACTGCACCAACAGAGCATGTGCTTGATAAGAACCCAGGAACAGATGCCAGCGGATTTAATGTGGGACAGGAGGCCCATTGCAGGTTTGCAGACTGCTGGCAAGGTCAGCTGTAAATATTCCCTCACAATCAAAGGCATTCATCTAAGGATTACATGCTGGGGGCTTTGTGGTAAAGTAAATTTGCAACTAACAGGACCATTAATAGTCAGACAGTTTAGTGGGCTCGCTGGCTGCCATTTATTTTCCCTCCAGTCATTTTTACTACATCTAAATACCATGGGGATGTGGGACTTGAATGAGGTGGCTTAAGAAATCAGCTTAGAAGGAGTAGGAGAAGGGGTTACCTCCAACAAAGAGAGCTCAACGGGGATCGAACAGGGATATCAATAGTGGGTAAGGCGACTGAAGCATGTGAGCTGATTTCATAACCTGATGGAGATTAGCCTCTTCTGTAATCAAACGGACCTATCTGGGGTATGAATTATTGGTCCTATAAAGCACGTCCATGGAGGAGCTGTATGTGAAAGGCTGAGGAGGGGAGACAAAACTTTGTGGGATGAGGAATGGCTGTGAAACAAAGACACCATGGCTTGTGTTCACTCCAGTTTGATGCTCTCAGAACAAAAGCATCCATGGCAGAAACCGTGTCACACAGTATCTCCCACCTCCGCAGCAAGCATTAAATATGAAATAATTGTGGTGTGATGGGATGAAGACAAACCAGAAGGTCCTGGGCTGAGCAGGCACAGGGTGATGCAAGGATTAACCCAGGATGATATTTCACTGCAGATCTGCCTTTCCAGGACTGCAGCCCCCTTGGGGTGCAGCCAGCTCTGCACAGCCATGTGGTATGGGGGTCATTCCCAGGCCTTCATCCCAACTCAGTGCACCCCGAGGTTGCTGCCATTTGAGGAGCCCTCTCCTCTCTCGGGTTGTTCTCTACCTCTCCTCCTCCACCATCTCAGAAACAAAGTAGGCAGAAGGAACCAAGAGGGAAACCAGCACCAATTCCACTGAATTTTAATGCATGAGCTGTGCTTTATAATTGAAAAGAAAAACTGGTTTATAGTCAAAAAAAAAAAAAAGAGAGAGAATGATCCCTTTCTCTCCCCTCCTCCTGTCCTATAAACCCTACTTCCTCTGTCTTTGGAGAAATGGAATGAAAATAGAGAAAAACCAGGCAGGAATAATGGAGGATGGGTAAAACATTCTCATATTTCTAAATGCAGAGTTAAAAATTTGCAGGATGGCAATAATTACTCCCTGAAAGCCATGACATCAGTATTTATCTTGCAATCCTTAGCAAGGAGCATCTTTTACTGTGGTTATTGGGCCATTGCTTTTGGTAACAAGCACCTCACAAACCCAAGAGCCACAATTTTTCCCCATCAGGAGCAGTCAAGTGTTCCATTTGCACCTTTCTAGCAGTATGAATATGATGGGATGCAGTCTTAGCCACAGGGATATTTTGCAAATCCCTCGTGTGGCCTCTCATGGTATACAGTCCTGGGCAACAAAACATGCTCTCTGCTGCTCTTTCCATGACAGGCCATCCATGGGAGGATGAGGGATGCAATGCTGGCAGTGCCATTCCTGCAAAAGGCTGTGGTTAATTTCCCTTGTGATCTCCAGAACCACTCACATCAGAATCACTCCACCTCTACAAGTCTTTTAAAGGTGGTGTGATGCTGAAGGATTTTCCCTTTTCCTTTAATGCTCAGCTCTTTGATGATGAAGCCATTTCTGCAAGGAAAGGAGGTGTCATCGTGCTAATTTTAAAGACAGAGAAAGGGAAGCATTAAAGAAAAGTATTTTGCAGAAGTCTCCTGACTTCAATCCCGTTGAGCAGGACTGTTTCACTCAGAGATGCTGAGCTCCTGCAGAAAACACTGACCATAACCCAGGTTTGACATGTTCTGCTCACATGGAAACAGCAGTGAAAATGTCTCCTTGGTGGATGTATGGACATGGAAGCCTCTGAAATTAAATGCTGATGCTGCTGCAAAACCTGTCTTAATCCTTCTCCAAGAGCACCAGCAGATTCTAGATGTTTAAATATTATGGCATCTTAATTTACATATCAAATGGTTTTAGCTTTTTGCTACTAAGAAGGAAGCTTAACTCCTCTCATGTCCCTTCTACCTCTACATCCTATGACTGCTCTGACTCACCACATCTGGTGCTGAAGAAGAAACCAGACTCAGCCACCCAGCACCCACCTGCAAAAAGCTCGTGACTACAAATGAACGGGACATTTTTGTATTTCCTATAAAAGAGTTCATGATTTCAAAAACATTCCTCTTCCACTTTTGGACTGAACTGAGACCTTTAGGAACTCACAGTGGGAATGGAGCCACAGTGAGAGGAAGAGAGCCAGAAAGATGCCTCCAAGGACAGCCACTGTCCCCCTGGGCATTGCACCACTCACACCAGCTGCTGGGATAAAGCCTCCAACATCCCTACAAGTGCTGTAATTCTCGAGCTTCTGTCTCTTTTAAAGTGGAATATTATCCACTTTACCCTGGTTTATTATTTATTACTTATTACAATATCCAGAAATTCCATCTGGGAGCCATGAAATCTTTCACAGTGAAAAACTAATCAAAACTAGGAATCTTTCCTTCAAATTATTTGGCTTAATGAACTGTTATTTTCCAAGCAGCTCTGGGTGGGAGCCTCCTTCCCCCCGGGCCATGAGGGTTACAGAGAGGTCAGTGCTGAGCCACGCTCTGTGCATTGATACGATGCCCATCACAACAGATCCTGAGCATCTCCCCGGATGATCATCATCTTTTGGCCAAGGCAGCCAGGAATTATTTTGATGCACCTCTTCCTTGCTGTTGCTAAGTTATTCTCACTGCTACTGTCATTCTTGGAAGCCAGAGGCAAACACTAGGACTCCCCCACCACGGGAAGCCTGGAGTTGGACAGAAGAAAGGAGGAGCTTTACAATCACAAGAGACAACAGAAGGAGAATGAGAAGACATTGTGGTTAAACCACGATAATGTCACAGTGGTCAACAGTCTGGCAAGGGTTTGTTGGCACCAGGAATTTTTAAAAATGATGAAGTGTTCGGTGATGAGGCTTAGCTGATTCATTTCCTGCAGGAGTAAGTCCAGTTGTGGGGCAGCAGCTGAGAAGCCTCTGTCCATTCTTTTTTAGGTCACTGCTGTCAGGATGCTCCTCCTCGAGAGGGGTCATACAGCTGCAGGAGAGGTTTAGCCTCGGTACACTCTGCTCAATCCCACACTCCCTGAGGAGGAGTGTGAATGTCATCTCCAACCTCCTGAAACAGGACGTGCTCGAGGAGCCCCCAGAACATGTATTCGACCTGCAGAGTCAGGAGATAAGAGGTTCTAGGAATGATCCCCAAAGAAGAGAAGAGCAGCAGCCCTCAGCCACAACCTGTCACATAGACAACAGCTATGAGAAAAATTAATGGAATGGAATGGGATGGAATGGGATAGAGTAGAGTAGGATAGGATAGGATAGAATAGAATAGAATAGAATAGAATAGAATAGAATAGAATAGAATAGAATAGAATAGAATAGAATAGAATAGAATAGAATAGATATTTCCATTGGAAGTGACCTACAATGACCATCTAGTCCAATTGCCTGTCCACATGGTGTCAGGAGGTGTCTGGGCTGAGCGAGACCTGTAGGGGTGTGGGTTGTGAACTGAATATCCTGGGAAAGCACTGCCTGCAAGTCTATTGGTGAGGGCTAAATTTCCATGCCATGTGTGTAATTTACTAATAAAACTTAAGTTTTCCAGACCCTCTGACTTCTTTCATTCCTTTCTACAATGAGTATCCACAAATTTTGGGTGCTCCCTTCCCCTTAAAGTGGGGACACCACACTCCTCATCTTTGCTTATTTTTTGCCTGAGCTTTTTTGCTTTACCCACCACAGATCCTGGTGCCTTCTCCTTGCTTTCTGCTGTGAGTTTGGAAGGAAAGAGGAGCCACAGGGCTGATGAATGGGAAGAAAAAGAGAGCAGGAAAGTCATGTGTCCCAAAGCATGACCTCTTCTAACACAGTGTGGGGAGGCAGCCCCACATGTCCCCGAAATCCCCCCGGGGTAACAGCGCCGGGGACCTCCGTGACCCCCCAAACCCCGCATGTCCCCAAAATCCCCCCGGGGTAACAGCGCCGGGGACCTCCGTGACCCCCCAAACCCCGCATGTCCCCAAAATCCCCCCGGGGTAACAGCGCCGGGGACCTCCGTGACCCCCCAAACCCCGCATGTCCCCAAAATCCCCCCGGGGTAACAGCGCCGGGGACCTCCGTGACCCCCCAAACCCCGCATGTCCCCAAAATCCCCCCGGGGTAACAGCGCCGGGGACCTCCGTGACCCCCCAAACCCCGCATGTCNCGGCGGCGGGAGGTGGGTGAGCGCGGTCCCACGCGGGACCGGGGGAGCCGCGGAGCGGGGTCTCCCCTCCCGGGGCAGGCGGTTTCGGAGGCGCTTTGCTGACCTGTCTCTCCCGCTGGCTCGCAGATGGCAGCGCGGAGCGTGTGCCGGCGCCGAAGCCGCGGGTGAGGTTCGGGGTCCGCTCCGCGCAGGACGCCGATGAGGAGGGTTGCACGATCGCCGTCGGCCAGCACCAGTGGCTGGAGGACTGCAAGTTCAACGTGACGGCTAAAACCTTCTTCATCATTCACGGCTGGACAGTAAGTACGGAGGATCCTGGGCAATGCTTGGTCTGTCCCCTCAGAGCGAGCGAACTGCCCCGCAAACGGGCTGTGTCTCCAGGGTCGTTCTGTTGAGGAATTTCTGTGGCTGCCCCATCCCTGGAAGTGTTCAAGGCCAGGCTGAATGGTGCTTTGAACAACCTAGTCTAGTGGAGGGTGTCCCTGCCCAAGCCAGGGGAGCTAAAACTAGTTGATCTTTAAGGTCCCTTCCAACCCACACCACTCTAGAATTCTATGAATATGTGGCATTTGGGAAAACTTTTCATGTTTCGAGCACTGCGGTCTCTTAATAGCTGCACCTGAGGTCTCTGGAGCATAGCAATGTGGGTCAGGCTTAAGAACTGTGAAATCACCCAGCTCATTCATAACTGTTCCAGATCACCTCATGGCTGTATAATGTGAATGTGGTAAAGGGAACTTGTGATTTTTCTCTAAAATCCAGCTAGCTGACTACTATGAATGCAACACTTGACTTGACAGGCACATGTATAGACCTTCTGTAACTGTAGCTGAGTGCCCACAGCCCTGACGTCTGCTTCGAGGTCTCTTTGATAAAGGAACAAGAGGGCACACAGACTTTATCAACCTTTTTTCTTCTGCATTTGATGTGGCACGAGGGGACTTATCAGCTCTGCCAGGGCTTATGCAAACAGCAGTGCCAGGACTGGGGAATAATTTTGCAATCCATCAGAATTTCTGAATGTCTTGAGAAAAGAGCGATAAGGTGGCACGTAGCGAAAGCCTCTCCCTCCTGCCTTACAAGGTAGGTGGCTAATTACAGCCAGAGTCTCTCAAAACCTGTTTTTCCTACTCCATTAGTGCAGTGCTGAGAAATAGTGGGGCTTGCAGTGGAGCAACATGCAGCTGGAGGAGAATATGTAAATTATATACAAATAACTGTGAATGTGTCATCTTGGTCCTGCAAGATGGAAACTAACACCTGAATCCCTTCCTAGATGAGTGGCATGTTTGAAACCTGGCTGGACAGCTTGGTGTCTGCTCTCCAGACAAGGGAGAAGGATGCCAACGTGGTCGTGGTGGATTGGCTTTCACTTGCCCACCAGCTCTACACTGATGCCGTGAACAACACGCAGATTGTTGGAAAAACCATAGCCAGGCTGCTTGACTGGTTACAGGTAACGCGAGTTAAGAGCAGCCTCTGTTGTAATGCTCCATGAGGGACTGTTGCACAAGAGAACAGAGTATTCACCAGCTCCAGGGCTCACCAGTTGGGCAGGCTGTGGTGTAATCCCCACCCCAGGGCTTGGTGGTGTGATGCCTCGTAGCCGGGGTGCTGCACTGCCCTGGTTTCCTGGGAGATGCTGACTGGCAGGTGCTCAGAGCACTGATGTTGGAGGGGATTTCTGATTTGGGAGTTGTGCCTAAGCAGTGTGAACTCGGGAGCTGGGCTTTCAAAGTTGGCTTGGCAAGAGGGTGGGAAGGGAGAAAGAAAGGCCTGTGGTGGTGCACTTGCCACCTGAGGCCATGGCCAGAGCTGAGGTCTGCTGGCACCTTCCTGGGGGGAGGCTGCTCCAGATGCTGCCTGAACAAAAAATGTCATAATTGGGATTGGAACATGGGTAATCCACAAGAACCATCCAAACCATCCTATTTATCTCTATGAAATAAAGAATGAAGCATGCTTGTCTTCCCCCTCCCTCCAATCTCGTGTTGGAACTGGACGTTATAGTCCTGCAGACAGGAGCAGTGCCAGATGCTCTGAAAGACAGGGGGTCAAATGATCATACCTTCTTCTCCTTGCAGGAAAACCCGCTCTTCCAGCTTGAGAATGTCCATCTGATTGGGTACAGCCTGGGTGCCCACGTGGCTGGCTTTGCTGGTAACCACGTCCATGGGACTATAGGCAGAATTACAGGCAGGTGGCTTTTTAAGCAGTCTCTAACCCTTCTTTTGTGTCAGTAAGTTTCCTCTAAAAGGCTCATTTCCTGTGTCGCTGCAATGGTGCTTTGGGCTTATTCGTTCACAAATGACAAGTTTCCTACCTTTGGCAGCAGAGGGAAGCACAAGTCTCTTCACATCAAATATAGTGGGGGTTCAATGAAAAAGCTTTATTGAGGACAACCTAATCTTGAGTTTATTTGAAGTTATATGTGGGTTCAAAGCAAGTCCAGCCCTAGCTCTTACTATACAACTGCTAGGCCTCTGAGTGATACTGTTTTTGTAATTATAGCTCATAAACTAGTGGAAGTGAGAGCTATTGGGTGCTGTTTCTTCCACAGGATGTCTTATTTAAAAAACCAAACCAAAACAAAAAGACAAAAGCAAACAAACAAAACCACAAAACAAAGCAAACCAACAAAACCAAAACAAACAAAACAAAAAAGCAAACTAACAACTCCAGCCCCTTTATTCTGGAAATATCTGAGGTTTGCTTCCAGCCTCAGAGGAAAAATGATTTCAACATGTGAGAACTTAGGGCACAGAACAAGGGATTGCATTAAGCATTTAAATGTGGCACTGGCAGTAAGAATTACACAGAACCTAGCAATAAATACCTGTATTAAGTTTATCAGGAAAAAGAATCGCCTAACAGTAAAGTTGGAGAATGGTTCAGGAGTGCAGCTTCGAGTTGGGAGTGAGGCTCAGGGCTTAACAGAGCATCCCAAATCCATCATGGGATCTCAGATGCAGGGATTACTTGGCTGCTGCACCAATTGTGTTAGTCCCTCTATATGTCCAGTCTGAAAACAGACTAAATGTCCCTGAGGCAGCTTTGGCTGCCAGCTGTCCTTGGGGTGCCAGACTCCTGGTGTTTTGGAGCTGCCTCTTGAAGTAACTCTTCACTGTGACCTGGTCAAGGCTCGTTGCTTCCAACAGGCACCCTGAAGCTGTTGTGGTGCTACTATTGGATTGCATTCCCCCCAAAATGCTACAAAGCACTCTGTTTGTTCCCTCAGTGAGCCTGTGGTGAAGAGATCTTGGGGGACAGCACCAGCAGTGAGGCTGGGACTGTCTGTGCATCACCTGGTGAGGAGAGCTGCCAGCAGCAGGCTCCTGGCTATATTCTGTATAAAATAACCCAATCTCTTACCTGGTATCTTGTGCACTGTCTCTGACCCCAGGCTTGGATCCAGCTGGTCCCATGTTTGAAGGAGTGGACCCCAGCAGGCGCCTCTCCCCTGATGATGCCAACTTTGTGGATGTCCTTCACACCTACACAAGGGAAACACTAGGTGTTAGCATTGGGATCCAGATGCCTGTGGGTCACATTGACATCTACCCCAATGGGGGAGATTTCCAGCCCGGCTGTGGTCTGAGTGATGTCTTGGGAGCCATTGCCTACGGGAGTAAGTTCTCATTAATTGTTTTGCCCCTGGTCAGTGTAGACTCCTCACAAATAGACTGAGGTTGATGCTGGGGGGACGATTTATTTTAAAAAAGCAGAGAAAAGCATTTTTTCCTTCTAAACTGTACTACTGGAAATAGTTGCTAGTAAATATAGTTGCTAGTAAATATAGTTGCTAGTAAATATAGTTGCTAGTAAATATAGCTGCTGTTAATTCTGAAGTAGCATGTTTTCATTCCAATGCATAGATCATAATCTATGGTCTTCTTATGCTGGGACTAGAATCCTCTTAAAGCTCATGGTAGGCGAACAGCCTTCAAGCATCTTTCATTAACCTCTTGAATTGCTGCTATTTGAAAGGCATTCAAGTTTGGCCATGGTCAGCTTATGTTGGGCTACAGAGAGGCAGAGCTCCCTTTATCTTACCAGCTTCTGGGGTGACAAGTGCTTAAACCAGGCGTGTCCCAACTCTGCTTCCCTAGCGATTGGTGAAGTTGTGAAATGCGAGCACGAGCGGTCAGTGCACCTCTTTGTGGACTCCCTGGTGAACCAGGACAAGCAGAGCTTCGCGTTCCAGTGCACCGATTCCAGCCGCTTCAAGAAGGGCATCTGCCTGAGCTGCCGCAAGAACCGCTGCAACGGCATCGGCTACAACGCCCGGAGAATACGGCACAAAAGGAACAGCAAGATGTACCTGAAAACAAGAGCTGACATGCCCTTCAAAGGTACGCCTTCCCTCTTAGAAAGAGCGTGGTCTCACCTGTAGGAGCAGCCCTCCCGAAGTCGGTGTTGGGAGGGAGGTGGAGGAGTGTTGCCTCGAAGCCGTGCAGCTCCAGGCTTTAGTGCTCTGCTGTCACCTGGCTGCACTGCTGTCCCGTGGCATTGCTGTGCTCCTTTGTGTAAATCAGGAGGAGCTGGCCATAAGGACACTCTGCCTTTTGAGCAGGACTATAGGTTACATGTCATACTTGCAAGGCTCGGCCTTAGAGCAGTGTAAGGTCTGGGGAGCCTTCTGCAGAGTGGGCCTGCTGCTGTTGTTGTGTAAAAGTCAAATTCATTATCAGTAAGGAAAAAGTCATCAATGCTGTCTCAATAAAGGATGGGTCTGGCTTTTGTCAGCCAGCTCTATTTCACATGAAGCAATGCTGTCTCTCAGACTTGGTTCCATCTCTGCTCTCCTCTTTCTCTCCAGTCTACCACTACCAGATGAAAATGCATGTCTTCAGCTACAAGAGCTTGGGAGAGGTTGATCCCACTTTCTCCGTCACCCTCCACGGCACCAATGGAGAATCTGAACCTCTCTCTTTAGAAATGTAAGTCAGGTGCCCTGTTGTGTTTACAGGGACTAGAAAGGATGGCAGCATTCCTTTTCCTCTGCCAACACTAGCACTGCACCCCAGCCTAGCAGCCTCACTTCATCGTCATTCAAAAGTTTTCATTCAGTACCTTAATTACAATTTGTTGTGCCCAGTCCTCTACCTATTAACCTTCATGGCCCATTGCTTAAGTTCTTCCTTTTGCTGTTCTCCTCTACTATTTGCATGTAGTCTGAAAGCACCCATATCTCTGGAGGCACTGCTGGCCTCCTTTAGCCTCTGCCAGAAGAAAGACAAGGCACAAAATTAACCTTTAAGCTATGGAAGGGTGGCTGAGCTAAATACAGGATGCACTGTATTGAACCAGCTATCTGAGCTCACTTTCTTTAGTGTAATCAGTAATTAAGTGGTGACAGTTGAATGAACAGCACTTGATAAGCTGCAAAGGACCCTGTTTAACCTCTTGCATGGAATGCAGGAGCACCTGGCATGCTTCCATAAGGAAGAAGGGCTGAGCCTCTGCCTCTCTTTCAGGCTTGATCTAATTGGCCTAAACGCTACCAACACCTTCCTGGTCTACACCGAAGAGGACATGGGTGAACTTTTGAAAATAAAGCTCACCTGGGAGGGGACATCTCAGTCATGGTATGATCTATGGAAAGAGCTGAGGAGCTACTGGTATCGGCCTGCAAATGCTTCCCAGGAGCTGCATATCAGACGAATACGTGTGAAATCTGGGGAAACACAGCAGAGGTAATTGTTGCACTGGGCTGCATGTGAACTCACCCGAAACTTCAGCCAAAAGAAGTGTTCAGAACCTAGCAAGAAAAGCTGGTGCTCTGAACGTAGTTGGCATCCTGAACTGCCTTTTATTTTCAGCAGTTCATTTCAGCAGTTACTGCTCCTTTGTGGTGTAGGAGAGCAGGTCACTGGCCAGCACGAGGCTGCAAACTAGGCTTTATGCAAAACTAGTCACCACAGAACAGATCTGGGATGTTCTTTTGCTTTATTTAGATACTGCAACGTCCCCTGGGAACCACATTAACCTGCTCCAAGGTGCTTAGATTGTACCTGAAGGGTTAAAGTACTGAGCACCAAAAATACTGGAACATGGGTGGTCATGGCTATTTCTTACAGTCATAGTGTGCTGATTTGGCAGAGCAAGCTGGACCTGAAACTGCAACCAGTAATATGGTGACACCAACTCCTTAAGCTCTGCATTGCTCCTTCTGAGACCTTCAGGGGACTCAGAACTAGGTGATCTTTAAGGTCGCTTCCAACCCCAATCCATATCCCTAGATTATACAATTTACCATGGAATTCTAGAGGAAGATGCCCTGACATCGCAGGAGGTTGGAGTGAGATGATCTTTAAGGTCCCATCCCATTCAAATCATTCTCTGATTCTGTAGTTCCATCTCTGCAACTGGAAAGCCATTCGAGCATCCAAAAACTATTAAATCTGCCAAGCATGTGGCACTGCACTCCCACATCTCATGTTAATGTCATTCTGAAAGTAACCCAGATCTGTCAAACTGCAGCTGACATTGAAAAATTCCTGCATTTCTCAGAACTTTAAATAAGCATCACCTATCATCTGAAAGGTGTTTTGCATCCTGGTTTCTACAATCTATGAAACATAGGGGTAGAAGCAAAGTAGAAACAAAGATCCCCAAATAAATACTGAAGTAGGAAATGAAATAACCATTGAAAAGGCTAATGGTGTACCAAGATGCTCTGTGGGATGGATGTCAGATCAAACCACTTGTCCTAAAACTAGCTGCAATCCATATTACTTGTTATTTGTTAATTGTGGACACAATTAACTTGACTTCTGGTCCCTCCTCCTAGGTTTGCTTTCTGTGTGGAGGATTCCCAGCTAACCAGTATATCTCCTGGCAAAGAGCTCTGGTTTGTGAAGTGCACAGAGGAGTGGCAAAAAAGGTATGGAAATCAGCCAAGAGAATTTCTGTTTGATGCATGTGGCTGTGCATGTGGGATGGGTAGAGCCCCTTTTTTTTTTCCTTCCTGGAACCTGTATTTCCTTCTAAAGAAGTTAACAAACTCTAGCCCAAGATTCACAGCTATTAGACTTAATTTTCACATTTGCCATATGTCATGTGATAGCCTCCCTTTTGACCTTGGATTGTCATCTTGTATTTTTACACGTTGGCTGCCAAATGGGTGCAGCACAATCCTTGATCCCAGTTGTGGCAGATACTAAAATGAGGTGCTGCCAATTCCCAAGATCTGTGCGATAGTGGAGAGTTAAGCAGAGGCATCTATTAACTGCTCTGTAAAACAAGGGGAAGCTGGGAGGAGTGCAGGGGATTGTCTCAGGGATTGTTTCAGCCTGGTAGAAGACCTTGAGCTGCCAAGAAATCTCTTGATTAGAGTTGGAGCTCAAGTACATGAGCAAGACAGAGCCAAGACTTGCCATGGTGTTACAGCAGTGACTCCTACGGCTTCACCTCCAGCCACGCTGATCTCCTCTGGTTCAGGATAGAGCAAACTCTGACATTGCCAAAGCATCTCAGCCCTGGGAGTACTTCCCAGACACATGGATCATTCCTCATAGCATGACTGCCAGCAAGTCTGGTCCCAGCAGTGGCAATTTGATTGCCTGAGATGCCTCAGGTCAAGTTTTGAATGAATCCCTATTCATCTGTCTAAAGGCTAGTCTCCTTTGGATGAATCCCAGCCTTTTGCCCTTTCTTAAAATTTCAGTTTGTAAACTTAGAGCTTTGTAATTTCTAACCCAGAGGACAAAGGGCTTGTTAGGGCTAGAAAAGCCCTGTGGAAGTTGAGCTTTGCACAGCCCTCCTGGGCGGCAGAGCCCGGCTCCAAAATGTGAGCTGCTCCCATTCCAGCACCAGTTTTTGGCAGAAACCAGCACGCAGTGCTACGGACAGTAGCAAACAATTCTGTGAATGAAACTCCTGTACAAAAACTTGTTGCTTTGCCACAAGTCTCAAAAGATCAAGTAAACATTCCTGCAGGTACAATAAAACGCTGTTTTGATATGCTACTCGGTAACCCCCATAAAACAGAATTGCTGGCAGATGTGCCCTTCCTGCTTGCTCATGGAGTGCAGCTTGTGCACAAGGTAGAGGAGCTGAGCTCAGCTCCAACACACCATTTTTTCTAGGAAATGATCCTTCCTCTCAGAAATCATGAGCGATGACTTGCTGTTCAGCTCTCCTTTTCTGCCAAGTCAGTGCAATATTATAGTTCCCTACTTGTGGATTGAGCCTGCAAAGGTCTGTCCACTCCAAGTGGAGCTGCACAGGCAGAGTCTAGCTCAAGCTCTGTAATTTCTGCTTGCAGCCTGCATAATGTCTGCTTCAGGCTCTCGATGAGTAGCTACTGGGCAAAGTGTGGCTTTGACAGAATAAAATACCAACCTGTACTGTCCAGACCTGTTCTCAGCATCCCAGAGGTTCTTAGAATTCTTTATTACACCTCCTAACTCCTGCATATAACCAGATTATTTTTTTCCTCTCTGCTTTTCCCAGATCTGTCTCAAATCTGCTCTGAAGACTTCCCTAAAGACTCACAACCAAGCAACCTGGATGCATGAAGACCACGCAGATGGCAAGATGCTCTGGGAAAAATCTGGCTTGGTAGCACTTAAAGCAACTAGCTCTTCAGGACAAAACATCTTGGATTGGATGCAAGAAACTGAGGAGCAATTGATGGACTTTGGTCCTAGACCTAGAATAACTAAAACTCCATCCTCCCTTTCCCAAGGAGCCTGGTTTGTGCATTTAACCTTACCTTGACCTGTTACACACTGCATTTTTCCTGCCCTGCTCCCATTAACCAGGATTATGGATGAGATCTTCACGCATCCAGACCTCAGCAATGATCTTCTGGTCTGCTTGCCAGTGGAGTTGAGAAGATAAATACCCAGGCCAAGTGCCCATCAGACTGTGGGTGACAGAGCTACCACGAATGAATTAGCACCTGGTGTAAGAGTTACTGTGGGTCCAGCAGCACTGTGGGAAGGTGTGACCAGCACAGGTCGAGTGTGTGGAATTTAGGGAAAGGGTGGGAATAAGCACAACGCCACTTAACTTCAAGTTGTCTTTTGCTTGCCTTAAAAATAGTCTGTGTCTGGCTGATACCGAGATCTCTCTATATTACCTGATAGGAAGGTAGTGCTCTGTCCTCCCTGCCCCTGGGGCAGAACACGGTGCAGGGGGGGTGGTGGTGGCAGCTGCTCCCTGGTCAGTGTCCACAGCGAGGCTGCCCAGTCACACATGGGGATCCCTTTCTAAGAGGCAAAGAGCAGCTGCCCTTCCCTTGACTGTAAGGGATGTGGAGAAGGTGATGCACCGTGTTGCTTCAGGAGAGCTTTGCACCAGTCCTTTTAGCTGCTGAGAATGTGTCCCCCTCTGCTCAGATGCTGTTGTAGTACCAATGCATAATTATTTTTTAGTGAAGTGTTTAAAAGAGCCAAACAGCCAATATCCTATCCTGACTGTCACAACGCCCCTGTTGGAGTCCCTGGTCCAAGGTGATCTTGGCCTTGCTTTGAGTTTGGCAGACTCTACAGCTGTCCTGTCTGCTGCAGCAGAGTGGACTTTGTCAGAGGTGAACTAGGTTTTGTTTTGGTTGATTGGTTGGTGTTTGTTTGGGGGTTTTTTGGTGGTTTTTTTTTTCAAATCTTTTTTTCTTTTCGTAAGGAGAATCGGTGTAACAACTCTTGAGCTTTAGGCATGCAGAAAGCCAGTCTCAAAAATGGTGTTGCCAGGTAGTGCACTGAGTTCTGAAGACTTAGAAAGTCCTTCTGAGGCCTGCAAATCTCTTGAGTTTTTGTAGAGCTTCAATCCAACCAAAGCAAGCATGTTTGGGGATATTTTTTTTTCCATGGTTTTATGCAAAGACTTCAGTAACTGAAGCCTTTGGTAAGTATCTGTGACTTGTCACCGTGCCATACTTTGAGCAGTTTCAAAGCCCTATTTGTATATTGTGGTTTTTGTATGACTTAAAACATAATTTATTTCTTATATTGTACATATGTAAAGTTTTAAACATTTTGGTTTTAAGTAACAGTTTTTATAAGCCTTAAGACAAAAAAATAAAGGGCTTTGTGAAAATCCGTGAAGTCTTGTTATTGATCATAGAATTGTTTAGCTTGGAAAAGCCCTCCAAGATTATTAAGTCCAACCATTTCCCAGCACTACCAAGGCCACCACTAAACCATGTGCCAGCCCAAGTGCCACATCCACATGGTTTTTGAATGGGATGAGAACTCCACCACTGCTCTGGACAGTTCTTTCAGGAGAGACATTTTCCCTAATTTCCAATCTAAACCTCTCCTGGAACAACTTGAGGCTGTTTCCTCTGATCCTCTCTGTTGTTATCTGTGAGAAGAGACTGACCCCCACCTGGCTGCACCCTTCTGTCAGGGCAATCTACCAAAAACTTGGGCATGCCTTGCCAGAACAACCATCCTGTTACTCGCTGCAGGTCCCTGAGACCCACAGTCAGGGACGTGCCCTCAGCCAGGACCCTCCTTCTGACTCCTCTGGGCCGTTTTCCCAAGGTCTGTGGTTCTCTCTGCACACCCAGCACCGAGGGCCTTCAGTCACTCTCTATCTACACCTGCTTTGTAGAGATGCCCAACATACAACATTGAAAGAGGGAGGCCCCGGAGATGCTCCCAGGGCTGGAGCCCCTCTGCTCTGGAGCCAGGCTGGGACAGCTGGGGGTGTTCCCCTGGAGAAGGGAAGGATCCAGGGAGACCTTGGAGCCCCTTCCAGAGCCTCAAGGGGCTCCAGGAGAGCTGGAGAGGGACTTGGGACAAGGGCTGGAGGGACAGCACACAGGGAATGGCTTCCCACTGCCAGAGGGCAGGGAGAGATGGGATATTGGGAAGGGATTCCTGGCTGTGAGGTTGGCTGTGGCTGCCCCTGGATCCCTGGAAGTGTCCAAAGCCAGGATGGACAGGGCTTGGAGCCACCTGGGATAGTGAAAGGTGTCCCTGTCCATGGCAGGGGTTTGCAACTCAAACATTCCTAAGATTACACGTTTACTTCTAGTTTTAGCCTAGCAATGAGGATATTATTTGACAAGGGATCACCTTTTTTTTGGCAGAGTGAATATTAGAAAATCAAAATCCCTCTCTGGGTTGCAGTAGAGGGGTGTTCTGGCTGCCCCTTCCCCACGATGGCTTTAAGCCACATTCAGCAGGGAACTCTACCAAACCATTACCCTTCTTCCCAACCTGTTTTCTTTAGGACACTACTGCTTTTTTTTTCAGGCATTACTGCTTTTGGCTGGAGAAAAGCAAGATTTTGTGTTAGTTGCTCCCTATGGCTATTACAGTAAATACAGTGGACTCTGGAAAGACCTTTGCTGCTGTGCCAGGCTAGTCAGGACCTGTTCAGGCAATATCCCTCTTCTCCTTTGATTTCCTGCATTAATGATTTTTCCCTCCATTAAATGTCATTTTTATTTTGCCTGAAATGCTTCACCTTTGCCTGATTTCACTAGCTAGCCCACTGGTAAAAGCTTTTAAGAAAACTTACCCAAATCTGATCAATAACTGAGTTTTCCCAGCTTTTCCCAGCAACCACACCACCAAATGTAGAGGGAAACCTCTCATTGTGCTCTGCCTGTGCCTGGTGCAAATTGGTGGCACAAATCCAGCAGCAACAGAAGGACTTTGCAAACGAAGTAAATACCTCTGAGCTGCAGAAGATTTACATGAAATTACTTAGTTAACCTTTTCCTATGGAAAGCCCAGCAATGACTCGTGGATTGATCTGAGATGTTTGGTGCTCGTAGGGACCCCAGTTATTCTGCACCCCAAACCTGGAGCTTTTTCCTGATGTGTTCCTGTGGGGCTTCCTTCCACCCTGTGTAAAGTGTGTGTGTGGGAACTAATACCAGAAGTCATTCCAGGTGTCTGGAGCTCATTTTTTTTTGGCTGCTATCACTCAGATACTGCTGCAGCACAAGGGCTGGTGCCTCTTTCAGGGTGACTCTCCTGCAAGGACAAGCAGGAGCTGGCCTCTAAATATAAGATGGCTTGAAGAATATAAGCTCACAAGAGAGGAGAAACAGGCTGCAGCTCTTTCACATCCATAGGCATCCTCTCCAGTCATCTGTCTCCCAAGACATCGAGTGTTGTCTCCCAAACACGTTACTCCTGCTGCTCCACCTGTTGAGGAATCCCACCCCCCTGCACATCGAGCTGCATCCCTGCACAGCTCCCTTAGTTAGGAGTTTGGGTGTGCAAAGGACAAGTGAGAAAGCAAACAGAGGAGGGCATATTTTTAAAGCCTCCAATGAATTTAGGGCATGTATTGAAGTCTCTAAAGAGCAGGACTGGCAGGGCAGGGACATCCCGAATCTGTGCAAGGCAGGGATGAGTCTGGACCTGCTGTGGGGCTGACCACTGTGCTCTCAGCTGCCTGGCATCCCTCCCCCTCCCCCAGGTTTCTTTGGGGTCACTTTTTCACAGCCACTCCATTCAGCCCCATGAATTGGGTCCCACCAAAGGTCAGGCTGTTCATTGAGGAACAATGTACCCGGCACAGGGAATGGTTTTTAACACCCTCCCCCCAGTCCAGGGCTGTCCCAACCCCACAAGGAGCAGCAACTTGGCATTGCTTCACCAAGTATCACAGAATCAGACAATCCCAGAATGGTTTGTGTTGGAAGAGACTTTCAAGCTCATCTCGTTCAACTCTCTCCCACTGCCAGGGACACCTCCCACTATCCCAGGTTGCTCCAACCTGGCCTTGGACACTTCCAGGGATCCAGGGGCAGCCACAGCTTCTCTGCCCAACCTGTGCCAGGGCCTCCCCACCCTCCCAGCCAGCAATCCCTTCCCAATATCCCATCTCTCCCTGCCCTCTGGCAGTGGGAAGCCATTCCCTGTGTGCTGTCCCTCCAGCCCTTGTCCCAAGTCCCTCTCCAGCTCGCCTGGAGCCCCTTGAGGCTCTGCAAGGGGCTCCAAGGTCTCCCTGGATCCTTCCCTTCTCCAGGTGAACGCCCCCAGCTCTCCCAGCCTGTCAAGTACATCTCAGCATCTCCCTTTGGAAGAGGAGTTGGACACAAAGTCCATTTGGCGTTTGCTGCTCCCTCATTTCCCCGTGTAACACCAGTCTTTGGCAGTGCTGTAAGGTGGATCAGCAGAGGCCCTCAATGAAGGAAGTGCCAGGTGCCTCACATAGCTTTGGAACTACAAAAATCGGGGTAGAATAAATTCGTTTGGGAAGAAAAAGACCAACCCACCCCTTCAGGAACAAGGACAACCTTTTCTTAGCCTGTTTCTTGTACTGAAACAACCACTCAGCCCCACTCCACCAGCTAAAGCTTTTCAGTCGTCCCCAAGGGCAGCCTCACCACGAGATGACTGTGACTATCCAGGAAACTCAAGATCTTGCTCCTCAGCCCGTGATAAGGAGCCGTAATTTTATACCTGTTCCGATGCTGACATTCCAACATAAATTACACAGCTCATTGCCTTCCCAGCCATCCTGTCCAGCCCAGCAGCAAGCACAAAGGATCTGGCAACTTCTACAAATCCATGTAAAAGCATCTGAGACCTCACGCTGCCCGGAGGGATGGGTAAAGCAGCTTGACCCAGAGGTGACCCAAGTTTAAAGCTAAAAATCAGATCAGTTTTTATTGCTCAGTTTTTGGCTTTTCCTATCTCTGTCCTTTTTTGTTCCAGGTTGCTTTGCAGCTGTTCCACTAAGCCTTAGGATATTTATGGCAATCCTTTTAAAGAAGACACAAAGTGCACACATTCAGAATCCTTTTCTTCTGACCTGACTTCTAATAACTTTGAACAATAAGGAAAATGGACCAGTAAAACAAGGTTTCCCTGGCCATGCTGTTTCATCTCTCCTAATTACTGCAAACAGGCAAACCAGCTCAAAGTAAGAAATGACACAAGACTTGGACCAAACCTTAGGGCAAATATGGTTGACTTTTTTTAAATTTCTTTCCGTGTGGTTTTCCATATCCTGTGTTTTGGCTGAAAACAGGTGTATCCTGAAGTCATGAAGAGAAAGGCCACACCAGCTTAGCTGGAGCTAAGCAAGAGTGCTGAAAAACCATATTCCTTTGCCATAAAGTCTGCAGATGTTGATGAGAAGATCCTTGCTCTGTTATCTCTGTGAAACAGCCAAATCCATTGGTTCTTTGAATAAACCTTTGAAGAAACACCCATGGAAAAGCTGGATTGCATTTTATTCATGCATTGCAATAAGGGGAAGATAAAATGATCTCGAAATCAGTTGCATAATAAAGCTTAAAATTTCTCTCTAAATTTCAGATTTGTGGATCTAGGCAGTTTGCAGAGGACTAAGGTTATTCAAGAACCTTGCTGGTCTCTGTGCAAATTGTTTATTGGGGTTGTCTTTATTGCTGAGGAACATTAATCTGTTCAAACATAACAAAATCAGCCGATAGCAGGAAAAGATTAACAGATTTGCCTCAAGAAAACTCCACAAGTCAGTGAGAGAGACAAGCCCCAGATGCCTTCACCCTGGTTAACAGCTCAGCACACACACCAAAACAGTTAATGATCTTCTCTCCTGAGTAGTTCTCACATGAAAAAAAATAGTTGAAGAGTTTATTTTGCTTACTGAAGCTTTCTTCTACTGGTTTCAGTATTGTCTAATGTGGTCTAATCCACATGTAATATGCCAGAAGGTAAAAGAAACTGAAAATTAAAAGGAGACGCTCCAAGGGCTGGAGCCCCTCTGCTCTGGAGCCAGGCTGGGAGAGCTGGGGGTGTTCACCTGGAGAAGGGAAGGATCCAGGGAGACCTTGGAGCCCCTTCCAGAGCCTCCAGGGGCTCCAGGAGAGCTGGAGAGGGACTTGGGACAAGGGATGGAGGGACAGGACACAGGGAATGGCTTCCCACTGCCAGAGGGCAGGGAGAGATGGGATATTGGGAAGGGATTCCTGGCTGTGAGGGTGGGGAGGCCCTGGCCCAGGTTGGGCAGAGAAGCTGTGGCTGCCCCTGGATCCCTGGAAGTGTCCAAGGCCAGGCTGGAGCCACCTGGGATAGTGGAAGGTGTCCCTGCCCATGGCAGGGGAGTGGGCTAGATGGTTCTAAAATCCATTCCCACCCATTCCAGGATTCTGTAACACTCCTAACAGCTGTTACAGCAGGACATCCATCCCCAGGAGAGCACATTTACACACTGTCCTTATTCCCTGTAATGCTTTCTGTATCCAAAGCCAAAGCTGTGAAAGCAGGGACATGGCAGGTTTTCTGTGAGTTGTGTCTGCAGAGCTTCCTCCTGACCCCTCCTGAGTGCTGGTCCCTCACTGCTGGTGGGAGCACAGCTGAGAGCCTGCACAAGTGCTCCAGCTGGCTCCCCTTTGAAATGTGCTGGGGTGTTCCCTTGGACTTCTGCAGAGGGTTTAACCCATGGAGAGTTGCTGTCCCAGGGAGGGGAAGCTGTTGCTGAAACACCCAGGTGAGGAGCAGGCTCTGAGCTGTGCAAGGCTGGTTATGAAAGGCATAAATTCAGAAAAATTAGAACTCTGTACACATTTTTGTCCAGTTTCTTCTTCCCAGCATCCTCAGCTATTGGCCTAAATTCCTGTCTGAAGTCCAAGCCACACACTGCCTCCAAGCCAGCTCCAGTAACAACATCAAAGCCCTGACCTAGACTGATTCTCTGTTCTGGCCAACAGCTACTTAACAGGACATGATGAACTTTATCTCCAGTTCGTCTTTACAGAGACGAACCAAAAGAAGCTCTGATTTTCCAGTTTGATCCAAAGATCCTCAATTAACTTTTGCTACTCTGTTATAGTGCTCTTTAAAGTTTTTTCCCCTTCCCAACTGGAAGAATATGAGAAATAAGTGGAGAAAACCTGCCAGCTATGCGGGAGAAGCAATGAACCTGATTGTGTAAATGAAATGCTGACAAATGAGCAAGGAAAAAAAATGGGAAAAAAGAAAGACTATAAAATAACCATCAGTGTTTCCTTTCCTTCTAGTTCTCTTACAAGTTATTAAATAGTTGGGAGAAACAAGGACAAAATCAAATAGACTTATGGTATTTAGACAGATACTATCTCCTCAAGATAATAATCCCTAGTGCTGGAAATAAGTGGGACAAGAAAAAGCAGCCAGAAAAAAAATTTCCACTTTTTCACTTACATTAAAATTTTATGTTAAAACAACCCCAAACATTTTAATAAAGATTGTGTTAATTCAAATCACATCCTCTACAGGCGACTGGAGCCAAAGCCAATCTCTGCTCTTCATCACTAGTGTCCAGAAAATGTTTAGGAGATAGATTTTTTGGATTATTCTACATAAGCACTGTGAAAGTCAACCTGTACCCATGTTTTTCCATTCATGTCCTTGGGTAGGCTCCCATCCATGGGCCACTTCCTCTCCCTGTAGGTTGATATCCACGTTCTTCATTTATTTTTCTTCTGAGGTTTAGAAGAATTGGCCCCTTCCACTGCTGCCAACAGTGATCAATGAGCCCATGCTTGTCCTCCAAAGGCTCCATGTCTGCACCCAGCTACTGCACTCAGGTGAGACCCCACCTGCAGAGCTGTTCCAGCCCTGGGAACAACAGCACAAAGACCTGGAGCTGCTGGAGAGAGTCCAGAGGAGGCCACAAAGATGCTCCAAGGGCTGGAGCCCCTCTGCTCTGGAGCCAGGCTGGGAGAGCTGGGGGTGTTCCCCTGGAGAAGGGAAGGATCCAGGGACACCTTGGAGCCCCTTCCAGAGCCTCAAGGGGCTCCAGGAGAGCTGGAGAGGGACTTGGGACAAGGGGTGGAGGGACAGCACACAGGGAATGGCTTCCCAGTGCCAGAGGGCAGGGAGAGATGGGATATTGGGAAGGGATTCCTGGCTGGGAGGGTGGGGAGGCCCTGGCACAGGTTGGGCAGAGAAGCTGTGGCTGCCCCTGGATCCCTGGAAGTGTCCAAGGCCAGGCTGGAGCAACCTGGGATAGTGGAAGGTGTCCCTGCCCATGGCAGGGGGTTTGGAATGAGATGGTTTTAAAATCCATTCCCACTTAAACCACTCTAGGATTCTATAGAACCCCAGTGGCTGTCAGTGCAACCTCACCAGCAGTGCTGCATCTGGGGGCAGCTCCCCCTCTCACCCACAAGTCCAAGCCACCTCTTTCTCAGTCTTTTCCTTTCAACTTCTGCCTCTCATTCCTCAGCCACTATTAACTCCTCTCCACCATGAAGTTACACTCCGTCCCTCCAGCTCCACCTCACCATTCCCAGCCCACCCAATACTCTGTCATTATCCAGGAGATTCTTCCCACCACGACCCCCAGCACCACAAGGCTCGGCCAAGGATGACCAACACTCCAACTCCCTCCAAAACTCAGCCAGCATCCTGAGCTTCTCCTTGTCTTCTTCCCCTGTGTACAACCTCCACAGATGTGACTCCTGGAAGGCTCTGAGAACTCTCCCTCTCCTTGGCTGGGGAGTGGACTGGTATAGAAGAGCACCCAGGACAAGCCTCCAGGTACCTGAGGGTGAGTTGCTCCTGTCTTACAGCAGAAGCCCCTCTCACAACCCCAGTAACACCCAGGCAAGATGAGCCATGACATTGCCTTAGCAAGCTGACAGCCTTCCCATGTCCCTGCACCTCCAGGGCCACACTTCAAAGCAGCTGAGATCAGGGAAATGATTTTATATGTTTTGTTGGCAAACAGTGATAGAGCAGAACTTGTTCCAGCCAGGCCATCTGCTCCCTGCCATAACCCTTTGGGTGCTGACGAGACTGGAAGAGAAGTAGCTCTTGTGCAGAGGTGCTTAAAACTCAGTCTCTATCTGCACCCTCTCCCAGGACCTCAGGAGAAGCAAAGCTCTCCTCACCTGCATCCACAGAGAGGGGGAAGGCACAGGTGGGCAGAGGGAACACCTGGACTGCTGGGCTCTGTCCCTGCCTGGTGAATCCTGTGCAATAAAACCCTTCCAGGCAGTGTGGAATTTCCCACCAGGAGCTGTGATAACAGCAGCAGGCATGGTGCACCCACCCACGGTGGAGGACACAAGAGGTCAAGGCTGTTTGCCAATTATCAGCCCCTGCTTCACTGGAGGATTCTGTAGGAGCCAAAAAACCTCAGAGGCATTTAGAGGGCTCCCTCCACGATATCTTCAGGGATCCTTGGTAGAGCATCCAGAAGAAACAGCTGCTACTCACAGCAAGAGCAGCCCTCCCTGGGAAGTCTTTGAGGTCATCTGGAGTCTCCAGTCATCTGGAGTTGCAGTGGTGGTTCCTGTGCTCTGCTGTCATGTCAGCAGCTTGGGAAGGATATATGGGAAGAGGCCTCTCCTCCCGTGTGCTTCTAAGCCATCATCAGCTGGTGGCCATGTCACCCTTACATAAATCTGTGGTCAGCTTGGGAACTGGAGATGAAGGATGGTGTCCTCCCCCAGTCAGGCTCCTCGCCCTCCGTGGGGATCCACAGTGGTTGTCCAGCAGCAGAGCTGTGCTCTCTGATCACTTGATCGATTTCATTTTTTTTAGTTATTTATTTTAAATCAGGATAAAGCCGCCTGCAGCACCTGCTTCCCACCAGCTCCAGACCGGGGCAGAGGACTGGGACAGCTGCTCACTGCCAGGGGTGAGCTGGGGCTGATTCACACTGGGAGAGGGGCTCACCAGCAAGCCTGTTTGTTTGTAAACCAAGGATGATTTATTCCTCTTAGTAATTCAGTGTCTTTCAGAAGGCACACGATGTCAGCTCCATTCAGCAGCCCTTTTATTTATTATTATATTCATGCATAATCTGTGCCTCAGACAAAGAGGCACATTGTTCTGCTTGGTGGCTGACAAACAAAAACTGTTTTTTACAAATTCCTGCTGCGTTGTTTTCTACCAGTTTTGCTGTATCAGCTTTTAACTTTCATTAAAGAAAAAAAAAAAGCTTTCTACTTAAGAAAGAAGCAAAATTTGTTGTTGTAGTCCCACTGAGTTATCTCCTTAATTTCAGCAGCATTTTGTAGCTCCAAAGACCAGGAGGCTGTTTGTGTCAGCCTTTCCAGTCTGCCTGGCCTAGAGCATCCCATCCCATAGTTTTGTTGGGACTGAGCTCCAGAAACAAAGTGAAGGACCAAGTCCAGGCTTGAGAATTGACTGATGTAGATTTTTCTTCCTGATTTTTGGGGAAAAAGTAAATCATATAATCCCAGAATGGTTTGGGTTAGAAGGGACCTTAAAACTTGTCTCATTCCTGCCATGGGCAGGGACACCTTCCACTATCCCAGGTGGCTCCAACCTGGCCTTGGACACTTCCAGGGATCCAGGGGCAGCCACAGCTTCTCTGCCCAACCTGTGCCAGGGCCTCCCCATCCTCACAGCCAGGAATCCCTTCCCAATATCCCATCTAACCCTTCACCCAATCAATAGGAAGCCATTTCCCCTTGCCCTGTCACTCCCAGCCCGTATCCAAAGTCCCTCTCCAGCTCTCCTGGAGCCCCACCTCCATATAAAAATGTTAAGATGGAGCAGTTGGGGCCCAGCAGGTTGCAGATTTTAGGAGCTATTAACTTGAATTTTGCTGTGAACACCCATGGCAGAAAGCTCCAGAGAAGGCCACAAGAGCCAACAAAAAAACCTCCCAGTGCTTGTTAAACTGCAGATGGTCTGTGTACCCATTGCAGTTCAGAGCTGACCTATTGCAAAATGCACACCAAGCATCTCCTTCCTGGGTACTGGAATGCTGTGGACTCTCCAGAGTCTCTGGAGATGACGCTGAAGCAATCACAGTTGTACTATTTTGACTGGCTGGCTGACCACAAAAAGGGTGTCTGTTCACAGCACAGAACAGTAAAGTAGATCCAAGGTTGATCACCAGCACTGACACTCAAGGACAACCTAAAGGTCACAGACTGGCACAGACAGACCAAATATGCTCTAAAACACTTGGCAACCTGCTTACAGCAGACCATGAGATTGCTGATCACTGTTCCTGCAGGATGCTTGAATCCTACCCAGGCCTTCAGAAATCCCTCAGTAGCATCTCCATAACACATGGCTCTCACTGCACCTACTGTCCACAAATACAGGTGAAACTGCTTCAGGTCTGGACACGAGCTGCCTGCTGAGGGGTGAGAGGTGGGAAAGGATGTTACCAGCCACCCAGCCTGGCTGAAGGTGGTTGTCAAGGGTGAAATCTATTTAAAGACAAACATTTATGCTGGCCACATCTTGGTCTTGTGGTTTTATTTCCAACTGAAAGGCTGATGGGTCTAAGACAACTCTATTGCACACCCACAGCAAGAATTGGATTGTTGCAGAGCGTTTGAAAGCTACCAAGGGACATCTTACAACATGGCAAGTGTGACCCCAGATACCCGTGTGGCAATCCTGCACACAGCTGTGTGCAAGCACAGGTTAGAATGAGCAGAAAGACAGACAGACACAGTCTCTCAACCCCATGTGTGACATCCAGGACCAGCATTGACCAAGGGCGAAAAAAAGGAGCATGCTTCTTTTGACAGCTACAATATTTTTCAACGGTAGGAGAACATTATCAGAGCTCCCACCTCACTGGAATCTGAAGAATAAATAGTCCCTGATGTTGGTTCACCAAGAGGTAGCTTTGAATTCCGAGCTTCTGGGAACAATCTGGTTCCCAGTGTGTTTCTTGCACCCTGAGAGGATCCCGTGAAAAAGCTGCTGATATCCCTTATTAGTCCTGTAAAGCTGCAGGGCAGCCTCCCACCAGTCACTGGAGTAAAACCAACTTGCTCCACTCATCCATCAGCACATCTTTTGGGTACACAGCCTAGGGTTGTGTTCCCCAGGCATCTCCATCCTGGTGGTGTTCAGGCTGGGAAGCATCACATTAGAGGGGCCATCTGCTGTCAGACTGCAAACCAAAGCCAGAAATAAGTGACAGATTGACTAGGAACAGAGCAATTTCTACAGAACAATGGCATTCCTGAACTACCCTCTGAGTATAATTAGCATTGAAAAGTAAGTGAGGAAAAGTTAGGAAAACCAATTTCCTCCTTTTTCCTGCTTTACCACTTTCTAATTGCACAGGAAGTCCGGAGAAGACAAAGACACACACACAAAAAAAAGTCTGAAATAAGAGTTTGTGCACTAAATCCACAGATAAAGCACTTTTCTCTGTCCACGGCAACACACTTAGTCTTATCCATATTGAGTTTCATGTCCCAGTTCAGGGTCATAAACAACCATCTGAGCATTTCTAAGGTGTTCAGGTGCCCAAGGAAGAAGGCAGGCTCAGACTGGGCTCTTCTGGACTGTCTGCAGAGGATGCACCCAGCCATGCAGAGGATGTGTCCCCCCTGCCTGCCCCTTGATGGCCTCCTCCTTGTAGTCACCTTCTGCTGCTACCATGCCTTTTATTCTTCAAAACACCCAGAAACCAAGTCTAAGATGATAATAGTCCCTTCAAAAAGCCCTTTTCTGCAGCAGAGGAGACCATACCATACCTAAACCCGAGCCTCCAGACCAGTTCTCCAGCATGTTTGCAAGTGCTCCTGCCAGAAATTGGTGTTTTATGGACTTTGTCATTGATGCTTTCACTTGTCTAGAGACAAGAAACACAGGTTTTGCACAGAGGTTACTACATATGCAGGAATTTCAGTCTTGGAGCAACCTAGATTTACAGATCTGTAGATAAATCCACTTCTCAAGCCTCTGCTCTCCTGCTGCACAAGGCTTGGACTGTATGTCAGCCCATCCTTGACCATTTCTTGCACCTCTTGGGAAAGCTGACCCAATAGAAAGACTCTGGAGCAGATCTCAAAGCCATCTTTGATGTGAAAATGAGTGAGTTCAGGTTATTAAACGGGTGTTTTGATCTTCCAACAGAGGGGAGTGGGGTCCTGCCCCGGGGCTCTCTGCATATGGGACAGAACATAAAACCCAAAGGAGCTCCCCAGCCAACCAACAACTACTGCAAGAAGCACATATTCTCACCTCTTTTCCCTTAGAGCTCACTGACAGGTGTGTAAACCAGGCTGAAGTGGAGCTGAAGTAGCTATTCAGTTATCAACATACCCAGTAATAAAAAACAGTTATCCCTGTTAACCCTGCTGCAATTTTCGTGTTGTGATTTTTATGTCTTAAAAAAACCCCAAAAACCCCAAAAAAACAAAAACAAACACACAGAAATTAACCATGACCAAAAACCACCCATCGTGGCCAACTCTTCAGTTTTTGTGACAGCTCTTTCCCAGACCCTTCCTCAGACCCTTGATCAAATCTGCTTCAGCAGCACAAGAAAACAACACTTTTCCCTTTGCTTTACCAGTTCACCCCCTTCATTTTTTGGGTTATGTGGCACCTGCAGGTATGAAACTCTTCACTAGGCCAGAGACCTGCCCTCCCTCGGAAGGAGACTCAGAGTGGGAGCAAAACTCCTTCTTTTTCATTTTTAAAATAGGCGAAGAGCGAACAAGGAATTAACTAGTAAAATCCCCATTGTCACATGGTAAAAAAAAAAAAAAATAAAAAAGAAACCTTGAAGAAATTATGCCAGACATTGTAACATCTGAACCCTATTTGCTACCAAGGATAACAGGATAACATACTTTTCTTTGTCCCTTAATCAAGTTTTGGTTTGTTTCAAACCAGATTTCCAGACTCTGGCTCTGCAACATGATATTTTTCCTGACCAAGGTGAAGGATAATCCCTTTTTCTCTCATCTGGGAACAGCTGACAACAACATACTCTGCATTTATGGAGTGCCTTTAATCTTGGGTGAAGTGTTTATGGACCATGGGCCTCGTTCCACATTCAGCTGCATCTGTGCAAGCCCGTGCTGGCTGGGAGGGCGATGAATTAAAGGAAGGCAGAAATCACTGCAGTGTGTGTAACAGCAAACCAAGAATTAACTCCATATGAAGCCCATTTGGCTCTGGCAGGGCTTATTTGTTTTCTCTCTGTTTTTCTTTATCCCTGCTGCTCAGCATGAAGGGAAGATAAAGAGATGGCTGTAGATCACTTTGCATAGTAGGGCAGGGTTTATTCCAGAGGATTTAATTGGTATGGGAAAGAAAGTAAATCTTGGAGGCCTCAAAATAGATCAAAATCCTCTTTTTTTTCAGGTGCTGTACAGGTACCCACTTAAAAAAGAGCCAATTCCCCAGGGATCACACGGCATAAAGTAACAATATGAAAAGTGGAAAGGGAAATGAAGGTATAGAAGAAGCAAGGTGAAACAGCTAGGTCACAAAACCCATCAGTGGCTCCCAGTTCTGTGTAGTACCCACTAAACACCTAGACAGAGAAGACTTTAACACCAGTTAAACACCAGGTAAATCATCTCCCTGGGGAGGCACAGTTTTCCTCTTGTGCACTCCAGGCACAAGACCTCAAGAGCTTGAGGTCTGTCCATGAATTAAAATCCCATATAGCACTAACACAAACTTGCAATATTCCTGAACCATCAGGGTTTTTATAAGTTATTAGGAAAACCTCTGTGCAGCTCTAAACTCCAGGTCAATGAAGGCTCAGTGATGAGGCCCCCCCTTAGCCTTCTCTTCTTGACACTAAACAAACCCAGCTCCCTCAGCCATTCCTACAGAAACTAAGCATGTTCTTGACCTTAGGAAAAAAAAACCCAACATGACCAAAAAAACAGAACACACAACCCAACATGGGCACCTTCTCTAACACAACTAATTTCTCTTCCTACATGAATCAAGGAATTTTATCTCCAAAATATCCTCCTGTGGGATTCATTAAAGCTTTGAACATGTTTTTCTCATGATAAGGATGGAGAAAATGAATGAAATTATAGAATAGTTTAGGTATGAATGGACCTTTAAGGATCATCTAGTCCAACACCCCTGCCATGGGCAGGGACACCTTCCACTATCCCAGGTTGCTCCAAGCCCTGTCCAGCCTGGCCTTGGACACTTCCAGGGATCCAGGGGCAGCCACAGCTTCTCTGCCCAACCTGGGCCAGGGCCTCCCCACCCTCCCAGCCAGGAATCCCTTCCCAATATCCCATCTCTCCCTGCCCTCTGCCAGTGGGAAGCCATTCCCCCTTGTCTTAATGTCAGGGCACACAGTGGATAACAATTACACCAGTATGTGTGAACATCCCAGGTAGTGTTTACTAAGCATCTGAAACAGTACAGGGACTATATTTTGCAGTATGAAGGTGTTCTCTTGCCCAGTTTTGCAGGTTCATGACATTTGGAGCACTCAGGCTCCCGGATCCTGATCCAACCTTTACAACACAGTCACTCTGGGGTGGATTGAGGCAACATTTTTCAGATGCTGAGATTGTACAATGAGGCTCTGATTTAGAAAAAGCTCACTACGCATTCAAGCAGTCAGATAAACCTAAACTTCTGGTTTTAGGGCTGTAGCAGTTGCAGAACTGGGAGCTCCACCATATGAGAAGGGCATTGCTTTTGCCACAGTTTGAGCTAGTGAAGTGTTCTGGCTCTTGAGATCTTGTCCCAAGCAGTGCAGTGATGTCCTGAAAGAAGCAGCTAGAGGTAGGAAATCTGTCTCTGTGCCAGGGAGAACAGATGGCTATTAAACAACCAGTTTACCCCAAAACATGTGTGATGGATAATATTCCAAATTAGTGTTCCAGGTAGAAATTCCACGAGCGAAACAGAGCACTTTATACTTTTTTTTTTTTTAAACTCAGGAGGCTCGTCTTTGTGAATCAGAGAGATGTGCTCAGTCCTTGAGCCTGTGCTGCTGGCCAGGCTCCAGGACTGAGTGTATCAGGTTTCTGCCTGCATATTTGGACATGGTTTTAGATTTGGGAGGGGAAGCCCTTCCTCCTGTGACACAGCCTCAGCCTATGCTGGATTTTCAGCTGCCCAAGTACAGCAAGTTGGAATGAATTTTAAAAAGTGTGAGTGCTGTTTAGACTCCTAAGGAAAGGCAACTTCAGTTTTGAGCCTTTCAGCCAGTTCTTATGCTCCCTCTCGAGACATTTTATTCCCTTCATGACTCAAGGCCTTACTTTGGTGTCTAAATACCATTCTTTGTAGCTGAACTTGATATCAGTGATCACTTTTCCGTGCATTTGGGCATCTGATGAATCAATGACTCTTTTTCACTGGTATCTCTCTCTTATCTCAGTCATTTGTCAGCAATGGTTTCATATCTCCATATGTTCAGTGTTCACCCTGTTGAACTCACCTTCTCAGCTGTTTGACTGCACTTGACTTATTTCCATCACGTGTGAGACTGGTGTGAAGATGGGTCTGACTCAGCATAAACATATTTAGGAAGCCAATAAACATTTATTTTTAGACCCCCTCAGTCCCTCCTCTGTTATGTTCTCTGTTATTGTTGAGGTTTTTCATGCATGTCAACCACATCCAGCTTCCATTCTTGTCCTTGAACAACCTCTTGTTACTGGTAACTTCTGGGATGTGTCTCCCTGGGACTGATTGACCTGTTTATCAGTTTCTCTCTGCTCAGCTCCCACTGGTTGAGGCTGCTGGTATTTCCCATCGCTAGAAGTGTCTAAGGCCAGGCTGGACAGGGCTTGAAGCAACATGGGGTAGTGGAAGGTGTCTCTGCCCATGAGGATTCCGCTCCACCATTCCAGGGGGTGGAGTGAGATGAGCTTTAATGACCCTTTCAAACCAAACCTTCTGTGATCACATCGACCCGGAGTGGCAGAACTTCTCAGGAAAGTCCTCAGCTTTTCAGAGTATCAGATATAGAGGGGTTGAAGAGGTTCTGGGGGCGGAAAGTCCTACGGGGCTAACACTCCTGTGCAAACCATCTTTCTATGTGGTGTCTGAAGGTGCGAGGCAGCTCTCAGATCCTCAGAGCTGCTGGTGGATACAAAGGCACCGGTGTGTGCCAAGTCCTTGAGGTAAATAAACCCAAAGTGCCTCTCTGCTAACCTCTGCATCAAGCAAACCTCCTGGGAACGGGATCAGTGACTTGCTCCAAATGCAAATTGCTGCTTGTCCCGGCTGAGCCGCAAGTTCACGTGCACACACCACCATTCTCCCAGTCCTGAGAGCCAGACGAGGCTTAAATGAGTAATAAAGTACCCAACTGGACTTTGTGGATGTGTACGTTTGTGTGGGGTGGGTATTTTTGCCTCCTGGGCTGGATTCGGGCCCACACGGGGCCTGACACTGTCAGCTGCCTCTTGGCCTGGTTCCACCTGGCAGCCTTTCTGCTAAGCCCATCAAACAAAATAGTTCCTCTACAGGGTCTTTCTTATTTCCCGTGGGGCTGGGAGCACCCAGAGAGGACCCTGAGGCCCCAGTGCAGTGGCAGAAGTGAGGGCAGGAAAGTTTTCCACCATCATCCGCCATGTGTCATGAGCAGCGGACAAACTTTGGTGTCTCTTACGGGGATAAACTTTTTAACAGGGGTTGTTGTGACAGGACAAGAGGGAATGGCTTTAAACTGAAAGAGGGGAAATTTATATTAGATATTGGGAAGGAATTGTTGGCTGTGAGGGTGGGGAGGGCCTGGCACAGTTTGGACAGAGAAGCTGTGGCTGCCCCTGGATCCCTGGAAGTGTCCAAGGCCAGGTGGACAGGGCTTAGAGCAACCTGGGATAGTGGAAGGTCTCCCTGCCCATGGCAGATGTTATGTAATCCAACCCAAACCATTCTAGGACTATTTTCACGTCACCTAAAGGACTTGTTATGCTGACCAGGGCTCTGCATGTGTATGACAGCATCACCCCAAAAAGTTTGTTATCCAGAATCTTTGCTGGAGGCTTAGGTTGCACCAGACTCTGGAGAATTAGTGGTGGGAGCTGGCCACCTCTGCAATTTAAGCATCTGGAATCTGGGTCCTCAAAGTCTTGGAAGAAAAAATATAGTAATACAGGCTGTAGAGATAAGGGAACCAATAAAAATACTAAATATCGAAGTAGTAGCAGACAAAATTCAGCAAAATTGAAAAAAAAGAGAGATAAACCCCCAGTGATTGCATGAGAGGAAGGGGGAAGAATAATTTGGAGTGATAGAAACATTTCAGATACAGCTGCTGAGCAGAAACTTTTGCCAAGGGGAGTTTAGCAGTTGGCAGGTGTGGCTGGTCACTATTGCTCTCCCTAAAGGTGTATCTTCAGTTTTTTGGCACTCCCAATCTGCCTGCTTTCCTTTTCTTGTATACAGACTGCAGATTGTTTGGGACAGGCACTCTCTTTTTTGGTGCATGGGGGACTTGGCCCAGTAGGACTCTGAGTATTGAGAAGTCTAGAGGCAATTACAATGAAGACACCTCAACCCCTAGAAAAGGAGTCCTGACAACCTGGAAAGAGTCAAGACTCCCTTTTTTTCCCTGCCAAAAATTTAACTTGTGATGAGTTATGGTTTTGAAGCATACACATGCAGCACACACATAAACAGGAACACTAAATTCTGGTTATGGGAACCCTGCAGAAAATCAACAGCAACAGGTGTTTCTCCATCCAGCCTTCATCACATGGTCCTACAAAAAGCCTTTTTTGAATGGGCATTCCCCAACTCCTCCTTGGCTTTCTGGGGCTGCTTCAGGTGATTTTGAGCCATTATAACCATGCTTCAGCTTCGCCAGCTTTGCCTTTTTCAGTGTTTCAATGATTGAATAAATGATCAGACAGCCTTAGTGAATATCTAATTGTTAAGACACATATGTGTTTATGTCATGATGGGCCTTCCCTGCCAGGGTCCTATCTATCTGGCCATGGAACTCATCTGTATATTCTATCTATCTACTTCAGCCCTCAACTGAGAATATCTGTCAAATCCCCTGGACACTCCTGGAAAGTTTAAAATTAGATCAAATCTCCATGGGTGGCTCTTACTTCTAAAGTGGATGATATCCAAACATGAGGCTGAACTGCACACACTTTGGAGGCTGCTCTGGGAGGCTCCATCCATCCAGTCATCCTTGTACCAGGGCCAAACCCCTACATTTCCCCAAAGCACAACCCTCAGAAATGCATTAGGACTGGGATCAAAGAACAGAAGAAATGGAGAATCACTGCTGGACTGCTAATCCTGCTCATCCCCAACACAGTATGGGTTTCAAGCCAACAGAAACATAACAATTATTTATTTGTTTTAATTACTTCAAGGTCAAACTTTTTCTTAGAAATGCTTCTTCAAACTTCAGCCTCTAAACCAGGATGTAAGTGCCTTTGGCAGGTGTCCTGCAGGAGGACACAATGGCCCATGTGAAGCCAGAAGATCACATTTCCAGATGGTCATTTGACCAAGTGGGACGTCAAGTCAATAGGTGTGTGATGGATGTGTCTGTCCATTCACACAGGCATTTCCCTAAGTATAATCAGGTCATTTTCATCACCCCTGGGACATGATTTGTGCCAAATCTGGATCTCTGAATCAGTTCTTCAAAGAGAAAGATGATGTTTCCCCATGTGTGCACAGCATCCACTGCAATAACTTTCCAACTCTGGAAGAGTTTTCCAGACAAACAACACCAAAATTAAGTGTTCATAATGTAGAAGTACAGTCATTTTCTTCTCCAACAGAGGATAAAAATTAGCCAAGAAGTCCAGAAGCATTTCAGAGTAGAAGTGCCAAGGTAATCAGACAAGAAACAACTCAATAATTTTCCTTTTTTCAGTTTCAAAATTCAGGTAATGGAGATTCACAATTCATTATGTGGAGATTCACTTCTCATTTATCCAGGACAAAAGGCTCACTGTAGGGGGTGAGCTCAGCTAAAGAAGGAATTTGGTGAAATATTCCTTTGGAATGGCTCTCTTCATTTTGAGATGTGGAACTAAGACAGGGTGGTAAAGGGGAACTTTTTATGGAAACAGGGCAAAGCAGGGTCTGTCTGAGATTTAGTACTCGAATGTATAGGCATGTTCTGGAGCAGCTTGGCTGGGGTTTGTGAGTTTCCATGATAGTGTCATAGAATCATTTAGCTTGGAAAAGCCCTCTAAGGCCACCGAGTCCAACTGTTCACCAGCAGTGCCAAGGCCACCACTGACCCATGTCCCCAAGTGCCACATCCACAGGGCTTTTAAATCCCTCCAGGAATGGGGACTCCACTACTGCCCTAGACAGCCTCTACCAGCACTGGACAATCCTTTCCACGAAGCATTTTTCCTTAGTATCCAGTCTAAACCCCCTCTGTTGTAATTTGAGGACATTTCCTCTTGTTCTGTCCCTTGTTACTTGGGTGTAATGAGCACATGTGCCTGTGGTTTGAAACTCTGCTGAGCCCAGCCTTGGATAGCAGGTGCCTAGCTGGGCTCAGTCCTATTCATGTTGCCCTCGGGAACGTGATGTGAGCTATCCTTCTTATGAGGCCCAAATTATGTTTGGGATCATATTAGCTTGGGGAGGGCAGGGGAAAAAAACAGGTAGACACAGATACCTTTTAGGGGCAGGGTGAGGGACACAGACACCCTGCAGATTTCAAAGGCTCCAAGTTCTTTAAGCTTGGAAAGTTTATTTTCTCTCAGAATCTCTGTTTTTCCTCTTTAAAATTAATGTTTACTTGTATTAAAATCCCTCCCAGACTACAAATACCAGTATTTCTCCACTTGTGATGCTGCACTAACCATCAAAACAGAACAAAAAGCCAGTCCTCCCAAATTCTGGGAGAAGCAAGGTTTTCCTTGTGGTTAAGCAACTTGCTGTCTGGGTCATTTTGTACAACACAAGTGCTTCAGAACTGTCCTTGTGCATGGAATTCCCTTGAAAAAGTGAAAGTCACTTGAACCAGGCAGGGTTGTTTTAATTTCCCAAGACAAAGAAACTTTGGGTTTAGACAAAACAACCTGATGGGAGATACCAGCTCATGGCTTAGACTCCCCAGGCTTCTGAGAAGGGTGGTGGCAATGGGAACAGATCCAAAGCCAGTTTAAATGACATTGAATTTTCAGACATCTGTAATGAAAAAGCAGTTTTTTTCAGCACTGAAGGGAGCAGTGCCACTGAGATAGAACTGAAAATGTCGCTTCCCCTTGGGGCCCAGCTCCACTCTCTGGTAGGCAAAAGAGTGATTAACATATTTTATTGTTTCTATCTCCCTGCTTTGCATTGGTGTTCCCAGCCCACATCAGGGAGAGGGTTAGAAAGGAGACGTGTTCCTGCTGAAAAGGCCTTTTTAAGTCCCCAATTTGGCACTCCTACGTAGGATTTCGACCCGTGCAAACAGGGAGGCAGCAGCTGTTAACAGCGGGGAAGGCGGCTGGAAGGGCAGGGTGTGCAGCAAACAGCTGGTATTTACGTTGTCAGACTGCTGCATTTAACAGGTTGTGTTACCAGTGCAAGTAGAAGTGCTCACACACGGCAGATCTCTAGAAAAGTCCAAAAAAACCAGGGCAAGCCCAGAGCGGTATTTGAACCCAAGATGATACCTGCTTGGATAGACTTTGCTGCCTTAAAAGTCTCCAATTCTGCCCAACTTGTTGCCACTGAGACCAATGTTGTCATGTCCATGGTTTTTCACAGCTTCACGAGGCAATGAATGAAAAAAGGTTGAACTGGATGACCTTTAAAGGTCCTTTTCTAGCCCAAACAATTCTACAATAAAAAATGCCCTCTTGACACCTTTTTTGAAGCTTCCAGCTGGTGATTTAACTTGTGGCACTGCTGTAGTTGGGTTGCAAGAAAGTGGGTGCAAAATAGGCAGCTTGGTCATCGAAGTGGGATCTGCAATAATCTTTTTAATGCTGCACAGAAACATGTATTTGCATCTGAGTATTTGCAGATGCACTTTCTTATTACATGCAGACACTGACTATAAACCTGTGCTCCTGGACACAGTTACAATACCTTTCTTTTGTTTAATGCAGCTACAAAACTGTGCTCAAAAACTGGTGTCCACATTGGAGGCACTTCTTTCCATGCCAGGCTTTTCCATCTTCATTTGGAGCGTCCACATGGAATTAAGAGTGTGAAGCAGTCACAAAAATTTCTTGCCTCCCAAGACACAGAACAGCCACGGAAAGTTAAGCCTGCAGCTCTGAGGCTGGAAGCAGGATCACAGGGATTGTGGTGGGAACTCAAACCCAGCAGGAGCAGATGCCTCTTGGCCCACTTCAGATATTTGTAGCTGTTGAAACCAGTGGTGAAGTTTGGCAAAAGCCATGTGATATTAAGAGGCAGAGTGGATTCAGTTTAGCTGGTTCTCGTGAAAATGGGAATTGAAGTCCAGGTACAAACAAGAACATTCTCCAAGGTGTTTGCTTGTTTGCTTGGATGCTTGTTGACTTACTCTGCTCCGGGTAAGCAAGGCACAGCCAAGATTTTTGGTTACTCTTCTTGCATTTTGTCATTTCTTTCCTGTGAGACAAAAATATCTGATATGAAAAATTAATTATGCAGAGGAAGAGGGTCAAGACAGATTTTTATGGGGTGAAGATGAAAGTCAAAAATGGTGGTGTTTAAGAGGTTTGCTGCACAACTATTTGGCTTGCACTGGATTTGAAGTTGGTTCTAAAGTACAGTGTTTCTTAACATATGCCTTTTCCAAAGTCCTAATTTCTTAAATCCAAGAATTCCTGTATATAAATGTAGTGTTGCCAGCTCACGGGGCTTCTTTCGTAACACTTGCAGTTTGCTTGATGCTTTACTAAAGCCTCATTTCTTGTGTTTGTGAGAAACTCAGCTTTCATTAAATAAATAAACAGGCTTCCTGACCGTCTTGACCATAAGGGGGAAAAAAGGAAAAAAAGAAATCTTGAAAAACATGACTGGAGTATAACCCGATGATGTGAGTGGATCACCAGGAATGAAGTGGCATCCCCAGGCTTGCAGAGATGTGCACTGCTGGAAAGGGGACCTGGACCCATTGTTCAAATGATGTGGATTCTCTCTGGAAATAATAAATTGTGTTTTCTAGATCACCTTGAGGTGTAAGATCTCCCAGAGGATAGATGGCTCCTCAGGTCCTCTCCAAGGGGGCTCTTCCATAGCCTCCCTGGCAAAGCCATAGGGATTGAGGGAGGTGTGCCTCAGCTGTCAGCTGTTGGCTTGGGAATGTCCTTCCTAGTGACTGTCTGGCAGCTGATCACAATGTCACAGAATCCCAGGATGGTTTGGGTTGCAAGGGACCTTAAAGCTCTTCTCATTCCATCCCCTGCCATGGGCAGGGACACCTCCCACTATCCCAGGTGGCTCCAACCTGGCCTTGGACACTTCCAGGGATCCAGGGGCAGCCACAGCTTCTCTGCCCAACCTGTGCCAGGGCCTCCCCACCCTCACAGCCAGGAATTCCTTCCCAATATCCCACCTAACCCTGCCCTCTGACACTGGGAAGCCATTCTCCCTTGTCCTGTTCCTTCATGCTCTTGCAAAAAGTCTCTCTCCATTTTTCTTGTCAGCTCCCTTCAGGTACTGGAAGGACACAATTAGGTCCCACTAAAGCCTTCCCTTCCCCAGGCTGAAGAATTCTCTCAGCCTTTCCAATCTTCATAGCAAAGACTAAGAAAATGGATTGACTCCTGATAGGCAGGAGACACTCAATGCATTCAATGCATTAACTCCTTAGAGCCAAAACAGCCCTTTTTTAACTGCATTGGTACCTGCAAAGATGAAATGGAGATGTAGGAAGGGTAAAGGTCTGCCCTGGTCCTCCAAGGATCCAGGTGTTCTCACTAAAGCAAGGGACCAACACTCGTGTTGTTTCATGGCAGCATCTATTCTTTAGGGAAAACTCATTTCTTGTGGAGACTGGTAACACCTCAGGAACTGAGAGGGGCTCAGAGCTGTTCCTTACCCAATCCTCTTGCCTGCAAGTATCAGTGTCATTCACAAAACATATGGGAAAATTGTCTTACTCATTGCTGGGGCATGATGGATTGTGGAGTCCTGCCAAATGTGTGTGCAGCCTGGCCATGAATCCCTAGTGCAGAAAGGAATGTGCAAGGTTTTCCAGGGAACACTTGAGGAGCAACCAGGCAGGAGGGAGGTTGGTTTGACTGAACATTCAGATACTTGAGGTCCCATTGCATTCACTCAGTGTGCAGAAGGGCCAGACTCCAGCTTGGAAGGATGCTCCAACTGCTCCAGCTGTCTCCCATCCCAGACTCTCTCCTTAGAGTCCAATCCCTCCTGCATGTGGAAAAGAGGTGAGGTGGCTCCCTGGTCCTCCTCTCCCCAGTCTCACAGTGCATTTAGCCACAGTGCATTTTTAGTGGACCATCCTACCAAGGCCTCTCACACGGGTACCTCCATTTACAAAGCGCTCCCTCTTTGCAAACTGATCACTACAAATATTAGAGCAACAGCATCTCTTACAGCATAAACCCTCTTCAGAGAAAATTAGTTTAAGTCTAGTCCTTGACTGAGAAAAATCTGGAGTAGTCAAAATAACCAAAAGCACTGAGATATGTAGGAGTTTACTTCTAAAAATCTGTGCTCATTTATTAATTGTTCAACATATCAGCGTTTGGGCAAACAAATAAGCTGACCTTGAAAATGTACTACGTCCTCCACATGCCTTTTATAGTCATTTTGGATTCTTGCACAAAACACAGCAAAACTGACATCAGCTTTTGGTTTTCTGAAAAGTAACACAGCTGGGAGAAAGGAAAATCTCAGCAGCCAAGAAAGAGAGAATTCCCTGCTTCCATTTGTTTTGTGTGTGTGCCCAGTTTCGTATTCTCTGGGGATCTTTCAAAGACCACGATTACAAAATGTAGGGAGGTGTGTTTGGGAAACTGAAGCACCAGACAGTAGCGCCTGAAACCGTCTTCAGATTGATTTATCAAAAAATTTTACTACCTTCACAGTTAATTAAATCCTTTGAACACGCTGGCGTGATACAGAGGAGGTGAAGGATTTGTTGGAGTTGTTGCACGATGTTGGGAGACGTGCCATGAGCCCACGTAATGCTGGGAGTGACACCATCCCCTCATTGTGCATTCACCCAACGTGCTCCTCGAGGCTTCACAGCCAAGCTGATGCAAAGGAAAGAAAATAATAAGGGCTAAACAGAGGAATTAAATGTCTTGTCATTTCAGACCCTTTTTCCTGACACAGACAACACTGATGCTGTGAGAAATTCTCTTTACCTTGAATAGGATTTCACTTTTCTTCCTCTTTATCAGCAAAAAAAAATAAAAAATAAAAAGGGGTGAGAGAGAAAGTGAGAGGGTGAGCACACCATACTTCTGGCTTGTTTGGGAGTCATGACTCTTGTACTGTATCAGATCAATGACAGAAAAATAAATGTCAGTTTGGGAATATTTTGCAGGTGGAGTTATAAATTAACTCAAAAACAAAACAAAAAATACCTCTTGGCATCCCGTTTTCACATAAACAGCCAAGATTCCTGCTTTGACTTGACCCAGGAGAAGGAGGGAGTGCAGCCTGTTCCTCCAACGCACTGAGATGCAAAGGGTGTTTGTTCTCTGTTATCAGCAAAGAGTGGTGTTGAGCTTACTGTCCTGCTCCATCCATGAGATAATCTATATTTTTATTACTGTGGGTTACACCAAGTGCCCTGTGGTTTGGAACAATAACAAAAGATCAAAATCCCCCCCCCAAAAAAGAGAAAATCCCCAGCCTTCTCTTTTGCATTTGTGATAAAGTGATGTTTTTTGTCAGAGTGCCCACCCTGAAGCACACTTTAATAATGTTAGTGCTTACTACATGTAGAGAGGCTTTTCACATCACATGAGCCAGGCTTGAAAGTGAATGCCAGCTCTCCATGAAATCCACTTGATCCTCGTGTTGAAATGAAGCTATTTCCAGATGATACAAAGCACCTGTTTAACGGGGAACTGGGGCAGGAAAATACCATGTTCCAGTCAAAAAGGCAGGAGGAACTTCTTGACTATTTAACCGAATTACTCACTGGCCACATAAGGTATATTACAGGTCACTGTCATGCCTGGACAGAAATTGTTCCACCATGAAAGTGCTCCAGCAACTTCCTGACCAGGGCTGAGTCATAAAGGATTGTCCTCTGCTCCCACCCCAAACACACAACCATCTTTTGCTGTGACTACAGGGGACCAGTGTCCAGCTGTCTCGGCCACAGCCTGACCTGTTATTAACATAATTATGGTGTCTGAAGGAGAAACGGGTGATCCAAAGATCACCAGCAAGTCAAGGTTCCTGCTCGTGGAGGAGACCTTTGAGCCCATCTCATAGCAAACCACAGAATAACAGGAAGGTCTAGGGTAGAAGGGACGTTAAAAATTTCCTCATCCCGCTCCCTGCCATGGGCAGGGACACCTTCCATTATCCCAGGTTGCTCCAACCTGGCTTTGGAAACTCCCAGGGATGGGGCACTCACAGCTTCTCTGGGAAACCTGTGCCAGAGCCTCCCCACCCTCATAGGGAATAATTTCCTCTAGGAAATCTCACCCTCCCCTCTTAGTTTAAAACTGTTCCTCCTTGTCCTATCACTATCTGTCCCTGTAAGAAGCTTCTCTCCAAAGAAGAGGACATGCTTCTTAATGCAATAAGCCATTAAAAATGATAAAAACTTCTTGAGAGAGAAGAGGAGCTGGAGACTACTCAAAACAAATGGCTGGAGGGCATTCCAGGACCTGTTCTTCCCATGCTTACAAAATCTGAATGAATAGGCTTTATCCAGACTGAGTTCCTAGTTGTGACAGGAAGATTATGAAATAGCTCGTATTCGCAGAGCAATTAAACTGACCTCTCCCCTTCCTGTCTTCACAACAAGGCACAGTAACTCATGGGCTTGGGTTACTCGTAGCCTGTTGGTCTGACTCCATCCATCACCCTCAGGATCATCCATAAAGCACGTGGAACCCACGACACCCTGACCCAAGTGGCCACACACCTCCAGCTGCTGCACCCCGGGACTTAGAACAGCACAGAAAGCACCAGGAAAGTCACAGTGCCCACAGGATGTGCTGCCAAAACCTGATGAGGATGTCTCTTATGAGCAGGAGTTTGTGGATGAGAGAACAATGTGATTTGGAACAGACAAAAGGCTTGAAACCTGAGCCACCAAAGGATCCAGGCAGCAGCTGCAGTGAACACTCCCCAGCAGAACCTGTTAAAGGAAAAGGGTCTGCGTTCACCCAGCTCTCCCAGGTGCCACCACAGCCAGAAGAACTGAGATGTTTTGCTCTCTGCAAGTCCCTGACAGGAGGGAGGTGGGGGTCAGTCTCTTCTCTGAGGTAACGAGTGCCAGGACAAGAGAAAACAGCCTCAAGTTGTGCCAGGAGAGTTTTAGGATGGATATTAGGGAAAACTTCTTTATGGAAAGGGTTGTGCAGCCCTGGCAGAGCTGCCCAGGTGGATCCCCATCCCTGGAGGGATTTAAAAGCCACGTGGATGTGACACCTGGGGACATGGGTTGGTGGTGGCCTTGGCAGTGCTGGGCCATGGTTGGACTCCATGGTCTTAGGGGGCTTTTTAAACCTAAACAATGCTACAGTTCTAAGAGATATCCATCAACCTGGAGCAGCACAGAATGGGAGAAGGGCCAGCTGGGACCATCCAACCCAGGCACAGAAAGCTCCTCTGTGCCCTTAGGCTGCTAAAACTTTTGACATTCAGGTCTCAGCAAGAGGTTTGTTACAGCCAGTGGATATAATATGCACTCTAGAAGATTATTTATCTCATGTTTATCCTTTTTCCTTAGGAGGAATGGACACTCCTGAGGAGCCCCTCTGGCTCTGCTGCCTGCAGAGAGGATCTGCATGACCACATGAGGGGAGTCCACTATGGAGCTACTCAATCTCTAGATGTATTTTCTCCAAGGAGTCACTTTTATTTGCATTAATATTTGCATTTTTCATACCCAGTTTTTCTTCCCCTGCTCAGTGTCAGCAACGTTCAAACAATTTATTCTTTTTTCAGAGCATTTCATTCCCAAGGTGCTTCCAAAACAATTTTCAGTGCAGCTCTCAAGCTGGACACATCACCAGTGTGGGTTTGAGCATCATGTAGCCACAAGTTCACGCTGCACACAGCGAAGGGTTTTGCTGGTGGTGCTTTGGAGGTTTTTGCCTGTTGCTTTTTAAACATGACCCTGAACTTGGAGTTCTCCCTGAATTTTCCATCAGGGCATATCTTCAGCACTACAGCACTGAAGCTGCAAACAAGGCACACTTCCAAATTTTACCATCTTTGGTCCGAGTATCAACTGTTTGCAGACAGCTGTCCCTGTAATCTGCATGCTGCAGCTTGTACCTAAGGGAAGCCAAAACAATGCATATTACTGGAAAGCTGATGGGCAGAGCTGGCCAGGAACATTCTCCCTTTCCCTGGTGAAGATGTAAATGGTTTATTTTTTAGTTTTTAATCACATTTTAGGTGAGGAGAGTGAATCTCAACCCCCCAGAAAAGGCTTCTTTTATTTGGAGTTTTTAATTTGCTGTTACATTTTTGTTGTTTTTCTTGTGTTTCCTGGAACTGTTCTTTCTGTGAAAGAAGAACCCCATTTCCTTTCTCCTTCCTACCTCCCAGGTGTTCCTGTTGTCATTTGTTGACAGTGACAAAGAGCTTTTTACGTTTCCGTTCCTTAGAAAAGCTGAAAATACCTGCAGAGCTTCTGCTGGGAGACCTGCAGCCACATGCAGGGGCCTGTGCACAGCTGGGAAGTGCCACTGACTCATTATGAAGGATCTCAGCCAGGTGGACATTTAAATCCAGCTAATCCATGTGCTGATGTGCATAGAAAGAGGGGAAACAAAACCAGGGCAGGAAACCACAGAGCAGGGTAGCAGAGAAAAGCTCTGGTCTGTGATCCACTATAGGAAAAGTTGAGCTGTTTTTATTGTTCAGTGGTTTGTTGGGGGGTTTTTTCCTGATTTTTTGGGGAGAGAGGATCTCCTGGGAGGTAGGATGTGCCATCAAAATTATTTTGTTCCTCAGATCTCGTGCCCATCCCAGCTACTGCAACCTCCCATCAAGCTGCAGGTGTAAATGCTCCTGCCAGGTCCTGAGCACGAGGTGAGACATATATTGAAATTCTGTGTCCTACATCCATTTGGTGGCTGGAGCTTGGAGGCAAAATGACAAGAATAACCCAAGCAAAAGGGACACTTGCAGCTCCCAGAAATCCAACCCATGGGCACCTCTCATTGCTTCACCTGGGAAGCTTTAATGTTTGCAAGGAAGGTCAGCTCCATGTCAGACATATCCCCAGGTCCTTTTCATACAGTTTTGGCATTTCAGGGGGATGGAATCTCAAGGAAACATTTGGAAAGGGAGAGCTTGTGCATATAAACATGGATGAGCCATTTTTCGTGGAGAGGAGACACAGTGTTTACTGTTGCTGAGCTGTAGAATGGATAAATAAAAGCATTCTCAAGTGCATTCAGCTGCATTCTGCTACAGGGAAGTGCTCTGGTTGTCCATAAAAACCTTCACAGTAGCAAACACCAGTGGCATTTCTCATCCAGTGCTGCTTGCACACCTTTACTTCCATGTGAGCAGCTTTTTGTGAAGAAAAAGTAATGGTTTAATGGGTTTAGATATAAATTTTACTGCTTTTGATGATGTGTTTCTGCAATGATGATCCTTTGCTGAACAGGAACCAGGAGGGAGCCACCCTGTCCCCTCAGCATCTTCGACCACAACCACAGCCTGGGGAGAGTTTCTGCTCCCTGTAAACATGACTCTGTGCCAATTGCATACGGGTAGGGCATTCAATTCTATCATTTTGGAGGCACCTTTAAAAAAATACATATTTCTTGTAGGATACACACGACAGAGAGTCAACCTCGGACTTGCTCAGGAAATTTCCTTCCTAGGAAAGGAAGAAACCTCACCAACTTGCCACCTCCATAGATCAGCCATCTGCAGAATGTAAAGTGCAACAAGGCTCTAAGAGCACTTACAGCTCCGAGTGCCTCGCAAAGGTTTATGCAACGCGGGCAATTTTGTCTCTCCTGAAAGAAATCGTGTGCTATAAATTAACAAACTTTCCAGGAAACATGACAGAAATCCTTGGTACTGACCTCTGGGGTTCAGTTATAGAGCTCATAAAAAGGAGAAGTTTCCCTCGTGGATGAAAGGAGCTAAAAAGCTAAGTTTATCTCTAGATGTTTAGGGAAGAAGGTCACTTGCAGCATATTGTGATGTCATTGCAATGTGAGAAGGTGTTTTGGGATGAGTTTGACAGTTGATGGGGGAAGTGAGGAGGAGATATTCCTCTCCTTCCTGGCCTTCACAGCCCCTAAGGACATAACCCAGCATCAGCCTAAAAAAGCAGCAAAACTCCTACTGAACCCAACAGGGCAAGGAGAGATATTACTCCATTTGTAAGACTTCATTAACCACTTGGGTTTTTTTCAGTTCTGTGGCACTGGCTGCATTAGCAGGGGCTCTTCTCCAAGTGCAGCAATAGTTTTTGCCCATGTTTTCCCATTATCACAGTTCTGTGAAATCCTGGATGCAGATAACACTGCTGCTAAACCAGCCCTGGGGACAAGAATGCCCCACCACACTGTGCTTCTCTCAGCTCCATCAGATGCTCCATTAGGAGCAATTCATGCACTTGGACTGGCAGAAAAACACCACTAATTCTAGGAAATTTCAGCAATCTAGCCCTGGCACAGGTTTCCCAGAGAAGCTGTGGCTGCCCCTGGATCCCTGGAAGTGTCCAAGGCCAGGTTGGAGCAACCTGGGGTAGTGGAAGGTGCCCCTGCCCATGGCAGGGGGGTGGAAGAAGATGGTCTTTACTGTCCTTCCAACCCAAACCATTCTGTGATTCTATGGTGTATCATATTTTGAATGATTGTGTCAGTACTGGGTATAAGTTGAGATTCAGGGAAAAACATAGGATTGATTTCCCCCTGCACAGTCACTTCTGGGAAAAGCAGCCAAAGAGGTGGCCCAGTTCATGCTCTTTTTTTTTTTAAATTTCTCACACAAACACTCATGGGAAAAACACCATCATTCTGTAAGGCTGCCCAACACTTAGCAATTTCTTAATTGGTGCATTTATGAAGCTTTTTTGCTTCCTGTTTTGTCTGTTCCAGCTCTCAGGGCTTCCTGCAGTATTATAAATCAGTGACAGTGTCCAGCTGAGGAACTTGGGGTATCAACAAAACGAGTAGACACACAGCTAAATTCTCCTTGACTCTGTGACAAGATGAGCCTCACACTGCTTATCTGTCTCTTCTTTACTGTAAAAGCTGCTTTATTTTTAAGAAACCTTCAGTGCAGCCCTGGGTATTTTTGTTACCTGCATGGAAGCACCAAACCTGCTGAAGTGGGACTGGAGACTTGACTCTGCTTCTAAGAAACATCCTTGACATATAATAAAAAAAAAAAAAAAAAGCCCAGTCTTGAAAACAGGAAACCACGAGTGGTTTCACCTCTAGTAAGTTCAACTGTTGAAAAAAAAACAAAACAAACCCTGAGAACACACTCAGCTGCATTTTCTGAGACAAGCTGTCATGACACACTCTCCTTCCTGCCTGTTTTCTGTCCCCCGTTGTGCCCCAAGGCATCACCCAGCTTTTCAGAGCATCACCATATCACAGCCCAGTTAATAGTGTTGCTCACAGCAAAGAATTCTTCTCATTTGGTTGGTTTTTGCAACCTTGCCCTTCAGCCAAACCCCCCACGCAAGCAGCCTTGCTAATAGACAGGAGAGGAACTTCTTGGGGACCTTCATCCCAAGGGAATTTGGGTTAATCACACCAGGAAGAAGTCTAGGACATCTGAAATCTCCCTGGTGCCCCTAAGAAGTCACAGCAGAAAGACTGCATTTCTCCTGGCTTTGCTCCCCACACACCCCTGGTATCCCATGTCCACCCAGCCTTCCTCTCCTTGCTCTACACCACCCATGTGTCTGTGAATGAAGATGCTAAAGGGAAAACATTCTTGTAGGAAAGAGTTTGATTCCACACAGGGGATTTAAAATGAACAAACAAGCTTGCCTCCCCTGCCCAGCCCAAAATATCCCCAAAGAGAAACTTACTGAACCCCAAAAGGAGTCAGAAGTAGCAAATTCCTGCTTATGGCCAAAAGTGGAGGGGCTGTGACTGAACACACCTCTTCACACACAACCTAATAGAGAAAATCATGGGATTTGGGGTCTGTTCTTGTTTTGCCCACGTCTCATTCATATCACAGGTCACATCACCATCCCAGATGTGCTGGAGGGCCCCTGACCTACACTCAGCTCCTGGCCCACCCAAACAACACTGCCCGGCCTCAGCTCAGGTTTGTGCATGAAAGGCACAACTAGATGAAAACACAACCACAAAAAATCCCCAGTCCAAGCACTGAGAAGGTGGGTGGAGAGATCACCCCCCTGACAGGCCCTCCTGGCTTTCTGCTTGGTTTCATCCCCGCACACCCCTTCCCCCAGACATGCTGCCCTCTCTCTCATCGTGTCCTTCTTCCGAGAAAACACAGGACAGGGACATCCAGGCACAGAAATCACATCAGCTCCATGTGTGATGTCAAGGCTGTGGTCTGGAGAGGACATGGATGGAAGTGATGTTTTATCTCCCTCCAGGCACCACCGTAGGAAACATCTCATCTACAGCCAGGAGGGGAGTATTTCGAGAAGGGGGATGATCTCAACTTAAAAAGCAACATATAAGACTTTGAACAGCCTTGTCCCAGCGGAAAACGCCTAAAGAAAAACAAAAAACCCCCAGCTTCCTGAAGTTTACTTGCTCCAGCAACTATGGAGAGGGATGGGACAACCAACATTCCTCCTTCAGCAGCCAAGTGAGACACAGCTCACCTTCTCACAGAGGATAGATCAGAGACTATTTTGCTGTAAATAGAATTTGTATCCAATAACACAACGCTGTGAAATGGGAAAAACATGCAAAGGATTTCAGGCAAGGGTGTGCCTTAACTCCCCAAACACCTGGGGATGGGTTATTTGTACACAGAGAGCTGCATGTCAAGAGATCCAGTAATATGTTGTGCTGCTGGGACCCCAAATGAGGAAATGAGCTCATCTTTTTACCTTCAAAAATCCCAGCTCTTCAGTTCTGTAGAACTGATGGAATTCGTTGTCTTCATTCTCTGTCCCAGTTAGGAGAGAATTCTACTTTTGTAAATATATAATATCATGGATTTCTCCATTTAAATAATTTTATTAAAATTCATCTTCAAATGGATTTTAACAGTACATGTAATAATTTCAAGAACTATTGAAATTGCAAATTTGAAGATGTATATTCATTATATATTCTAACTGTATTAAAAATTACAATAAGTATGATTTTAAACTGTGCAGGGAAAGCTTGACAATTGAACTATATGTTTGAAGACTAGAAATGTTCATTCTATATTAATAAAATTATTTAAAATTAAGAACCATTCCTTATTTTTCCAAGTAGTTCATCCATATTCTGTACAAGGCATACATTCATCCTGAATTCACTAACAGCATGTAGACACATAAAATAGATATTGAAACAGAATAGGTAAACAACAACAACAAGGGAGGATATGAATAATTGATTATAACTTGTTCCCCAGACATTACACTTTCCAGCTTCACCACCATTCCAACAGTTTTATTGGACTTTTAGCCAGGAAACATTTCTCAAGTAAGTCTTGTGACTGAGTAGAAGAACATCTCCAAAAAAAATCCCCTCGTTGATTTATCAGCATAAAACACTTCAAAAATCAAAAAAACCTGGAAAAATACAGCAATATATCTATTTCTTAGCCACAGTCTGCGAGAAACAGATTAAATGCAAGAGACCATAAGTACCAGAGTTGGATATTTGGCATCCTTAGGTACACAGAGGTTATTCCAACAGCACGTTTGTGGACACCCCACCACAGCTACATGAGCAGACACCCCCAAGGCTGCTCTCACCCCCATCCACACTCCTGCTCCTTCAAAACCACAGCCCCCACCAGCCACAGACAGCTCACATTAAGAAAATAAATAGAAATTAAACAACTATCTTTATTCTGACGTGAATAACTCAGCTGGAAATAAAGCTAATGGACCATCCCCAAAGTCATTGCATGGTTTGAAGAGTTTAACGCCCATTGTCCTCCTCCTGCCATCCCAGTGCTGCTCCAGCCTCACTGCCCAGCTCTGTGTAAGGTTAGCATGGGCAATCAAAATTGACTTATTACCCCTCCCAGCTGATGGATTAATTAGCAGCAGGGGTGATTATGCTTCCTGCCAACACGTGTCCTTGTGGCCAAGGCCTCCTGAGAAACCACCTGGGCAGAAATCAATGGGAAGTCGTTGAATCAGTGCTTTTGCAGCATTTTCCACCCCAGTGTCTGAACTTGAGATGAAGTTTGTTATGCAAGAGGGTTGATGCGTTATATATAAGGAAGATGATTTTTTACAGTGAGGATGGTAAAACACTGGCACAGGTTGCCCAGAAAGGTGGTGGATGCCACACCCTTAGAAGCACTCAAACTGAGCTACACATCCCCTGCTCCCAGAGAGAGACACTCCTGGCTTGGCAGAGTTTTGGTAACTAATTGCAGATGTGTTCAGAAACAACACACCAGTATTTCTCCTCACGAGTGAGCTGCATTTCCTGGTGTTAATTCTGGAGATGTTCTCAGTGGCAAAGGGCACCTGCAGCCAAACTTCACTGAAGGGAGCGGGGAGATACTTTTATACCAATTTTATACCAATACAAGACTGATTTTCATGGCTGTGGTAATAAGATGGCTGAGCCTGCCCAGATAGTTAGTTCCAGAAATTATTGTTCCTCCTGCCACAGGAGGAAATGCACAGGTGATTAATTGCTCCAGGTTATCACAAGCATGGCAGCAGCTTCATCATTGCATTAATTGGGGGATTTACCTCCTCGGTGAAAGCAAAAACTCCAACTAACTCCTCCAAGTTAATTGACAACTGAAGTAGTCCACCTGGAAGAGTTAGCAGCCTTCCTGTGGTCATTATGTGATAATCATTAAAAATAATGAATAATTTCCCTTTAAAAAATATTGAAGGATACATACAAAATATTGAATAGGGCAGGAAGGATTTTTGAGTCTGTCCCTCCAGCCAAAGTCAGAACAGGTAGTACATAAACCCCCGTTTCAGCTTTGCCCCAGGTGAAGTCTGATGATGATAGAAATGAGTAAAAAAGTTACCTCGTGTCTTGCATATTTCACTTTTTCTCTTATGCAATAGGGTACATTATTCACTGCTTTTGAAACAGAAAATCCAAGAGGTTTTTGGTCTCCATTTATCTTTGAATAACATTTTGAAATTCAGAACATTTCTTAATATCAAAGTATGCCCTTTCCACCCGGTTTTTAAACAGAAAGACATTTATCCACATTGTGTATACACACCAACCTCACTTTACATTAATTCAAACATTAAAAAATTCTGTTCTGAAGAAGCACAAAGGTTTGATCTCTTTGCTTGCATAATGTGACTGGGAAGAAGGTGAAACAGGATGACACTAATTTTAGAAATATGATGCATTCTTGCAAAGTCAGAGCATCATTTGACAGTAATGAACTAAAACTCAAACTAGAACAAATGGAGTTGGTGGTAATCCCATGGGAAACTCTGTTTCCAAATTCTTTAGGTTTAAAGGCTTAAATCATTCATCCAGCACAGGACTGTGAGGGGTGAGCTGACACACAGCTCTGAACCTGACAACGTATTTCCCCTGTCCTTACTAATTAACATCAGATGAATATGTCAGTACAAGCAAGTGTTCTACAAAATGCCTTTATTTTGACACATAGCATCCTTTGACCTACCAAAACCTCATCCCTCCCTGGCAGGAAAACTCGTCGGGACAGCCATTCCATCAACCATGTGCAGCTCTGGTGAGCATCCCCATAACTATTCCTGGGATGAGCAGACCAAGTGTCCTGTGTATTTTTGGGCAATAACAGTCAGCAGAACAAAAGGCGTCTGTGTGAGTAGCAACAAGATCCAGTCCCAGATGTGAAACACCTGAGCGAAGGTGTCTGTACACATGCTAAACATCCAAGATCCCTTCAGAGCCATCTGAGATGTGATGCCCCGTCCCTGGAAGTGTTCAAGGCCAGGTTGGACAGGGCTTGGAGCAACCTGGGATAGTGGAAGGTGTCCCTGCCCATGGCAGGGGGTGGAACAAGATGGACTCTAAGGTCCCTTCCCACCCAAATCATTAGTGGTTTCTTTTGTTGTTTGATGCAGGTGTTGGAGCCTAGAGAGCACTTTGCTCACCCTAACGCAGATTTCAGGTAGGGCTCTAGGAAAGTCTAATTATTTTTCCCCTTACAAGCCAACAAGGAACATGTGTTGTCTATTGGTCTCGACACCAACACCCTGGGAGGTCTGGACCAAAAAGCACCCTTTGTGAGCAGAGCTGAGGTGCCAAAAAGGTGACTTTCTCCAAGGTACCATTCACGTCTTCCCATTGCTCAAAGGAGCCAGGAATCTGTCATGTATATCAGCACTTGCCCATTCCTAGGATATTTCTAGTGCTGCAGAAAAGTGCATTCAGGCATCATCCTCCACTCTGAGAACATGGATTATTGCTCTCTGAGACATGTGTTGAAGTCCTTGGCAAGTCTGTGCTCCCCCAAAGGACAGCTCAGATTCATCTACTCTCTCTCCTAGTGCCAAGAATGGAGGTGAGACTCAGTAGATATATCATCACACACATTTGGGGCACATTATCTAAGGTCATCCGAGATGCACAGTGCAGTTTAAGGTCACTTTTCCTCTCTCTTGTCTGTGCACAAATCCAGGTTAATCTTTGCATGGATTATGGCTTGTAATGGTGGTGACCAAATTCCAGACAAGAGATGTGTCCACTTCGAGCACTTTTCCTTTCTGAGATTGGAAGTTTGCAATTAAATAAAGAAATAAACCCTCCCAATCAACACTTTGATGGCCAAAAATCAGCCCTGTGGCTCTTATTTCTACAGTACTTGCCTGCAGCAGTGAGGGGCAGAGGTGGGTCACCATGTCCTTGCACTGCCAGTGACACAGGGCCCTGCCTGTCCTTCGCCTTGGAAAGATTTATGAGTTCCTTTTCATCTCATAATCCTTCATTTTTTGCCATTTAATATCCTCTGAACTCTCTGTGAGTCAGCAGGACTTGTCTATTAAGGCAGGATTGATGCAGGGCTTTGGAGCAGATAGCACACGTTCCTGGGTCAGCCAGAGGCATTTTGGCAATATCAACCATCTCTTCTCTCATCCCCATGCCCCAAAAGAGGGATGGATGAAGGTCAGGACCCACACAAAGATGCTCCAAGTGCCATTGCCTTGCTGACCTGTCCCCCAGACAGGCTGAGGATGTGCTATGACTGTGCTGCACAAAAACAAGTGCATTTTCCAGGTGCTTTGCACAAATCTTGTGCCCCACAGCCACGTTTTCAGCTGCTGGAGAAGTTTTCTTCCAAATGGGAGAAAAACATGAACGTTTTTGGTTGGTGCACATTAGGGGTTGCATGGCTGGCAAAAATATACAGCTCAGGGTTCTGGCCAAGCCCTTCCCACATGGTCAAATCCTGCCAAAGCTCTCCCAGTAAAAAAACATACCTAAAGTTGGTGCTGTGGTTTGCTTTAGAGGTGGGTACGTGTCAGGAATGAGAGATGGCTGAGAGCAAGCACTCCCATTTTCTTAAAGAAAAGTCCCAGAGCTTGATATGTGAGGTCAAATCTGCCAGCTTAAATCACTTTATTTCTTAAAAGTTGCCACTCCTGGCAAATATATTGAGGCCTTCACCTAAAAGCAATGTTGCCATCACATCAGACAGGGATTGCGGCTCCTTTCATCCCTGGCAGAGGAGGGCTGTGGGCTGGAGGCTGAGGGTTGAAAAGATACTTGTCTTCGGAGATGCCAACAGTTTCTTCAGCAGATTTCTCCCCCTCGCCCCCTCCCACCCCAACCTACTTTCACAAAAGAGACAAAAAAAAAAAAACCAACCCATAAATGGATCCTGTAGTGTCTGCAATGTAAAGAATTAGCTGAATGGGAAGAAATGAACCATGGTCTTTATGTCCTAGTTACAGTCAGTGCAAACATTGCTGCTAATCCCTGTTGTCGGAGGGGACTGGGGAAGAGACACGGATAGATCCCACTGGGAACATTTTGTCTCTCTCAATCTACACTTGAGATCACATTTTTTTTTGTGTGTAATAACATTGAGTTGTATTAAGAAGCCTGTGGATAACGTAAAGCTGGGGGGTTTATTGTTCACTGTCCCTTCCACAGAGTGTAGCACCTACAGTCTTCCTATGCAGGGAGGTCTCAGCAACCCATTCATTTCAGCAGAGAAAAAGAAAGCTATTCATTCCCAGCAAATCCCATTTTGCCATGGTAACCCCCCTTCCCGCCCCTCAAACACAACAGTTGTTCACAGGGGCTGTTTAAAACAAGACAACAAAACCAAACCATCGCCCATCCAGCCCTGGCATTTTCTGCTTTGAATTTTCTAGCAGTGTCCAGCCCCCATCCCAGGGCAGGGATAACCCAGAGATGAGGAAGGGAAGGGGTAAGCACCTCGTTTTGTCCCCTGCCATCCCTGGTGACATCCCATCTCAGTGAGATCCATCTCAGAGAGCTCCCAGGAGGGACCGTGAGGGTAACAGTGCTGTGGAACCAGGGGACAACATGGGGCACTTCTTTTCTACACTGTTGTGCCAAGGAGAGGATTTTGGCATGCCAGAGACCTTGCAGAGGCTGTGGAAGGGAAAAACAGGCTCCTCGCCAGCTCTGTCCCAGTCTGGAAGGATCAGCCCTGTTTTCTGCTGTCGTTTTCCTGGGGAGCATGTCCATGGGTCTATCAGCAGCTGGGGACCAGCACAACTCCCACCAGTTTGGGGGCCTGCAGCTGTCTTGGCCCCTCCAGCCACCCTTGGGAATGAGCCCTGAACCTCATAGCCCACAGCCACAGACAGGAAACTCCAGTTTGTGCTGCTCATGGAGTGTTTGTGGGGGTCACTAAAGCTGTGCTTAAGCTGCTGGGGAGGACACGGGAGGTGCAGGGCTTCTCCTGGCACAGCACTGAGCAGCCTGGGACAGCGGAAGGTGTCCTGGCCCGTGGTAGGGGGGTTGGAATGAGATGATCTCAGAATCCTGGAATGTTTTGAGTTGTAAGGGACCAACCTCCTGCCATGGGCAGGGACACCTTCCACTATCCCAGGTGGATCCAACCTGGCCTTGGACACTTCCAGGGATCCAGGGGCAGCCACAGCTTCTCTGCCCAACCTGGGCCAGGGCCTCCCCACCCTCACAGCCAGCAATCCCTTCCCAATATCCCATCTCTCCCTGCCCTCTGGCACATATTCCCTGTGTGCTGTCCCTCCAGCCCTTGTCCCAAGTCCCTCTCCAGCTCTCCTGGAGCCCCTGGAGGCTCTGGAAGGGGCTCCAAGCTCTCCCTGGATCCTTCCCTTCTCCAGGTGAACACCCCCAGCTCTCCCAGCCTGGCTCCAGAGCAGAGGGGCTCCAGCCCTGGGAGCATCTCCGGGGCCTCCTCTGGACTTGCACTAACAGATCCCATCTCTCTTGTGCTGAGAGTCCCAGAGCTGGATGTCACACTCCAGGTGGGTTCTCACAAGGCAGATCAGAGAGGGAGAATCCCCTCCATTGCCCTGCTGCCCACACCTGTGCTGATCCAGCCAGGAGGCATTTGGTCTTCTAGGCTGTGAATGAGTGCACACTGTTGTCTCATGTCCAGCTTTTCACCTACAAGAACCTGTAAGTCCTCAGGGCACTTGATTTGTAAGGTCCCATCTAAACCATTCTATGATATCCAGCTCAAGGTCTCCCCTTTTCCTCTCCATCCCTCTCTCATCCTGATGTCCCATGACTGTATAGCCATGAGATGTGCAGGGAGGGTTGGGATGCAGGGACAGCACCCTGCACGGGCAGGGGTTTTTGGGACACTCAAACCCAAACCGTCTTGATCTTGCATCAAAACTGCAACTGAAGCTACAATTTCAACCAGAACAACCAGGACTGAAGTGACCTGTCCACCGCCTTGTTGGCAGGAGACCCTCTTCCAGCCAGAGGTAATTCTTTGATGCAGTTGTTGTCTGAACAGAGGCTGATGTTACATTGTGGGAGACTCATGGGACAAGGAACAAAGCAGGGAAATCCAGCCCAAATCCAGCCAGGCAGTGCTGGGAAGACAAGCTCCTCAGCCTCTGCCATGTGGGTTTTGCTTTTGCAGCATCATCTCTGCTGAGAGCAGTACTTCCCACAGCTAAAAATCACATAATTTTCAGTTAACTTTTAAGAGCAGATAAGGAATTCCTGGCATAAATACAGTTTCAGTAAAAACTGGAATTAAGAAGTGGTTTTGATTACGAATTTGTGAGTTGTTTTATTTTTATAAATGCGGAGAGTACACAAAATGTTGGGAAATAAAAACAACTGTTTGCACCAGGTGCTTTTTAAAATAAATCCCAGCAACACCACAGATTTGACTGAGGTGAACAGAGCCCTTCTGGTGACCCAGACTTTTCCCTGCTATGTCCTGGGCATAAAACCCTCACAGGCAAACAGGGTTAGTCAGTTGGTCACACTACAGCCTATTAATATGTAGACATTTTAAACACCCTCCAGATCCCTCAGCAAATTGCTCCAAGTGGGTTTTTCAAAGCATACAACTAATTTCCTGATTTTTAGTAGCTCCTCTTGGAAAGGTTCTCAGCTCTCCAGAACCCCTTCCCCTTTCCAGAAGACCCAGCACATTCTGGGATCTGCCCCTAGCACTGCTGTCCACAAAAAAAAAAAAACCACCAACCAACAAAAAAAGGAACCGTAGAGTTAGAAAAGACTCAAAGCAAAATGTGTCTGTTTAAACCCAATAGCTGATTCAGCTGAGCTGCCTATTCCTGGAAGGCAAAACTACTCCTCTCCATTCACAAGGATGATAGTTTCACTTGCTCAGACATTTAAAGTTGCAATGAATCTCACTAAAAAGTCCCCCTAGGAAAAAAATCCCTTAATGAGAGTTTGGCTCACACTAAACTCACTGCAGTCATGGGGTAGGGGGTGAGAAAAGAGAGGAAAATAAATCCAAAGGCTTCTCCATTCTCAAATTTTCACTCAAAAGCCTCTGACATGAGCAAAGGCGTATTAAAACTCAGCCTCTGGAGGAATGACTGCTCCCAGCTGTCTGTCCTGCCTCTTTTCCCTCCAGTGTCCCCATATATGTGACACAGACAGCCTGGCTCAGGCAACAGCTGTTAAACCACTGGAAATTTCACACAGATTTAGGGTTTCTTTCATATATGAAGTGTAACCTGCAGCTGTTGAGCAGCTGCTCCGTGGGAGCTTAACCACCCCTGCAGCAGAGATGGGGATCCTGGGGAGGGGGAGGGCAGTACCTGGGGCAACCAGAGCACCCACACTTGAAATGTGTCCATAAACCACAGCTCGGCCCTTGGTCCATGTCAGAGCTTCATTTTCACTCAGGAGGGTCCTTTTGGGGACGCTTCAGGCTCTGGGTGCACAAATGGTGCCATCCAGCTCAAACCCAACTGGAAGGTTGAAGAAGTGCTGTGACTTTATAAATGTGGATGCAGCTTCTGCATCCCGAGAGTCCTTAAATTGTGCAAACGTGTAATATTTAGACTGAAAGACCTATGTGGCAATGAAATAACGGGATGCATTTATGGGTTATGGAGTCACAGGATCATCTGGGCTCGAAAAAAGCCTTCAAAGCTCATTGGGTCAAACCCAGCACTGGCAAGGATGTCCCCAAGTGGCACATCCACAGGGATTTTAAATCCCTACAGGGATGGTGAGTCCTCCACTGCTCAGGGCAGCTGTGCCAGGGCTGGACAATCCTTTCCATGAAGGAATTTTTCCTAATATCCAATCTAACTCCACACAGGAGAAAATAAGAGCTGAACTCTCAGCTACTTGACTTGTTTATTTAGGGAGGACCAGCAAGCTTTTTACCCCTTGGCTGTGCCAAAGCCTTAAACACTGATGGCCACTGGAATTTTCTGGGCCCCTCAGGGCTGAAATGAAGCCCTGTGTCCCACACAGTGCGTCCAGGAATGATGTTACACAGCCACAAGGATCCTGTTTGCTCTTTTTAACCCTATTAAAAGAAAATGTAGCTTTATTATCTGGGAACACTGCCTTTAACCTACAAAAGGCAGGCTGAAACAACAGGCCTCATCGTTAACCTGAGGGACCACGGCCATGCCAGGAACACAAGGATTCAGGTGCCCCTCAACCAAACCAGAATTTGCACTGCTGCTCAGGGTTTGCTGGGATTTATATCTCCCAAATCACCCAAACTGCCACCAAAACCAAGAAGCTACCCCAGGGGCTGGTGTTACCACAGGCTGGACCGCACTCGTGTCTCAGAGCTGACCTTTTCCTACCCTGATCCACACATACTTCTCTAAAGGTCTGAGAAGGTGCTCAAGTGAGATTATCCTGGAACCCTGTGAAAACTTTAACAGATTGAGAGTGACCACTGATTTATAATACCAGTCTCTTGAACAAGAACTGTCAATTTGCCACCGCAGCCAGAAAAAACTCTTAATTTTGCCATAGTTCTCTCATTCACTCTAGACAAAGAAAACCAAGCAGAATGTGGGTTTGGAAAAATCAATCAATTAATTTCCATATGCTACTCTTCATGTAAAGAGAGTTCTACTTCATTTCATCTCATCTAACCTCATCCAGTATGATTTCCATAGGAATGACCTTGTCTCCTCACCAGCCTCAAAAAGAAACTGCATAAGAATTTAAGACAAAATCAAATTGCTCATTGTTGCCACTGAGTTGTTTTTTTGATAACTACAAGTGAATTTATTTAACCTGTTGGTACCAGTTTAAGAAATACTTATGAGAAATTCTCCAGACCAGTTCCAGTGGTTTTTCATTGGTGGCTCCTAATGAGACTTCCAAAACTGTGTACTGCCCTCTCTGTAAAGGAAATGGAAAAAAAAATAGCATTGCAGAATATGATTCTATACCAACCCTACTGTGGGCCAAGTTTTTACCATATGTATCATATTGCAAATGGTTTCCTAATTTCTGTGCATCAAATTAATGAAGAGTGAAATTCAGGATTGCATTTCAACCAGTCACACACCCCACAACAGTTTCACTGAGCGTGTGCATTAAATACAAATAAAATATTTGCTCTGACTTGTAACTTCTTATCAGCCTCAGCCAAAAGATATCCCAGTGCCAACACTGGACTCCCGGGGTGGAAAATATTACTACTGACAGCACTACCCTTGTGAGAACACCCATGCACACTGTGGGTGATGGAGCAGAGGGGCTTCCAAAGAGAAGCTGTGGTGCTTCTTGGATGGGCTGTTAGGATTTAGGAATGGACCTGGGGCAGAACCTCAGATCTACCCACCTCTGAATTTCACAGAGTTTTTGTATTTGTGTTACAACATTAATTTGTCTGTTCTTGCCCTTTGACATGCTCTCAAAACCAACAAGGCTGTTGAACTCCCACTGAAGAGCACTTAGAGAGGCTGGCATGTTTTTCCCAGGGAAAAAAAAATCCTACAGAAAGGAAACAATACAACCAAACACCCTCATCCCTGGCTGTATCTATACCACAGAAACTGTGATGAAAGAGAATATACCAGGAGGTACCAGGTTGGGTGGAAGTCACAAAAACTTCCACCTTGAGAGGAAATTTCATTCATGCAGCATCATCTCCCTGCTCCTTTCAAAGAAAGACTCTCACAGCTTTGGAATCTTAGGAATTTGGAATCATCTCTGATCTTTTTTTTTTTTTTTTTAGGTGGGAAATATTACAATGCTAGTTGACCTTTTTAATCAATGATCCTGAAAAACACCTACATGACACTGGTGATAAAATCTGTGGGCAATATCAGCATTGGCAGGATGGCAGCTATCCCTGAGGGCAGGGCAGCTGCACAGGATGACTGGGATCCTTCAGCCAACCAAACGTATTCCAACAAATCCCATTTTTACCGAGTTGCGCAGAAAGTTGCAGCTGTGGTTGTTATCTACGTGGTGGGAAAACCTGTCCTGGAAGGTTTCAGCTGAAAAAAATTGCAGATACAATGATATTGAATTAATGATGGAACTGCTATGGTATTGAAGAAGCTGGTTGCAATGACAAAAAATAAAAGGATTGGAAAAGGTATTTGAAGAAGAAGAAATAATTTCAGGTGCCTGTATCAAAAGGAAGGACAAAACCAACATTCAATCCACCCTATTCATTCCAAGTTCATAGCTCTGGCTGGGCTGTGGCATCCCCACAGCTGAGATGCTGGTAAGGTTTTTAGATGTTGCACTGAATGAGGGCATTTGCCAGCTGGGAGATCTGACAGCAAATTCCATCCGTCTTGGAATTCAAGGACACCATTCTCTCTTATTTAGCCCAAGGAGGGTTGAAGGGTATCTGGATCATTGCATATGAGAGACTGGATTGGGAAAATAATAAGTGGGTACTGATGGACCCCCAGCAGCTGAAGCCAGACAGCTGCAAATTAAGAATAAAGTTCCTTTTCATCAAGGGTGTGATTAGCCAGGTGGGACAACTGTCATGGGGGATGACAGATCTGCATTTCTTGGTACCTTCTGCTGCAGGCAGCACCTTTCTCAATAGCATGCTTCAGCCAAATACAGGCTATTGTACTTATATGGCAGTGGGGGAAAACAAGGAGGCACTGGCTGCTTTTCTTCTGCTGAAGAAGGTTTTGGCACCATGAATCAGCCTTTCAGTGGGAAGCACCACTTGGTAAGCAATACAAGAAGAATTTGGTGAAGAATGATCTGTTCTTTGCAGAAGAGAAAACTCTCCAAAAGCACAACTTGTTCTTCCTGCTGCACAAGCCAGCCCTGATCCTACTGGGGGAACGTCTTTGTCTTTCTCCAGTTGCATCAGGATATTTGTCGTCACTGCACAGGAGAGTTTTCAGTAGTTGCCTGATGTTTTAATCCTTCCCCTCCAGAATTCTGTGTCCTTCCAAGTCGGTTTTTCCTCCTCTTTTAAGGGCTGAACAAGCATGAGAACACCCTGTGACCTGGGATGCCAACAGTGACCTAGAGGGGATAGAAAAGCCACCAAGCCACACATTTAGACCTCAGTATTGGCAGAAATACACTTAACTGGAACAATCTGCCAGGGATGCCCAGCAGTGCTCAGGTTGATCAGCACAGAGTCGCTGTGCCCAGGACAACCCCTGGGGTTTCTAAAAGGGTGGCCCCCAGCCACTCCTGGGTGCAGATGGTGGAGACAAGGGCTCACAGCCTTCAACCCTCCCTCTGCAAAGACCCAAGGTGTTGCAAAGTAAAAAGAGAAACAGCCCTTTGAGAGATAAAATCCGTTTGGGTAGGGTTCTCACGTTAGGGTTGTACCTGTCAAGGTTTAGAAAAGCGTGTCAGTGTCCTCACAGTGCTGTCACTGTGACCAGCTGTTAGTGGCCAGCACACCAGGGAGGGATGCTCCATGCTGGAAGGTGTTTATTGGTAAATAAAAAATTGGTAAATTGGAGAAATTCATAGACTGATAGAATCATTTAGATTGGAAAACCCCTCTAAGACCATCAAGTCCAACCATTCCCCAGCACTGCCAAGGCCACCACTAACCCATGTCCCAAAGTGCCACATCCACAGAGGTTTTAAATCCATCCACGGATGGGGGCTCCACCGCTGCCCTTGGCAGATGTGCCAGTGTTTAATTTAACAACCCTTTCCATGAGGAAGTTCCTCTTGATGTCCAACCTGAGCCTCCCTTGGTGCAACTTGGGGCCATTCCCTCTCATCCTGTCCCTTGTTCCCTGGGACCAGAGCCCAACACCCCCTGGCTCCCCCCTCCTGTCAGGGAGTTGGAAAGAATTCCAGGTTTTCCCTGAGCCTCCTTTTCTCCAGGCTGAGCCCCCCGAAGCTCCCTCAGCTGCTCTTCCTCATTCTTGCTCTGTACAACATGAGGTTTTCTGTCCAGAGCCTGGTAATAACAAACTGAGCAAAGGGAAGGGAAGCGCCAGCACTCAGTTGGTTTTTGTTTTATTTTTTCCATTCCTGGAGTTGTACAGTGCTAAGCTCATTTGCTAAACAGCCTGTATAGCAGGGTTTCCCTTCCATCTGAAGGCTCCTCATAGACACCTTGCAGTAATTTTGTGCTTATGAAATTGTTCCAACCTCTGCAGCTCAGCTCCCCTTCGAACAATGCATTCTCTGTGAGCCCCTGAATAGAAAACATCAGCCCATAGTGATAGAGCTCCAGTTAGTGCCCAGCCCTAGACATGGGATAAAAGTGCTTTTCAATGTGTACTGGGGGAAAAAAAAATGTCTTTTAATGCTCACACAGTACTCCTTTTACAATGCCAATGCCACTTACAGCTATTGATAGGAAGAAGTTGGACTAATCTTAGCAAGGGGTTCCCATGACCTTTCAGTATCTCCAATAGTGCAACTTTTCTTAAAATTATCTTTGCAGGGAAAACAATGTAAAATATACCAAAGGATTTACAGCAGACAAACAGCTACTTGTTAAGGAGCCAAATATTATAGGAAGAGATTTTTGGTGTCTTTATGCAGCTGGTGTGAGGCAACCAAAATTCACAGGGATCAAGAGGGAATATTGAAGAGCAAAAGAAAAGTGAGTCAAAGGATTCAGCAATGATTTCATGCAACATGAAGAACAACCTGGGCAATGCCCTGCCCTGTGATATCATCTCACATCAGCCAGTAAAAATGAAGCAACAGTGATGAAAGACTCTGACTCCCTTCACTCCTTTAGATGCAATAAAAAAAACTCAGAAAAAAATGTTTAAAACCTCTCTTCTGAGGAAGAAAGCCCAAAAAATGTTGGAAGAATCAGTGGATTAGAGATGGTAAAATGAATCTTTAGGGAAGTTCATGTCAAGCAGCAGCACTGGGGTACAAGATCTAGAGGAAAGGGGCTGAACTGGGGGAAAAAAAAAAAAAGAAAGACAGAAGGAAATTTCTCCTCCCTGATGTCTCCATGTACAGTAAACTGTGTTCACTGAGAAGCTATTCAACACCTCTGCCAAACAAAGCTTTTAGTCTGGTCTCTACATGTTGCAGTCATCCAGGCTGACCGAAATCCCAGAGAAATATGACAGCTGGAATAAAATAGAAATCCTGGCAGAGGAGGCAGTCATAGAATGGTTTGAGTTGGAAGGGACCTTAAAGAGCATCTCGTTCCAACTCCTTGCCATGGACAGGGACATCTTCCACGAGACCAGATTGCTCCAAGCCCCATCCAACCTGGCATTGAAATATATCAAAATTATACAAAAAAACAAAAGGAAAAGAAAAAAGTTTTGAGGAAACAGAAAACAATCAGAGACCAGAATTGAAAAAATGAATTGCAAATAGATTTTGTGGTGCAGGAAAAAAACCAAACCAATGTGCTCTTGAAATGTGTCACCCCATGATATATTTTGGGGGAGCTAATACTGAAAATCAGAGGCTGTGAAACAGTCATTGATTTCCAAGTGGGAAGAGCACTGTTTCAAAACCCACTTTTTTCCATATAAAAATGATGGGAGAAGCTCTTCATTCCTTTTTATGGCATGGAACAAAAAAAAAAAGAAGAGAGACTGTCCTGGGCTGCAATAATAATCTGGTGGTCAGGTGTGTGTTTATATCAGTCTGGCTCCCCAAACAAACCTAAAAAACCAGATTAGCTCTGTTACTTGCAGCTTTTCAGCACAGAACTTTGTCACACCACAGGTACAGTTACTCCTTGGAGATTGTGGTGGTGATACCCTGTGGAAAGACATCCATAAGCCAAACTTTTTTTACAGGTATTCAGTATTTTTAAGCAATAGCAAGCTGCTTTTTATACAAGGAAACGTGAAAATATATGCAAAAACTGAAATAGAATCTTTCATTTTCATCAGGCCTTGCAGACAACATCACTAGCTGTTTACAAGCTGTCCTTTTAAGATTTATTTGGATGTTGGGAGGCAGGCTCTGCAGTTTGTGCTCAAGTAGAAGTCTTTTTCTGCTATCGTCAAGTAGTTTTTTCCTAGTAAAAACAATCATTATTTTTACCAGCAGCAGCTGTTGACCTGGACTGAGCTCAGCAGCACCCATTCTCCTCATTAGATGTGGCTGGTTACCTTTCAGCCTGGAAAACACCCACACAAACTGAACTTTTTGCTTTTAAATCAAGGATTGCCCAGTCGCCAACCAGGGATGAGCCAGGTCCAAATTCCATCTTGGTCACCTTCGCTTGGTCACCTCAGATTGGCACACTGAGCATTCCCCATGTCCACACCAGCCTCCCCCTGAGCTTCTGTGGGATGTGGGTTCCTAAACCCCTTGGCATTTTTGGGGAGACTCCAAAAGAAAGCAGAAGGATCCTTTCCTGGCCGTTGTGTGAGTGGAAGGTCTGCAGTGCCAGACGTTTCGGCTGCCTACATTCAGCCTAAAGGCCTCTTTGTCTAATGTGAGTTATTCATAATTACTCAAGCTGCTAATTTTCCTCTCATGTAAATGATGTTGGGAGGCAAAGCGTGAAGGCAGCAAGGATAATGGATGGCAGGAGGGAAGAATGCAGTGGGCACGATGTGAGAACGGCTCTGGGTGCCAGGCAGATTGCAGCAAGCTGGAATACTTTGGGGAATTCCCTAGAAATTTGGGTGGTACCGAAAAATTCCTTTTCAGACTAATGACCAGAAAGTTGGGAGGGTGAAATGCTGTCCTCACCTGGAAAAAAAATCAGTTCTAGTGCCACAGTCCTCCCCAAATCAGCCCCATCACTCTTCCAGCACGGGGACCTTCAGTTCAGCCATCCCAAAAGCACAGCCCTTGGACGTGGCTGGGTCAAGACTTCTGAGGACATCCTGTAAAACCTTCAAATGAGGCCTTATAAACAAACTCATGCTTTTTCACAGCTGAGTGTCCATCTCCTGGGAATCTGCAGCTCTGAGCGCTGAGCCACTGAGCGCTCGCCTTGGGATGCAAAGTAAATACCACCAGATGCACACATCAATTACCAGGAGGCCATCCCAGGCACTTCTGTTTGGGTGCTGGCATTTACCCACATAACCAGGGCTTGTTTTCCATCTTAAACCTCATTAGTCTTTATTAAGAGGAGTTTACATGCACGGCGCACGCCTGGGTTATCTGGCCGGCTGCACCACGTGCTTTGCAATCCATGAGGATGTCAGGAGAGGACAAGGCTGGGTTTCCACGGATGTTATTGCTTGTCTCACTTAATGGGGAGAAGTGCTGAAAAGCAAAAAGCAACATTTAACAGGCCCACTAGAGCTCCAGCAAATCCATGGAGCGCCCAGACTTCTGCAGTAATTTGTTCAGCTGTAAACCTCTGCTTACCACAGATGTGAGTTGAGGTTTTCACATGTCTCTGTTAATTTTTATCCTAATGAGGCTGAACCCTATGGCCAGCATTTTCAACTCTCATGATTTCCTGAGCCTCTGGCTTTTTTCCCACAGAAGGTTTGACCTCGTGTACAGGAAAACCTTTTGGCAGCACGTTTCCTTTCCTTACCTTGCACAGACCCCCAGGAAAGCACCCAAGGACTTCGTCATTGTGCTTCTAGTCAAAAAGCTATAACTCAGCTATAAAAGTCAGGATATTCTAAAGATATAAGGAGTTTTACATCTTTGCACAGCTGAAGAAGAAGAAAGCAGCCAGAGGCCAGTGAGGTGCTAACAAAGGTGCAAACAAAAGGCTTTGAGGAAGACAGGGTTTCACCTCTCCCAAGTCCTTGCACTGTCCCACCAGCTCCTCGCGGAGAACAAGGTGTGATGCTTTCTTGAACAAACACACACAAACAGGGGTACTTGTGCTCATTAACTGGAAGGATCATAGGTTTTCTTCTAGATATTTTTCGTCTTCCAGAAGACAGGAAACAAAGATATGGGTTCTCTCTTAGTAACTGGAGGAAAGAGAGGGCAATCTCAGCTTCTTTCCAGTCACAAGAGCAACATGTGTCAGTCCAAGAGCTGAGTCAGCTAAGCACCATCTGTGTAATTAAGCTTAACATTAATAAGATATTTTCTTGATTTATCTTACCTTTGTTTCTTTACTCAAAATCTATTTTTTTTAGCTTCATGTACCCTTTTGTCTCTCTGTCTTATCTGGTGGGTGGGTGTGAGCTGAGATACAACAAGGTGTTCTTCTCCCTTGGGGTTGGAGTCTCTTCAGTCTGGGATATGGGAGCATGATTCCCCTGTGCTACTTCCCCAAAATACTGCTTCAGTGGGCATTGAGGTTTGCTTCAACAAGGTCTACAACTTCCTCATGAGCAGCAGTGGAGGAGCAGCTCCAATCTCTGCTCTCTGTGACCAGGCACAGGCTCCAGGCTGGAGCTGTGTCAGAAGAGGTTGAGGTTGGATATTAGGGAAAAGTTCTTCCCCCAGAGGGTGGTTGGGCACTGAACAGCCTCCCCAGGGCAGTGGGCACAGCACCAAGGCTGACAGAGCTCAGGGAGTGTTTGGACTGTCTCAAGGACAGGGACTCTCTCAGGGACAGGGTGGGATTGTTTGGGTGTCCTGGGCAGGGCCAGGGGTTGGTCTGGATGATCCCTGTGAGTCCCTTCCAACTCAGGACATTCTGTGATTCATGTCAGACACTTCTTAGGTCATGAGCTGCTGATGATCAGGTAAGGGAGGGAAAGAGGTGTCTCCAGCGACCAAAAAACTCAAGGAAGTTCTCTGACCTGCAGCAAGATAGTTGAACATATGCATGAACTCATGATCCCTAAGAAACATTAGGTTCTTTCTACCTAATATCTGCATATTACTCAGCATTATTGCCCATCGATGCCTCAACATGCTCCCAGGCAAGTATCTCCCTGAAATGTTTGAGAGTAAGTCAAATAACAGCTTCCGTTTCGTGTGGCACCAGCTGATATTGTTCAGAGTTGTTCTTTAGTTTTAAACATTATTTTTCTTTTAGCACCCCACTGCCATCTGTCCAGATGTGAACCATCTACCACACAAAAGGGCTTTCAGCTCCACCAAGCCCCAACAGACAACTTTATGCAGAAATCCCTAATTTATCATAGTCAAAAACCACATTGCATTTTCACATGCAACTTTATGAAGCTGCCTGATGGGTTTATTCCCCATTTCTTGCCCAGAGACACCCCTTAGACTTCAACAACTACAGCTCAGGGCACTAACTACCTCTCACCATTCCTGTTTACCAGGAATGTTTAACGGGAAAAAAAACCTGTTTACCAGAGCACAAAATGGGGCTGAGCACACAGAGGTGTCGATGGTCCGTTTCCAAATTGCTCCATGTCCTCCAGAGATTCATAACCAATAAGCCACTTCCTGTCAGATACCTTCATCCCTTGCTATGTCCTTTTTCAACAGTTGGGTTGAAGCTGCATGAAGCAGGGAGTTGCAAGAGAATAATATTTCTCCTTGAGTGCTGACTGGGTAAAAAGCAATTTTACATGTTAATTTTTCCATATTGCCTGGAAGTGAAATTATAGCTAAATAATAGTCTGGGGCATTTTATAAGAGAATTCTATAACAGTTTGGTTTGGAAGGGATCTTAAAGACCATCGATTTCCAACCCTCTTCCATGGGCAGGGACACCTTCCACTATCCCAGGTTGCTCCAACCTGGCCTTGGACACTTCCAGGGATCCAGGGGCAGCCACAGCTTCTCTGCCCAACCTGTGCCAGGGCCTCCCCACCCTCACAGTCAAGAATTTCTGCCTAATCTATAATTTAAACCTACTTAATTTCAGTTTGAAGCCATTCCCTATGTCCTTGTCCCTCCAGCCCTTGTCCCAAGTCCCTCTCCAGCTCTCCTGGAGCCCCTGGAGGCTCTGGAAGGGGCTCCAAGGTCTCCCTGGATCCTTCCCTTCTCCAGGTGAACATCCCCAGCTCTCCCAGCCTGGCTCCAGAGCAGAGGGGCTCCAGCCCTGGGAGCATCTCCAGGGCCTCCTCTGGACTCTCTCCAGCAGCTCCACATCTTTGCAGTATTTGGGACTCCCTTTAAAAATAACAAAATGTACTAAACCCCAAAAAACTTCCATATTTCTTCAATGAAGGTGGTACAAGACCACAGAACAGCATGGGGCTGAAGCTCCCCCTCCTGAGGAGGATGTCAGCACAGCGTTTCCATCCCACATGGAAACCACAGGCTACACCATCACATACCAAAAGTCATTAGCACCATCATATCCCTTTGCAGAGTTGGAAGCCAGCCCAAGGAACCCTCACAATCACTTAGCTGGCATCAAACAGTGAAAAAACAGTGAGACAGACATCTCTGTTTCCCTTGTACATCTTTATAAACTGGGAACACAGGCAGGTGGTGGAATTACGTACAAGCTGAACATTGCATGTCCAAAGCAGGCTGATACCCTTCACAATGGTATAATGAATTAAACCAGAGTTGCCTCCCTCTTGTTCACTCTTACCACTTCTCAGGTTCATAGTGTTCAGTGGTTTTCTTTAAAAATTTAGCTCCGGGGCTCTTGTTCTTACACTAAAATCCAGCTGTCACCAACACAAAACCAAAAGCTCTTTTTAGTGGATGCTGGGGAAACAGTGATCAAAAAGCTCTTAACTGAAAAAGTAAACAAAGCTCCCTGAATCCACAATTTAAAAGAAGCCACTGTGACTTCAAACAGCTTGCTGTATTGAGAACAGGAGATATGGAAGTGATTAGCTTTTAATTAATTTAACAAAAGAAGGAGCCAGAGCTAAATCTGACAGAAATTAAATGCCTCCAACAAGACACGGACGAGGAGGGACCATTTCAGGTGACACTGTTGTGTCTGGAAGTGGGACCCTGTTCAAGTTCAAGATCTGTGAGCACGGCTACCTGAGTTGCCCTCTCCATAACTGTATTCCTCCTTCTACTGTATTTTTCCATAACATGGACATATAAAACCAGAATGATCTCTGGAGAAGGAAAATTTTCAGTTTCTCTTTTGAATTCTACCACGCAACAGTTACTGCCCCAGGAAATAACTGGCCAATAACTCCCCTTCCCCTTCCCCTTCCCCTTCCCCTTCCCCTTCCCCTTCCCC
>WEIV01012776.1:9532-53075 GCA_013390005.1 Calyptomena viridis | reverse complement strand
GCTTCCCTTCCCAAAGCTTCCCTTCCCAAAGCTTCCCTTCCCTTCCCAAAGCTTCCCTTCCCAAAGCTTCCCTTCCTTCCCAAAGCTTCCCTTCCCAAAGCTTCCCAAAGCTTCCCAAAGCTTCCCTTCCCAAAGCTTCCCTTCCCTTTCTGTTTTCTTTTCCAATTTCCTCTCCTTTTCTTTCCTTTTTCCTCTCCTTTCCTTTTTCCCCTCCTCTACTCTTTACCTTTTCAAAACTAAACCCACCTAACTACAAAAAGTGAGAAAATAATAGCACCAGCACCCAAAAAGTGGTTCTGCCTCTTTAAGGTACCAAAAAACCTCCAATTTTTCAATTTTTAAGGAAGAAAATAATCTCTAAGTGTCTATTTCAGCAAAAGTGTCGGCTCCTGATGCCATGTTCATTGAAGATTACAGAGGCTACAGAGATACTGATCAGAAAATGGAATAATTTTAAGGTAGATCATAACATGAACACCAGCTATAGCTGAAAAGCAAAAAGCATTTACGCAGGAACATGACTCACCAATAAAGACTGATTTGAGGGCAAAATAAGAATAAAAAAAGCAGGAAGAATCGGTACCAAGGATGTGGGTTTCTTCAGAACAGCAAAGCTAAAGTTGGGCATTAATAACCTTCAGTCAGCAAAATTAACTCTCATTAACCGGTTTTAAAAAGAAATGTCTTCTGAACACTCACGTGCAAGAGTGAATATCTGATTCTCACTGAAGCCATAACTTCCAGGCTTCCAGCAAGCCATCCAGGCATGGGACTAGGGCTCAGCAGAGGTTTTTTTTGCATTTTATTAATATGGAGTTGCACTGGGGATTTCCTTTGAAGGGCAGCAGCTGATGGCAGCAAAGCAAATTCCCCAGTCAACATTTCAAGGAAATGAGAAGCATCTCAGCCCTTTTTGAAAGCCTCTCCTGTCACTGTGTACCATGAGCATATCCGCTGAATTCACTGCAAAAATCCCCCTCTTGAGTGAGGGCTCTGAGACTTTCTCAGAAGATGAAACCCCTCAAATTTCTCTGTAGTGAGAAATTTCTGTCTGTCTGTCAGAAGCATAAATTTCCCAGAAAAGAAAAAAAAAAAAGAGATTATGTAGCTTAGAAGAATTCTCTTAGGGAAAATCTTCATAGTGGGGTTTTCTTCTAAATAGTTACGCAATGATAGCCTTTCCCTCCTCCAGCCAAAGTTCTGGAGAGGGAGTGAGGACTTCTCCAAGCTTTCCCAGCCTGCAGGACAGGATGTCTTAATGGCACCTGGTGTTTTACAGGCTGGTGCATTCCTGTAACATCCACCTTATGTAAACAGCAACGACCTGTTGGGCAAAATATGGCTCATTCTGACCTGGGGACAGGCAGGTCCTGGCTCTCAAGTGGGAAATCTGTTCTGTGGCCTCACTGGGACCCTTCCCATCCTGTGGAGTCCCTCAATAGCCACCCCTGTTTACAGAATCACTGGATAGTTTGGGTTGGAAGGGACCTTTGAAGCTCATCTTGTTCCACCCCCCTGCCATGGGCAGGGACACCTTCCACTATCCCAGGTTGCTCCAAGCCCTGTCCAACCTGGCCTTGAATATTTCATAGTGTCAAGATGTGCCAGAGAAGGTTCAGGTTGGACACCAGGAGGAATTTCTCCCTGGAAAGGGTGGTCAGGCCTTGGCAGGGGCTGCCCAGGGAGGGTTGCAGTGCCCATCCCTGGGGGTGTCCAAGGAAGGACTGGCCGTGGCACTCAGTGCTCTGGGCTGGGGGACAAGGGGGGGATGGGGCACAGCTTGGTCTCCATGACCTTGGAGGGCTTTTCCAACCTAAATGACTCTGTAACTCCTTTTCCAGGGATGGGGCACCCACCACCTCTCTGGGCAATCCCTTGAAGACAGGCAGCACACACACACACACATGTGGTTTTCAGCCACTTGCCCATGGACCATAGGATGACTTTCACTGGAGAGATCCTGATGGTGACATGTCTGGTTGTCATGTCTAATCAAGGCCCCTTCCTGCCAACCCTGCAGGTAAAAAACAAATGCTTGGAGTCCCTGCCCCAAGCTTTTACCATCTAATGTGACGAGTGATAAATAATGGGAGAGTAGCTAAATCTACTGGCTGAACCATGTCTAGATAAGAGCTTCCAGCTCCCTCTGCCACCCAGGGAAGCTGTCAGGAGTTGAGCTGAGTCCCTTTTCTTCTCTTCTTGGCATCTCCTTGCCCCATCCACAGCAATACCTTCAGAGCAAAGCTCACCACAAATCTTGTTCTCAGTGCTCACAAACTGTAATTAGACAGGGCTTTCTCCACCCAGGCCCTGTGCAGTGCAATTGGCTGCACCATTTGCTTTGATGCTGAGCTACATCAACCAGTTTGGCCCTATATCCAAGGAGCTATTTATCCAGGAGAGCCCTAATGCAGGGAGGAGATGACATACCCAGAAGGACACCAGCTCAGATCTCCCCTTGGATGTGGGATGAGCAGGATTATACCATGCTTTGGAGCAGAACCATGAGCAATCACTGTTACCCACCCTCCCTTTTAGGCAGACCTGAGAAAATTATTTTGAAGCTCCTTTCCATACTAAAAGCCCTACAAATGTGAATGAGCCAGCAAGTATGGCTGAGACCAGTTGCACTTTAGTTCTCCAGCAGGAAGCCAAAGGGATAAGAACAGCCTCCTCAACACATATATTTGATGGAAAATGACTTAGTTTGGTGTTGGTAAAGCTCAGGATAACATCCAGCCTGGCACAGCTGCAGAACAGAGGTGGATGTGATCCTGAGGAACAGCAAATTTATTTATTTATTTATTCAAGTCTCATTCCAAAAATACTGGAACAGTATCTGCTTGTAGAAATATTTAGTTCAGTGTGGGACTGCCCTTCCTGAAGCTGGTGTGGGATTATTTATCCAGGCAGAAAATCACAGGGTGTAATCAGGTAGGAATAGTGTGACCTCAGCCGGGATTGGATCCGGTCAGAGCATCCCGTGGGGCCAGGTGATAAAGAGATCCTTTTCCCTCCTGCCCTGGAGGAGGATGAAATGTAAAAGCTGTTGCATCTCCTTGATGAGCCCCTGAGCAGCATGAGAAGATGAAGATGACACACTTCTCCCACACATCCCCCGTGGGATCCCCCTGTTCTACTCAGCCTGTGGCAGGACGAGTGGAATTAGGGGAAAAACACTGATTTCAGGCAAAGGCAAGAGCTGTTAGTAGGTCAAAAGCTTTGGAAGAGACAAGTCATTGTCCTGCTCACAGCTCTAACAGGAGTGCACAAGGGCCATAGACATCTCCTGCCTTCACCTGCATCAGGTGGAGAAGAGTCCACCTGAAGACCTGAACAGCAGCTATTGATCAAATCTGTTTTGCAGCCCCTTAAAAGCACAGAGAAACCAGGACAAACCTTGCTAAATGCTTTCACTCCCTGGCAAAGTCTCGGTCAAATTCTGTTGGGAAATTTTCTCCAGCAGTTTTCCCAGGATGAGGGAGGCAGCTCCCATCCCAGAAGTAACCTGCTTCAGCCAAACACCGCGTGAGTCCCTCTCTTCTTTCTTTACCCTGAAGCCACTTCTGATCTGATGTTGTCAGTCTGTAATTTGCCCCTTTTCCCGTCCTCTCTGTCATTATTCCAGCACTTTCCCTGCCAGCTGCTGCTGTGGTACCCATTTCTCTCCTGCGTTGAAGTGGGAAGGTCAAGATGGTGGAAGAACAGGGGCTGCAGGGACAGGCATCCTCAGGCATCTTCATGCTGGCTGTCCCAGGGTGATGAAAGCCTGATTACAGACTATGGGATTTGGGTGGCTTTATCATGGATGGGGCAGCAGCCCCCTGTACCCTATAGCATGTTCTTCCTATGGATAAAAGAGGGATCTCATCATCTTTGGTCCTGAGAACATCTCATAAACACCAGGAGAAACACAGGCAGTAATACAAACCAGAAGTATTTCCCAGGCCTGGCAACCTCACAGCTGATAATGAGAAACATTTTCTCTAACAGGAGACTTCCAGGGATAGAAACGTTAATCTTAATGCTAAAAATCAAGACAAATTATTACAAACAAAACACAAGGATTCTGTAAATCTGTGAATTGGCCTCAGTGGTGGGAAGGGAGAGACAAGGAGCATCTTGTCAGGAGGCCACGCAGAGGTGGGTACCACTCCAGAAAAACCCTGGCTAAGCCATTGGGGCTGACATACCCCTCTGTTTTATTCCAGGGTTGAACAGAGATGGGGTCCCAGGGTCACCATCCCAGCCAGGCAGCACTGCTGGGGCTGCAGGCAGGATACCAGGAAGCAGGAGGTGGAAACCTGCTTCAGAGCAACCTGGGATGAACACCACAGCTAAAAATCCTCTGGGCCAATTGCTGTGCCACTACCAGAGCTCCTGTATTCGCCCCAGACAGGAATTTTGTGATAAAGGTGCCAGCAGGTATGCAGAGCCCAAAGAGCATTTAGGGGTTGTATTTCACCCAGCATGGCAGTGACTCATGCTGCCAGCATGGCCAAGTAATTCCCACTCCCCCCTCTAAAATTCTTCTCTTGCTCCATCTGCACAAACTAACACGGGTGCAGAACTATAGAAACTTTATTAATAAAGGCCTTTTATGTGGGTTTAATCAACTCTCAGGATCTGCCAGACCACAAACTTGAAACTCTTTATATGTGACTCACTCGCAGAGCACACGTTCATTGGTCGACAAACTCTCCTGATTTCGCCCTGTAAAAGTCCTTTTCCTATTGGAAGAGAGGGCCTGAGGTGTTACCTATGCTGCAATTGAAGTTCAGTGACTCGCAGTAACCCCAGATACTTGCATCACATGATTTTATACTCCGTTCATTCATCCTCCAGCAGCCTCACAATAAACACTGACCCCTTCAGCAGAAATTCCCCTTTGTCCAGACACACTTCCTACTTTTGCAGCCAATATGTTTTACAGGGTAAGACTATCTGCAAGACAGGGAAAAAAAAAGAAAAGAAAAAAATACAAAAAAAAGAATATTTTTCTCCTCAAATGCATTAAACATCCAGATTTGCCATGGTGCACTTAAAAAGAAGGATTTTGATGAAAAGCCCCAATGTGTTTTGAATCAGTATCAGATCCCACTTAGGAGCTGGTGTTTGACCTGCAGAGAAAAGCAGCACAGCCGTAGATGAATGAATTCTAGAAACATTTTTAGAGTCAAACACAAGCTTTGCAAGCAATTCATAAGGAAGAAAGCTGATACACATGGATGCTGTGCAGTTCATCACCAGCAATTTAAGGTGAGCTGGGGTTCCTGCAGTATTAAAACCCATTGAATTGCTGAGTTGTACAAAGAGCTCTCAAGTTCCTGTTCCTCTGAGCTGCAGATGGATGTTGGATCCCAGATGAGGCTCACGGGCTGTGTGTTGTACACATAATCCACGGAGCCAATTAGAGGCTCATTCATATCATCACATACCTCTTGGAGCAGAGAAAAACGGAAAGGAGTGATTTCCCGCTTACAAAGAGCCAGGAAATGTCCAGTTTGGCAGAGGTGTGAAATTCAAACCCTGAACACAGGTGATGGGCTCAGCTGCTAAAGAGGAAACTACTCACAGGGGGGGCATATGGAGACCAAGAGATTTGACCCCCTTAACAAGCATTTGTTAAGCCTGAGTTCACCACCTACACGAGCCCAGGTGGGCATCTCCTTTGTATGTGTTCATTTGTACATTGCATTCTCAGCAGTGTACAGAGTATCTCCCACCCAGGGCTGCTCTTCAGGTAACCTCCCACCTTTCCCTTCCAGAGCGACAGAAATCAGCCCCAAAATCTGCACCTACTCATTCCACTAACACGTTTACACCAGCTAAAGTGCCTTGTTAGAAAAATTCGGAGCTAAGGAGACGAGCAAGAGTAAATGCATCCCTAAATTGCTTCTCCCAGGTGCTGGTTTCTCTGCAGTGCAGGGCATAATAAAAAGCTAACATCACCATGGCTTGTCCTCCCCAAACTGAGCACTGGCTCACACATTAGAGAAATTACCTTGGATGTCTGTCTGGAACACAGCCACTTGCTGACAGCCTACCATAACATTATATACAGGGCTATCTTACCTGCCAATTACACATCCCCAGGGTGTTCCCTAAATAAGACTATGTTGATTATATTCAGTAACCCTCCTTTTTTTGACAGGCACGTACTTCCCCTCTCCCTCCCAATTTATTCCAGGCACACTAGAAGGCTGAACAAAAAGAATCACTGAACTCTCATTTTAATTTCAAATTCGATTTAAACATTAAATTTTAAGTTAAAAACATCGGTTTTGTTCTGCTTGTTTCTCAAAAGCCCTCAGTATCCCAGTGTATCCTTGCTGATTACTCAAGTCAGCAATATATTTTTTCCCAGAGGAAACATCTCTATCAAGTATTTTACTCCCTTTTGCACAAGGAAGTTGGTACTAGAGGTTAGAGAGGAGTGGGAAGTCCCAAGGATGGATGGGTGGATGGATGGATGTCTCCAGCCATATCACATAGGAAAGGTCACTGATATCACCACTTTTCCCCTTCTGTATTTGCATAATATATTTGGCTTTCCAGTGAGCTGTGACCGTGTCAGTGTTGACAAACTCCAAGCCAATGTTGACGTCTTTTGCAAACACCCACTCCATTCAACAAACAGTATTAAAAACCACAATAAAATGTTTGAGGTGTCAGCAGAGCGAAATAATATCCACATGGATGTTTTACCAGTGTACTCACGGACCAGATAAAATCCTTAATTACCACAGAATAGCAGAACTCATCTGTAAGAAGACTGAAAAAAGTGCAGCCTTAAATAGAAACAAACACAATTATTTGGTCACCGTGACACCAAGGTTGGCCCTGTTCTCCCGTCAAGATCTTTGTCATCCAACCTTACAGGAGTCAAACGTGCCTACAGATTGTTGTGATTGCAGCCAAACGTGTGTGGTCAGCAGCTGGGCAATGCTGGGAGACATCCCTGTGCCACATCCATCACACATTTCAGAGCCTTGAACCCCAGCCAACACCCCCCAGTTGCTGTCATCCCATGGCGACTGGGAAACACTCCAAGGCAGCTCCTGAAACTCTACAATGGCTTCCTTAGGGGCTGATACAAGAAGCCAAGAGGTGCAAAGCCAATCTGGCAGTGTGACTCATCTCCAGCAGGTCATACACGCCTCAAAAAAAACCCAACTCTAATCAGCAACTACCAGTGCCAACATCTGGATTCACTGAATCCAAGCCATGGCTTTGATTTCCTGCAATTCACCTGTGAGATAAAGTGTTCAATCAGCTGCAAAGTAGAAAAATAGATCAATGTGTGCTTTTTTAGAAAACCTGGCACGCAGAGATGCCTTGGCTGAGGCCAGGCCTCGCAGCCTCGAGGCTGCCTGCCCCGCCAGGCCATGGGGCTCCCCGAGGCAGTGTGAGAGGCAGACTTCCCTAGAAGCCTGCTCCAGTAATTTTTGTGTCACAGCACTTGTTTCTAAAGGTGTTTGTAGAGGAGAGAGAGGGATGATCTTCGCTGAGCAGGAGAGCACAGGCTGGATGAAATCCAGAGCGCGTGTGGTGCCGTAGCTGTTCCCCTGCTCCTCTGAACTGCAGGGAGACGATTATGGAGTGATGTGCTGCAACACAGCCATTGGGTTTTGCTCTTTTTCTTCCTTTCTTTTTTTGCTTTTTTCCACAAAGAGCTAATATCTTGGGCAATCTCCCAAGGTGGCTAGAAAGAGACACGGACATGCCAAAACATGATGCATGCTGGACACCACTCCCCGCTACAGCTGAAGCCAACGAGCCTCTCCAGCTGCTTTGTGGGTTGACAAGTTTTTCCATGCTCCAGGATCAAATTTAGAAGCAGTGATCAAGCTAGCAGCGAGGCACACAGATGGTTTCTTTGTTAGGTTGAGATCTTCCAGCTCAGGGGACTGGTCCTGTCTGGCCTCAGGTCTCCCTATTGACTCAGACCAGCCACCCATATTCCTACGAAACACCTTAGCAAGGTTTGGTGGCATCCAGGCTGGAAGAGTCAAACCTACCCCAGGCAGGAGATGCCAGACAGGTCCCTTTACTTCCCTTTTCACACCCTGCACTCTGTGATCCATGCGTTTATTTGCTCTGAAGGCGGGGCTGGTTCCCAGTCCCTTTGAAGAGCTACCACCTGCTCCAAGAGACCTTGGTTACTGCCCTTTTGCAGCCATTATGTTCTCTATAAAATTCAAGCAAGCCCATAAAACCAAGGGAAAAATTCATCTTGAGTGCAGGTCCAGCCCTGGAAGAAGCAAGTTTCACTGGATTTAGCTTGGAGGTGCTCAGACCTCAGCCCAGGCTTGCTGCCAGGCACAAAAAAGCTTCCTGCAAACCCAGTCTGGAGACAGAGGTTTGCCACAGCAAATGGGTTGGGAATACCTCTGAAGGGGCTCCACGAGTCCGTGTGCACTGCAGCAAGGACGTGCCAGGAGACAGCACTAGGCAGCAAGTGGGAAGCAGTTAAAATGTTTTAGTTCAGGTCTGAGCTCCATCAAAATCTTATCTCAGGCACTTGAGCTTTGTGGTGGGTCACACTGCAGAGTGGGACAACTCCTTTGGCTCTCCCAGTGCCGGGGGTGCTCCCTAGGGCTGACAGAGCAGCAAAATCTGTCTCCATCTCCAGCACTGAGCCATTTCCTCACAGCCAGTGAGGACCAAACCCACGTGCCTCAGTTTCCCTACCTGCTACAGGAGCCCAGCAGCACTTACCCAGCACTGCTTTGAAGTCTCTCACAGTGAAACTAACACCACCTGTAAGACCTAAGTACCACTGCAACGTAATTATAATAATTATTGTAATAAACTTTTCCTTCGCTGCTGAGAGCTTCCTCTGCTGGCTCGCAGGAGGTGGAGCAAAACAACAGGAGCCCTGCTCACACCACTGCTGGTTCAGGCCACGTCACTTGGCTCACACCACCCTCCTGCACCATATTTCTTTCGGGAATGCAGCACAAAGAGCGTGGGAAGCACGGAGGGACCAACCCATTGATCTGCAGCACTCAGACAAATCCCGTCGCGCTCGCTCCTTCTCCCTTGCCTCTGTCTCTTTGTAGTCACGACCTCTCCCTGGCGAGGCCAATCTTCTTGATGGCATTTCAGGGCTGACCAGGGCACTGAATGGAGAATTAGCCAGAACACAGCCTTCTTTGTTAAAAAACTGCTTTTAATATAAGTAAATGGGGCAGGTTGCTGTTCTAACTCCTACACCCCTCAGGTATGGACCTTCCTCATGAGTGTAACCAAGCCCAGGTTTGTGTGAAACCCAAGCTGCATTCCTCCTTCCCAGCCTTCCCAGCAGAGAAATGTGACCACCTAAGATAAAACAGTAAAACTTGATATTTTGCAGGGTAAGAATGCACTTTATCCTCTTTAGGAGGTGCAGGGTTTTCATGCCACCTCCTCTTGCTGCCAGATTACTGCCTCCCACTGCTTCCCAGCTGGCTTAGGGGTCTTGAACAGGACACAACATCCCACAGTGAGAGCTGGCAGTACCTCCAGATCCAAACAGATCCTGCCTGTTGCCCTTGTTTTCCTGATATTCTTTTGTCCTTTACCTTTAGTGTGGTGACACTTGTTGTCCTGAATGATAACGGATTGGAAACCTTCACTTCTCATGGGACTTCATTATCTCATCATGCTTTGGGACACTATGCTGATGTCTACATACCTCCTGTTGTCTAAGATGGGAGGTAAAATACTCCTTCCAGACACTTGACTGCTGCTATCAGATTAACCCCGAGGCTTCAGGGACCCAGGAACAGGGAATTAGGCCCACATTCACAGAAGTGTCACTTGAAGTACAGGACTTGTCCCATGTCTCAGTCCACTTAGTCAATAAAAAGAGAAAAAATAAGGTTTGACCAAGGGACACAGAAATCTTCCACACACGCATGAAGGGAGCCCCACGATAGACCCCAGGCTTTCATGCCATGGTGTTTTAGCCACTAAGAATCCATCCCATGGCAGAATGCAATTGAGAGGAGCCACCAAAAGGAGAAACAAGGTGGGATTTTGTTCTGTGCATTCCCATTTCACTGCACAACACTATATTTTTGCTTTTGGTAGCAAATATCAGGGCTACCAGGCAACAAAGAAAGCAAAGAGAAGGAAAAAAGGAAGAGGAGGAGACAGAGGGGGAGGAGGATCAGAGGTTAAAGAGCACCCAGAGCCTGGTACAAAGCACTTTGCTTTTGATCTTGTCCTTGATCATGAAGGTCCATCCCGCTTTTGCACAGCCACAGGTCATAATACGGCTCGTTTTCTTGACAGAAAGAAACACACCACCAGACATTTGCAGATATGTTTGTCTCTCACCCACAAACCTGAATAAGGGTCACATTTTCAAAGAGGTCAGTGTCTAGTATATCCTAAATTGAGGGCATAAGGGAGCCCAAAAGATCTGGGGTTTGTCTGCAGCTCTGCCTTCTGTGTGGATGTGGATAAGCAGTTCAGGATCCTGCTCCCTCCACCACGCCCCATGTTGGCAAGTTTTTGAGGAAAAGAAGGGGAGATCTCAAGGAACTGGTTTTTCAGCAAAGCTTATGGAACTTTGAGGAGAACAGAGAGAGAAAAAAAGACCCTGTAAGTATATCCACTCAGAGTAACAATCAATCTATGTGTTCATGTCCTATTAAACACTGGAGAAACACACACACCAGAGACTCCTCAAAATGCCTTGACCATCAGAGTTCACACATAAACATTGAAGTCAATCAACATCAGGACACAAACTCACAGTAAATCAAGCACCCTAGCTGCAATGCTCAACATACAAGAAATAGAAAGCTAGTTTCCAAACCACACACATTTGGAGCGAGCAGCTGTTCACCAGGGAAGGACCCAGAGCTAATTACCAAGCTCGTCTAGCAACCCCCACATTAGGTTCTTAGGGTGATTCAGGTTGGAATGGGCCTCGGGGGGAGTCTGCAGACCAAACCCTGCTCGGAGCAAGGTCAGCTGTGGAGTCACACCAGGTTGGTCAGGGCTTGATCCAGATGAGTCATGAAAGTCTGCAAGGATGGAGACCATTTCCAACCTGTACAGCCTTCCTGGGCAGAGCTTCTCCTAGAGATCCCTAAGTTGTGATGCTCAAGGACAAGAAGGTATCAGTCAGGGGCAAGGGAATCCCAGAAGTCAGAGAGCGCTGACTAATCCCTCTCTTGGGGTTCCTCATCCCATCAACACTTGTTAACACCAGAAGGACCAACAGTTTTGGCAAAGTCCGGAATAAAACCCACATTCATTAAAAACATCTCTGCAAAGTGAAGTTCTCCAGGGAAAGTGCAGAGCACAGCCTCTTTCCCTGCAGCTGCATTCAGAAAAACCCACTGGTTGCCCGCAGTGATCTCAACCCCTAAATTTAAACTAGGAAATCAGCTGTCATTGGGAGAGCAACCTGGGTATTTTCAGCCTCGGAAGAGGAGGATTCCTGGCATAGCCTGGAGCTGCTCCGTTGCTATAATGATGCTCCAGTGATCTGTGCTGCCTTATGTGGGAATGTGCCTGGGGAGGAGGGGTGAATAGGCAGGTTCAACTGGTGTGAGGTATGATGGGTGCAAGTCATAGCCCACACCAAGCCTTACTTCACATCCCCTGCCATCCCATGATACAGTCAAGCCCTAAAAGGTCTTTGGCAAAAACAAACGTACCTAAAGAGCGGTTGTTAGATCCCGAACTTCTGCTCAGAAACAGCTGGATGGGTCCATAAAAGCATGAGGTACATGAGATTACAGCCCTAAACAAATGGGGGCTGGTCTGAGTTACCGACATGGTTCTCCCAGTTCAGGTATTTTTACATAATATATACTACCTTGCATACATATTTACATAATTAGTCCCTACTTTCCTGCACGGATAGAGACTGTTTCCAACAAATTGATGGAGTGAGGAAGAGACGGCAGGAACTGAAGAGTTTAAATCCTGATCCTAAACAGAGAAAGTTGTAACCATGTTGTTATTGCAGCCCTGGGCTTGACTGTGTCAAAGCACTTTCTGAAACTAATGGTGAGGTCCAGCTCTGCCCCAACACTGGAGCAAGCCCAGGTGTTAAAACTTGGATAGGATTAGGAAAAGAAGGTGGCTTAGTACAAGCAGCAGCTTCTTACTGCAAAGGTACAACCATAACACGTAACCGTGCTGGTGCAAAGCAGCCAGTGCTAATTTTCACTCCTGTTTTATTCATGGACTCATTTCCCTCTGTGGTTCATACCTTGCCAGAGGCAGCAGTGAAGACCAATCCGTGAGATTACTCTTGTTAATCAGTGAACAGAAAAAAAACGGAATGAGTCTTGGTTTCCAGATCAAGTTTCAGGGATTGATGCTCAAAATAACTACCTGTGATTTGAATTTGTTGTAGTTGGGAACTGTTGCTTAGGCTCAGATCTTATGTCAGTTCCTGAGTTGTCACTGTTAGAGCACTGACACATCTTGGTGAGACTGGAGTAGGGTAACAAGCACAAAACTGCTACAGGTCTTCATATCATTTGCCCCTCACTGTAGCTCTCTAATCCTTTCCTTCACACAAAAACATGGCTCTGGTGACAACTATCTCAGCACAAGGCATCTGAATCAGCTCAGCAATTTCTACTTGCTCTAGACTCTATTGCAAGGCTCTTCTTCATACTGGTTATGAAAGTATTTGTGATATAGTTGCTGATTAAGGTGTTTTTCTCACGCACCACACCTCAGTGATATATAAATGAAAGGTTACCCACCCCATTTTTGCATTCAGCATCTCCCAGCTCCTATCTTCCCTCATTCACTGGGCTGGTGGAGATAGTTCCTCTCCGGAATAAGAACTGTGATGCTCTTGGGAAGGGGGCTCGATACAGAAATCACAGAATCATAGAATAATTTGGATGGGAAAGGCCCTTAAGGATCATCTGGTCCCACCCCCTGCCATGGGCAGGGACACCTTCCACTATCCCAGGTTGCTCCAACCTGGCCTTGGACACTTCCAGGGATCCAGGGGCAGCCACAGCTTCTCTGCCCAACCTGTGCCAGGGCCTCCCCACCCTCACAGCCAGGAATCCCTTCCCAATATCCCATCTCTCCCTGCCCTCTGGCAGTGGGAAGCCATTCCCTGTGTGCTGTCCCTCCATCCCTTGTCCCAAGTCCCTCTCCAACTCTCCTGGAGCCCCTTGAGGCTCTGGAAGGGGCTCTAAGGTGTCCCTGGATCCTTCCCTTCTCCAGGTGAACATTCCCAGCTCTCCCAGCCTTTAAAACCCAACTCCACTTTCCCTCCACTGGAGACATTTTCCTTCCCTCCCCTTTACCCACCATTGCCTCTCACCCTCAAGAACGCCACACACTTCTCACTCCTAACTGCAACTCAACCACCCTTGAGTGTTGGTAAACGGAGCTCAATTTCCCCGTGTCCTCCCTCCCAATTTAAAATCTTCATTTCTTAGCAATGTCTCAGACTTTACCAGTCTCCCCCCAGGCACCATCCACAGCCACACAGGTGTCTCCCCTTCCCACCAGTGTCAGGCTCCACAGCTCCTGGCAGTGGAGACGTCAGAGGAAGACAAACCACAGGGACAAGCACTGGATGGCAACGATGCCAAGGAACTTGGAGATTTCCTGTTGGAGCACCTATGGAAAAGGCACAACTTATTTTTTCCTTTGTGTATTCCCATTTATTCGTGCAGAACACTCCCCAGTGTTTCCTGTCTCAGCAGAATCTACATTTGCTGTATCCAAAACCCTCTCAAAAAAGACACAAGACAGTCATATCCTATCAGGGTAGTTGCCCTTGGATGTTTTCTGGGATCACAGCATCAACTATTTTCAACAAGAAAAATTCTCCCCATCCTCCAAAAAGTGATTTCAAGACCAATATTTTTTAAATAATAAAAAAAAATATTTATATTATTTCAGTGTTTTTTGAAGACCACTTATTTTGCTATCAACAGAAATAATCAGATTCCAGAAACTATTTAGAAAACCTTTCCTTGAGTAAATAAATCCCAGTACACTAAAGAAGTCACATCTGCCAGTTGCCAGAAGCCACAAACCTTTGTAAGCACTTGTATATATGCTATTAAAAAAACCCCCAAACCTCCGAGAATTAAATGTGGCACTTATTAGAGCCACTAAGTGCTTTGAAAATATTTTTTTACTTATTTAAGAACTTAAAAATGTTTTGGGGAAAGATGTAAGCGATTTTGGAAAGCTTGGTTCACATTTTTAAACCTGCTGATAAAGTCACTGTGGTTGTTCTAAAGGATCTGTCATTTCCTTGAAGGAATACAGAAGGTATTCCTATACTAAAAAAGTTGTGAATGCAACTGTGTCTATACTTAACACATATGAAATGCCTCATTTTTAAAGATTATAGAGCTGGATAATTTTTGCAACCTCTTTCTATCACATCTTAATTACACTTTCTTCCAATAAACCAGAAATATTTTCATTTTCTCTTGCTTTCTTGAACCAAGGAGACTTCATGAATCATTTGGAAGCTCTATGCAAGCAGTTTGTACTTGAATTTCCAGAAACACAGCATGTTATTTACATAGCCAGTTGCAAAACATTTTACTGTGTAAAAGCTCCCTTAGATTAAACCAATCTTTGCCTTTTTTTTTTTTTTTTTGAATAAACAGACCTTGAAGGCAAGGAGAACACTGTAGGGAAGGAAAATAACTCAGCTACTCTTACAGCTGGAGGCTAATTATGAATTGCACACTCACTGCTGGCTTAGGCTGATAAATTTGATAAAATTGCATAATTTCCAAGATGCAGCCCCAGAATTTCATCTTCCCAGGGACACCGTTGATGTACAAGATTGTCTTTTAATATGATACGTCTGTGTATTTTAATATTGTATTTTCTCCTGGAAAACGTGTTGATTAGCTCTCAGTTTGCAGAAAATTAACTTCTCACTGCTGTTCCCCTGCCTTGTGAAAGTCTTGGAGGATTTTCCATGGCTGGGGAGAAGAACTGGCCAAGCTCAAGGCAGTGGAGGGAAGGTGAGCTGTGATACTGGAATAGTACTGATGATCAAATACAAAATCACAGATCCCACATTTCTATCTGCTCCCACTCAAACACTGCACACATCACAGTGGGTATCAGCTCTTCCTGAACATCCATCCTTTTCCAATTCCTTCCCAATGGGAGCCACAGCCTAAGGGTGACATTATCCTTGGAAACATTTAACTGGAGTCTGCAAACATCCAAGCTCATTTTTCTTAAGGAAGCCAGACATTCCTAAATGGGAGACACTACATGACTGCTGAATTAAGAGTTGATATTCCACATTTACCAGTTTTAGAAACAAAACAAGAGCTTGCAGCAAACTAACCCTATTGGAATAATATGTAAAAAGAAATGGGGGAAAAAAAAAATCCTGGAATGTATAACTGTAGAAATAAGACACAACACCAGAAAAACCTCCAGAAAGCTCATTTTTAGCTCTAGAACTTCCAAAAGGCACGGCTTGCCCCACACTCCCACCCCTGCAGTGGGGAGAGGAGAAACTGAAGGTATTCAGCAGACATTTGCATCTATATTCTGCAAGTGGCAGATGCAAAGGAAGAGATTCATTTCCCCTAACATAAGCCATCTAAAAATTAAATGGCTGATAGTCATCTTGGATCCTTTTTAAACACAGTTTAAAATAGCTGCTATGTGCAGGTCTGCCCTGCTCTCTCTCCAGAGATTACAGAAAGCACTCAAGTGCCAAGCTCAAACTGAAATTAAATCAGAGGTATCCCACCCTCAGCACAACTCCTGAATGCATGGCCTGTATCCAAAGCGCCCTGGAATCCCTGGAAAAATCACAGCTGTAATTCTGGAAGGGTGTTTCAGCCCTCTGCTGACCAGAGATCTGGGGAGGTCAGGATGACCTGAGGTGCTGTGGCAGCCCACCAGAGCAACCTGCACCCAGCAGGAGAGCACACCAGTGTCCCTCTGCTTTGTTTCAAATGGGGAGACAAACGTGGAAACCAAATAGGTTTGTGTGCCCCCCAACACCTCTGCAGAAATTAACCACTTGGGATATTTTTACTGCTGGGTATCGCTGACCCCTGCTAGGGCAGCATCCTTCTGAAAGCATTTGAATGAACATCTCTGCAGTTCAAAGGCAGGAGTGATAGTAAAATCCACAAGAAGGTTCAATGGGGAGCAAAGGGGGGGAAAATAAAGGAACTAGAGAGTTTAAACGTGTCCACGACCATTTTTCATTGCACTGTAACACCTATGCAAGCAAGCATGTGCATGCACAGAACCAGGAGAGAACAGAGCCTAACCAAACCAGCTTCTCCTCCTGACAGCAGCACCCCACACGACCCTCAGGGTTGTATTTGGGTGCCCGAGGCCAAGGGTGTCCCGTGACCAGCACCCCAAAGGATGGGGGCAAGCACTACAAGCTGACAGAAAAGCACAACCAGCAGACATTTAGAGGTCTAAGGGGGGAGGAAGAAGTCCTGGAAGGGAGCCCCCATTTTTACTGCTGGGGTCTCCCACTGCAAACCCAACTCAGGGCTCACCAGCGAGGGCTTTGCCCTTTATGGGCCGCATATTTAGCATCCAGCCGTCGGGGGAAGGTGCGTGGGGAGAAGAGTGGGAGCAGGAAGGGGAGGAAGCTCATCTGCTTTTGGGTTTGTTTTTTTTTTTTACGTGGCAGATGCTGGTTTTCCGTGCACGCTGCCAGCTCCACACCAAGTTTTTTTTTTCCCTCACACGTTCCTTCGAGAAACAAAGGTCCGACGCAAAACGCTGCCCCCGATGAAATGTGGAAAGAGCCCGGGCTGGCGGCTGGTGACTGCAGCTATTCATCTGAGTAAGCAGCATCTGACATTCGGGCTCGGTGGGTCTCAGGTTTCCCTCTAGTAAGATATGGGCTGACTCTGCCGCAGCCAATCTCGGCCGGAGGCTGCGGATGGTGCCGGAGGGAGCCACGCACACATCCCGATCCAACAGCAGAGCCCGCGGGCTGACTGCGCAAAGCCTGACCTCAGCTGCACCACTGGCACCACTGCCCGGTCCTCCTGGACCTTCTGGTGATGCTGTTCAGCTGCAAATTCCACGGTCTTTTTTTTTTTTTTTTTTTTCAGATTTCTTTGTGACTTGGTTTTGCTTCTCCTCTTCCAGTTACGAGAGTTTTGCGGTTCCTGTTGCTGCGTGGTTTTATCTTCTGTTGTAATCGGAGGCAAGTGGAATCGGTCTTACAAGAACAGCATTTAATTTCCCAACACGGGCTGCGCTTGGTGCAACATAACCAGCAGCACAAAGGGAAATCCTTTCTGTCAGCCAGAGTTTCAGAACAAATCCAGTCAAATTGAAATCATACCAAAAGTGACGGGGCTTGCACAGGGCTGGCTGCGTGTTGCAAGGAGGCTGTGAGCTGAATCCACAACTCAGACATGTCCTCCCCAGATGGACAGAGTCCAAGCCAGACAATAATACCACAGTCCAGTCTTCTGAGAGGTGTAATCCACAAAAAATGCCACTCTGGGTGGATGTGTCACTGCCCAAGCACAGCAAGCCAGCTGGAAAGAAATGACATGCTTGCCTTTGATGCCTAAAGCATTAAGTGTGATTTGGTAGAGACACTTTGTGGTACTGGGAAGATCTATAAAATCCTTTAAGCTTTGTATTTCTGGGTCTTTGTCTTTTGTTCTCCTCTTTCTCACCCCAAAATTTTGCTTTAACTACAAGCAAGGACAAACACATGGGAATTGCAGCATAAATAACATGAATGCTAAAATAAGTGCCATTATAAGTCTGGGATCTTGAAGCATTACCTCTTCCTGATGCAAGGACTAAAATTCTTGCCTACAAAATTTAAAACGGATTTGTACAACACAGTTTTTCATTGAGTAAAAACCCCGTATCACCTTATTTTGCACCAAACTTCCCATAGCTGCTGTTTTGTAACATTGCCACACAGCTTCTAAAGTGCCCACTTGTCACTCTCACTTCCACTTCTTGAGACCTCCAATGAGTTGAAATTAAATTCAAAGATTTTGTTGCATAACTTGTTCAAAAGAAGTTAGGAATTAAAGGAAATACATCTCTTACATGGCAATAAGCTTCTATGAACCCTGACGTCCCAACAGGCATCCACTCACCCAAAAAGAATCCTGACCCCAGTCCCATTGAAATGAGTGCAGAAAAAATAGAGAACTCCAGATCACCAGAGCTTAAGTGCTGCAGAACACTGTAAAGCCATGGTTTATGTAAAGCCATGGTTTATAAGCTTTATTTGCCATGTATCCCCATTCCTTCCCTTTACGAGGCGGATGGCCTCATCCAAGGCTGATTTTCTGTGTGGCACCTGGCTGGCCAAGACTTTGGGCAAAGCTCAGCCTGAAACTGAGCCTTCTCTTTCTCAGAGGAGATGCTGGAGCCCTCGTAAGCAGAGTTTCTGTCTGTGTCTGCCATCGTGTCTGCCTGTGATCAGCCCTGTGATGTGACTGCAGGGATACACAGGTTTCATGTGTGCTGCATGTTGTCACAGTCCATGCAAGATCTGGCATGTCCCTGAGCACAAAGTACACCCAGGATACTCATCTCCTCCACAAATACCAGCTGGGCCTTTCCAGAAGCAACTTTGAGAGCATTAATGTGGACAAATACAGGTATGAACAGCATAGCCCCAGGTGACCACATGAACAGCTACACAGGCAATTTGGGGCGTTGTGAGGGTTAAAACTGAGGTCTCACCTCTCCCACATCACCCTAAAGAACCTCTGCCAGCTGTGAAAATACTACAGCTCATCCCAACCTGCTCCTGGTGCTCTGCTTGGCCAAAGGCAACAGCCCCAGAGCACTGAGCCCTGGGTGAACACCCTCCATCCCTCCAGACCTCACGCCAGGTGGGAAGTGCAGGAGCTGTGGGTGGGGACGGAGCAGGTAGAACCAGTGCACACCACCTGCCAGAGAGCTGGTGCTGAGTAAGGCCAAAGACCCAGTCCAAAATAAACAATGGGAGAAACCTCTTCTCTGAGGAACAGTTTGTCCATGCTGTCGAAACCTCATCAGAGCCCTGTGCTGACAGGCAGCTCTGCTGTTTTGGAGGGTGCACACTCATGGGTTTGAAGCACACCTGGAAAATGGAATAAAGAGGTCCAACCCAAGAGAACAGCCGTGCCTTTTGCCGTGGGCTGATCCTGAGTTCTGTATTTGCTCCCATAGTCTTTAGTATCTGTACATTTTGGAACTGTCTTTAGGCACCTGGTGTGACTCTTGAGCAGGGATCAGGAGTTGGACTCGATGATCCCTGGGGAGCCTTCCCAACTCAGCACATTTTGCGATTCTGGGAAAAGGGGATCCAAGTTTTTCTCTCCCCATTCCTCAGGAAGGGTACGAGCTTTAGTATTAGTGGGTTTTTGTCTGTCCTACAGGAAGATGATCAGGTTTAACCCTGTCCCATAGGGAAGCATTAGGCTGGAAGGGCTTTCATCCTAAGGCACAATTCAAGCAGTACAACTACCACCTCTGACACCTCCCTGGAGGGCAGGAAGAAGACAGGGTGCTCAATTTAAACTGTTCTTTAAAATCATATATAAATTTCCTTATTCTAGCACTAAACTGCACATCTACCATGGAACCTTAGGGATGAGACCAGAAGAGTCACACTTACAACCTACAACTACATTCATATAGGTGCATAATTGTGCAATAATAGTTGCAAAAACTTCTATCATCCTGGATTTGAGACCTGAAACGGGAGGAGAGGCATCTCCTTTACTCCTTCTCAGCACAAGCAGAGCTTGGAGAACACCACCAAGAAGCCTGCAAAAGCCACTGATGTCTCAGCTGACGTGCTACATGGCCACTAAACCACCAGCACTGCACACACACCTGCAACAAGCAGCTCCACAGATCACGTTAAACACTTAGAGAAATACAAGTTGTCATCATTAGAACGTTAATTTCCCTGTGAAGCGTCTTCCCTTTGTTTTTCTATCACAAACTCATGGTAGAAAGGGGCACAGGGAGCTCCAGCTGCAAGTTTTCTAGGAGACTGACAAATACCTTGATGAACTTCAGCGCGTTTCTGGTGATGTACCAAAGGGGTTTATTTATATCAAGTATATGCTTTAAACAGCTGACAGTCACTCCAAAACATGTCAAGCTGACCCGTGTACTGGCCTCAACAGGGCTCACAATTCCTAAATTTACGTAATAAATAACAACTTTCCCGAGGACAAACAACAGACTGTAAAATGCATTAGTTCAGCAACTGCTGAGAACACTCATTTCCTAATCAGGCTTTGTGAATGCGGCACACACCAACTTAACCTTATCTCACCTCATCTGGGACTCAGACTATGTGCTCACACAGCAGTTGTGCTACTCCAGAAGTGCAGTGGGGCTCAAGTGCCAGGTGAGGATTAATCACTGCACAGAGCAGTGAGGACCTACACACACCCCCAGGTCTGCAGGGCACAGCCACAGCCCCATTTTTGGCACCTGAGGGGCCTGGCCTCTAAATACCTCCCTTGGTGGCCTGGAACCCACGGTCAGATGCAGATCAGGAGTTGCTTCAGCTGTTGCTGCTGCATGTGACTGATATGAATGTCAGGTGGAGCTCCCCACCTGCAACCTGGTATTGGCCAAGACCAACAGGAGACCTCAATTGCTCCAGTGCACGTTGGGAAAGCCCATCTAGCAAGGCTGGTGCTGGAATAAGGGTTGGAATGGAAAATGAGATCATGGCCATGAGTTTGAAAGTCACAGTCTGACTAATTATTTGCAATATACCAGATTCTGACATCCATTATGTGCAGCGTCCTACAGCATTGTATATCCCTGATATTCAGTATATCCCTGATGCCCCTGGAAACATCCAAGGCCAGGCTGGATGGGGCTCTAAACAACCTGGTCTACTGGAAAATGTCCCTGCTTGCTGCAGGGAGGTTGGACTAGATGTCCTTTAAAGGTCCCTGCCAACCCAAATCATTCTGTGATTCTGTGATCAATCCCTCCGTTATCAGTGGTAGATAATGGTTTAACGAGGTACTCACACAAGGAGGCATTTCAGAATTTTAATGTACTTGATTTCGCAGCAAAATAATTTTCTAATGTTCAACTGTTACCCAGCCTGGTCGCTCTTTTCCAAAATTCTATCCAGGGCTTGACCCAAAGACAATCTGCTGACTTGTGCTCAAGCTTTGCACAAAGGAGTATGTTGAGGAGAGCATTAGGAAGGGGAATAGTGAGGAGGATGGCAATCCAGCCTTTGGGCACCTGTGCTGTGCTCTGCAGTTTTGCATCTTATTTCCAGATGTCTCTTTGTACTTATGCAGTGCATTCCTCAGACCCATGGATGGGAGATGGCATCGACTCCACCTGCTCTAGTGGAAGGTGACCCTGCCCACGACAGGGGGAGGAAAGAGATGATCTTCAAGATCCCTTCCAACCCAAACTGTTCTGGGATTTGATGAAAGGGGACCACCTGCAATGTCAAATCCAACCGGAGGATTTCCTGTCACACACAAATCTTGCTTTTGCTCTCCTTGAGAAGCAGGTGGGGAGGGATGAGGACAAGATCCCCACACCTGCAGGAATGTCCCAGAGAGGCCCATTCCAGCAGAGGCACATCTGGCTGTCTCACTGTCCCCAAACACTGCACCCTCTAACTACACAAATGTCCAAATCACACGTACTGGGGACAAGGGGAGAACACGGAAGTAAAGGAATAAGACAACACCCCTGTATGGTTTGTCCCCAGGCTACTTCTCCTCCATCACACTGATGGGAGTCACTGACACTCCCCCTTCCTTCCCAGGAGAGTCACAGTGAAATCCATCTCTGAAGCCAGTGACTTAGACTGGAATTACACAGGTGGCAGCAACATACCACAAATTCTTTGGGTTTGATTGGTTCTCAAGTGATTCTCAGAGAATCTATTTTTAGGCCTGTAATCACATTTTTCCATGGCCCTCCATCACCCTCCCTTCCCCCCCAGTCCTGGAAAAGGCTACAGACAGAGAGAGCAGCCCTCCAGCACGGGAAACAAACAGACCTGACCAAGGAGCACATCTGATTTGAAGAGTCACACGTCTCCCCCTCTGGGGTACCTGGAAGCTGCTTTAAGAGAAAGCAGAAGCCCAGACCCCAAAGAGCACCAGGACTCAGGGTTCCCTGTCTCCAGGACACAATGCTATAGCTAATGCCAGAGGCAGGACACTCCTGGTCCTGGCACACAGCATCTAGAAGCAGGATTAACAAATAAATAGTAGTGTTTGTGCAGGATAGTTTTGTTCTGTGTCCAAGATTTGCCACTGTGAGTTCTTGGTTCATATCCATACTCACCCTTTCCCTCAACCCCACACTGAGTATCTACTCCTTATTCTACTCCATGCTCAGTCTACTCCATCTTCTACCTCCTGAATCTGATTTGCAGACTGACACTTGCCACTGTGAGAGAAGTTGTCACAAACATTCTACTTTTTGCTCATCACAGCTTTTCGCCAAATCAGTCAATTTTTTAACCATTCTACCAACTGTAGACTTTTGCTGAATCTCAAAGTTTTATTATTACTCTTCAAGTGACTTAGAAATTCATGGGGCCTGTTGAATATCCTTTTCTTAAAAAAAGCATAACTTCAGTTTTGTGTAAGTGAGAAACTTTAGCCTAGTGAGCATGAGAAAAACCTCCTGAAAATAAGCTGTTTCGTGGTCCATTCAAAGATTAGAGCTCCAGTAAATACAACTTCTCAATGCTCTGCCATCTCTTCAGTTCTCCCTTCTGTGTTTAAATTACGTTGACTTCTGATTTACACTCTAGATTTTCCAAATCCCTTTTCAGGACCTGAAAAATCTCTCTTTATAAATAACCACAGCAGAGGGGAAAAACATTGTAGTGTAAAATACGCTTGCAAGCAAAACAAAAAGCCCAATGATTATATCATGTGTATCTTATACTAGAGCTAAATGTTTATAAAGAGGGATTAATTCCTTTTTTTTTTTTCCCCTGGTAACAGCTATAATAAACACACTGCTAGAGAAAATATGTGAAAGAGAAGACATGCACTCAACACTGATGGAACATGTTTGGATACAGCACAGTGAGGAACTTGCAGAAGTACCTGACACCATAAAAATCCTGAGCTTCCAGATTGCTGCCAAATGCTAAGATTTCTCAAAGTAAAATGAGTTTTCCTTCTGAGCTGTGGTCAAACGGAGTTTACAAACCAATTAGTTAGTAACAGGAATGATAAACATTTCACATCGGTTATCAGGCAGCGACACAGAAACGAAGGCACAAAACCTTTCACCCCTCGTGCCTCCTACAACCCCACAGTGAGGTTTCTGGTCTGCCTTGCTCTTGGTGTCCAGGTTGGGCACTACAATCTCTCCAAACTGGCACCTTAACTCTCCTGAGCTTCTGTGCAACAGCTCGCTGTCTCACTGATTTTCAAAGAGATTAAAGCTCTGGTTTCACAATCACTAATGCCACATTTGGGCAACTTCTGGTCTCACAGAAAACACATTTGGCCCAGGTAGGGTGGGCCTGCTGAATCAGAGCGAGGGCATGACCATCAAGGGCAAAACAACAGCTTCTCTGCTTAACACCTGCCAGGAGGAATTTATCATGGTGACAATTTCAAATAGCTGTGGATTATCAGCCTGAGACTACACCTGATCTGGCCTGCAATTCCTAGGGCTCCAGCACTTTGACCAGGCATCACCAGCCCTACAAATGGACTTGCTCTCAAACAGCAGCCTTAAGTAAGTTAAGAAATGTTACCTTCCATGAGAAATACTTTATTACACTGTAAAACCAAAACCAACAATCGCAAGTGTAATTCAGACTTAACTGATGTTCCCATCTACCTGTTTGGTTTAGTTTTTCATGTCAATGTACCAAAGTCAGCAAAGACATCACAAGCACTAAGCTCCCTGTAGCTGTTCCCAAAAGAGGGCAACTAAACCCTTAGCTGGGGAGATCTCAGAAGGATTAAATTCCCCCCTGATCCCATCCCAGCATCCCTGTGAAGCACCCAGTCAGACTACACAGACTTTGGCAGGTGGAGAGGCGAGACAGAGCCCTGCCCAGCTTAGCAGCATCACAGCAGATGGAAAACGTCTGGATTTACAGATGGAGGAACAGCTTAGCAGAAATACAACAATGAGGTGAGACTTCCCTAAAAATGTGCATGTTAGGAGCTTCAAGATGTAGGTTTTTTTACATATAGAATTCTCCATCATATCCCACCCTAATTACTGGAGCTCCACTAGCAGCATAACAGAACTGCTTATATCTACTCCAGAAAGGGATGCAACGTGTAAGTCTCTGTCTGCCCTTTGTACCTTCTCCCTCTCTCTCACATACAGTTGTTTAGGACTAAGGTTTGAAAGCTTTTTTTCTGGACAAAGGAATAATAGAATCTATTTTCATCTTCTGTCAGACAGAGCACTCCAGTCATCATCCTCTCAAACTTGCAGCCCACTCTGTAAAATAACAAGTGCTTTCCAATGCACTTGGAATCAAGCAGCACCAAATACTCTGGGGTGTAGTGTAGCAAAGGCATGTTGATATTGTGGCATCTGCCTGTCTAAAACCCACAAAAGGAGAAACGGGACCTGAAATTTTTTAAGTGTTTCAGTTTCAAGGTTTAACCAGCACTTAGGAGAAAAGCTGTGCTACTACAAGGAGTTGGGATGCCTTTGTAAGGCAGGGAGATCTGGAGGGTGTTTTAAACACTCCACCCAGTGGTAGGAAGCTACATCTACTGCATGAATAAATCCTGCACAGTTTTACATGGACAATAAATACTTTCCACACATCCCTTCTTTCCCCACACATTTAAAAAAAAAAATCAAAATTTTCATTATACTGTATAACAGAGACCACTCACATGAAGAATACAACTAAACCTAAAAAGGAAAAAAATATATACTTGGTACACTCAAAGGATGTGATTATCCCTCTAAAATCTGACACATTCCTTCCTTATCTTCTGCTCCTTCCAGGACACAATTAAATTCCTCTAATTCCGACTGCTCACAGCAGAGATGCCTTCATTTCCCAAAGGCAGAAACACAGTTCTACCATTGTTACTTCTGGGAAATCAGAGGACATAACTGGGAATTACGTACAAGGATCAGGTATTATGCTGTTACTCTGTCATAAATGATTGGACTTGCTAGTAAAGACAAGCTCAGACCAAAGCCTCAGGGCTCTGCACCTCTATGTATTGTGAAAGATTTGCTCAGGAATCAAATGTCAGTGCTTGTGCTCACCTTTAATAATAACCTGGCAAGAAAAAGCCAAGTTCTTCAATCCCTGCCCATGGCAGGGAGGATTGGAAGTAGATGAGCTTTAAGACCCCTTCCAACCCAAACTATTCTGTGATTCTGTGGTTCTAGGATTCTATATTCTGAAGCCCAGCAAACTGTGTTTGTGCATGGCCTAGCACAAGAACTGGTTTTGTCCTTCTGGGATAGGCTTTAAAGGGAAACCAAGAACTACAGAAGAGGAATGCAGCATATTCCCTCAAAACCCAAAAGAAGGGATCCTTCCTGGATACAAAGTCACTGACAACTCCATAACTAGCAGTCTACACAGTGGTTGCCAATGGCCTCAACCGTGGTTTAATTGACACAAAGTTGATTTGAACTAGAAATTAGGAAGAAATCCTTGGCTGTGAGGGTGGGGAGGCCCTGGCACAGGTTGGGCAGAGAAGCTGTGGCTGCCCCTGGATCCCTGGAAGTGTCCAAGGCCAGGCTGGACGGGACTTGGAGCAACCTGGGATAGTGGAATGGGATGAGCTTTAAGGTCCCTTCCAAACCTAATCATTCCATGATTCTACGAACACATCACTCTGGGCTTGGTGACCTCAGCTGGACAGTGGAAGAAGTTGCGTGTATTGGAACTGTCCCTGTGACTTCATGGGAAAGGATTTCACTGTTTCACTTCAGCGTGGCAAAGCCCCTCATCCGAGGCTCTTACAGGAAATGAACAGGATAAAAATGGAACAATAAGGGAATATGCAGCTGGCTTACACAGCAAAGAAAGGTTACTAGCAGGATGTACAATCATCTGTGCTGATAACGTGCTTGTCGAGATATCTGGAAGTTGTAACATATACAATAAGTTATCTGGAAAATGAGGTGGACATCATGATGCATTTTGCAGGAAATACACAATTATTCAGGATGACCAAATACAGCTCTCACAGCTAGAATTACACATGGGTCTCAAAAATTTGAGTGATAAAGGGAGAAACGGAACATTATGTGCAAAACAAAGTGCACAAAGAGGATTATTCTTTGCTGTACATACACAAAAAGAACTGTTATTATACAGGGATGAGATCTTGGAAAAACTGTCCAGTCTCTGAAAATTAAAATTCAATGATTATCCACAGTCAAGGTGAAAGAGGGAATTAGTTATTGGTTATTACGGAAGGAACTAAGAAGATAAATCATCCTGCAAAAGATGTGGCAAAATCCATGTGGCAACTGTATTTTGAACAGTGAAAGCCCACTTACTCTAATTTTGCCAGGACAGAGTAGAAGAGGAAAACAGATACTGTATTAAATGAACATCTGTTTTGCTGCCTTATGGCAGCTGGATTGTGGGGGTGTTTTTTTAATCCTTATAAACAGCACTAAATATTTCTACAGTCATTAAACACACTGCGTCCATAAAACCCCCTGGAATGGTGATCAACATACTTCAACTGTTATCCACCAGTTGTAACAACACTTGCCTTGACCTGAATTTCTTGCTAGGCTGGGCAGTCAGGTTTTGAACCTACCACCTTTCATAATCATTTCATGCCAGTGGGGTGGCAAGAAGTTGTTTCAGATAAGGAATATTTTGACAGTATTCAGAGGATGGGGAAGAGCAAAGGCTGAAGTCTCTGCTACTGTTTTGGTCTTACGGAGAGGTGTGTGCTGTCTCTGACAGGGATCTCTCCAGCTGTGGATATCCACATCAGAGCAAGCTGCAAGTTCCTGATGGTGCAGTGAGCCTAAAGAACTCCCGTGAGCACAGTCCTCACTTCATCCAAACGTCATCTTTGTCCTGTCAAATGATTCACAACCTGAACTCCGTAACTGCCTCGGAGAGGCCAGACAGCTTCCTCAGATGTGCACTTCCCAAACTGGCTAAAAACAGCTCCACACAGAGTGACCCAAGAAATATGGATGGTACTATCAGAGGAAATGGGTTCCTGTTATCATTTAGCAACACAGTCAGATGCAACTACTCCCTTTCTCAGAGGGCTGGAAGATTTGCTAGAGATTTCTAGAAACTACCTAGTAAACACCAGTTATTCATCAGCCAGCAAAAATAGTCTCTCCAAAAGCCAATACTGATTTTCCAAAAGTAACAACTCTCACAATGATTTGCTTTTAAAATAAACGAATAAACAGGACACAAAGCCCTTTTTTTTCCCCCCTGTCATATTTATTGATCTTTTAGGAGGCACAATGGAAATTTCAGCTTCTGTTCATTTTCTTTTCCCTTGCAAAACAGCAGGGTACAGGTTAATAGACATCAATCTACAATCAATGTATACTTCAGAAGGTCTCTGATTACATTTTCACATTTCCTGATAATAAAAGAGGCACATGTGCCAGGCAGCATCAGCAGCTGAAATAAGAATGGTCTAAGCAATCCTTGCTTAAAAAGCTACACTGATTGCTATTTTAAGGCAGGTCTGGTGAAGGTTTGACAGGCAATTTCCTCAGGAAATGAAAATAATTTTGCCTATAGAAATACATTAACTTTGATTGAAAGGAGGCTTTCAGAAAATGCTTCATCAGTGTGAAATTACATTGATGTTGCACTTCCTCTAGTTAGAAAGGCATCAATGGATCGGTTTTGTTCATAATTCTGACTTCTCAGCTCCTCCTTTACCTTGCAGGAAAGGCAGACAGTGATGCTGTGCTGTCACAGAAGGCAGGGGTTTCAGGCTGCAGTGCCCAGGACGACTCAGGCCGTGTTCTCAATGACAACAGCAATACCTTGTCCACCACCAATGCAAGCCGACCCGACCGCGTACTTCCCACCACGGCGCCTGCACACAGAAACCCACAGTGAAAATCACTTACATTTATGAAGCCACAGCAGCCCCTGCCCTGATTTGTGAAAGGGAAGTAGCCATCAACTAGGTATTACTACAGGTGATGTTTTGGAATGTTTACGTTGTTCTTTTCCTGGAAAAATATCATGAAGCCTCAAATAGCGTTGAAATATTTCTGCACAAAAACAGTAAGTTCATCTTATTCCAAACCTTTGCCATGGGCAAGGACACCTTCCAGTAGAGCAGTTTGCTCCAAGGCCTGTCCAACATGGCCTTGGATACTGCCAGGGTAGTTTTTAAACCACCTGATGCAGTTTCCTACAACCACACTCCAAGAAAGTTTTCTGCAAGGTGCAAATTTTCTGAGGCTTTGTGGTTGAACACTAACACAGAGTTCAAAAAGAGTTTAGAAAGAAGGTGATAACAAAGTCTTTTAAAGTACCTCCTTCCAGAACCTAAAGGAAGCTGGAAAGGGACTTGGACAAGGGATGGAGGGACAGGACAAGGGGAATGGCTTCCCACTGGCAGAGGGCAGGGAGAGATGGGATATTGGGAAGGAATTCCTGGCTGGGAGGGTGGGGAGGCCCTGGCCCAGGTTGGGCAGAGAAGCTGTGGCTGCCCCTGGATCCCTGGAAGTGTCCAAGGCCAGGTTGGAGCAACCTGGGATAGTGAAGGTGTCCCTGCCCATGGCAGGGGGTGCAATGAGATGATCCTTAAGGTCCCTTCCAACCCAAACCTTTCCATGATTCTATGAAATGCACCCAGTTAAGAAAAGCACAGACTTTGCTCAAAGGCCACTTCAAAGAAAGGAAACCTTCCCATGACTCCCTTGAGCTTGGATCAGCTTGGATTAGCACTGCATTCACTACCAGCAGCTACTGGCTCTGTGCATACCTCAACTCATGGACCAGGTGAGCTGTGATCCGTGATCCCGAGGCACCCAAAGGATGACCTATAGCAATGGCACCTCCGTTGACATTTGTTTTTTCAGGGTCAAGGCCCAAAACCTTCTCAACAGCCAGATACTGAGGTGCAAATGCCTCATTTACCTAAAGCACCAGAGAAACAAAGTGATTAACACACAAGTTTTCAGCAGCATGTATGCATGCAAGATAAACGAGGCCACTTTGAGGAAAAATATTAAACATCATTTATAAAAGCATACACAGTCAACAAACAAACTGTCAATCCAAGCCAATTAAAGTCAAATACTAAGCAAATATGAGGTATCTATTATAAAAAAAGTTGCTGTGTATTCTGATGCAGTGTGCCCATGAAAAGCCTGACAAAAAAAAGGCCCTGCTCACAAATGGAGAAGTGTGACTAACTGAACACATAAACAGTCCAGCCAATGAGTAAAATGTCACGTCACATGAGGGTATTTTTATTCCATGGAATGCTATCACGCCATTTCCATTTCCCATGTGCCTGAGATTTTTGTAATGACTGTGCAACTGTGCAGCAAAAACCAGATGGACAGAGGTCAGTCAGGCCTCTGACATGCAGGAACACCTACATGTATGAGTGGAATGTTTCTGCCAAGATCAGGGGTAAAACCACTGCTCATGTCAAAACTTCTCACCTCCACCAAATCCATATCCTTCAGGGTCAATCCTGCTTTCTTCAAAACCTCAGTAATCGCAGGTACAGGGCCTGTTTGGAAATTATATGCAGTTAGTTAAAATTAAAATAACAATAAATAAAGTCTTCTAAATATGTTACACATAAGATAGGTTCACAAAGCCTCATCAAATCCCTTCCCATGAGCCTCTGTACAGCCAATGAATTCTGGATATGCCACTTATTAGGTGGTAAGAGAACTCCTAAATCTTAAAACTACTTGTTCACCCTCTCAAAATATAGCCAGGGGAAGTTAAAGAGTGTCACTACTACTGCACCGCTATGTTGGTAAAAAATGACAGTCCCCAGACAAATAAAACAACTTCACAACAGTTTTGAAGCATTCTCCTTCCCAGGAGAATACTCCTGTATTCAGTTTTTCCTTTCCTCACAACTTGCAACCTTGAGGTAAACAAAAGGGAAAAAAACAGGCTGCTCCAGGGCTGCTGGTTATGGGTATTGTTGTTTTGGTGTTCTCAATAGGTCTGAAAACCTACTAGTTAAACCCCTAACATTTAATTAGTTTATTCTCAACAATTAATTGTTCCCTTAGACCCAGGTCTCAGCAAACTGAAGACAGTAGGATTTTTTATTGCAGAGTTTAGCAATGAAACTGTTCTCTGGAAGAAAGCTGACACTTATGACCTATTATAATCCACTAAGGGAAATTAATCTCAAAGCACAGCTACCTAAGGAAAGACACACTCAAAGAGAAATTGAAAGGATTAGCTAGGTATGTGCTTGTAGGACAAAGATCAAGATGTTAGATGGTGGCTGATCATTATACAAACCCCCCCTCGATTCTAAAACATCAGCAATCCTAAATGCTATCTCACTACCAAAAAAATGGTGTTGAAAACTCACAGCTCAAAGAATAAAAACCACAAAAATGGGTAAATTATCACAGAAACAGAAAAACTGAAAGAAAGGGCCCAGTTCAGAGCTCAGTGGAGTATCAGAGAGCCTCAGGCAGCTTAATACTAGATTCTACATGCATCTCACTAGGGAAGGATTTCAGTATGCCCATTATGCCTGCAAGTGATGGGAGGGACTCATGTGGACAACACAAAGACCACTAATGACAGCCAAGTAAACTTCCCCCCCGCCCCTTTTAAAATAATGAATTCTTTCACTAAACACTGTGAGGCAGGACTCCCTATCACTACCAGTATGTGAAAGGGCAGTTGTGCAGCCTGAGCTCCTGTTCTCAGATTTGTTGCTGTCAGGTCGATGAATCTCATCTGATCTCTTTGAGTTACAAGCTGTGGTGTAAAAGGAGTTGGGATACTGTTTCTCCATATGATTTATGAAGTTTTTAAACAAGCTAGGAGAGTTGTCTGACCTAGAAAGAATGGGCTGGTTTAAGAAGCACAACGACAGCACAAGGTCTGGCGAAATAAACCCTCCCTCCACATTTGCTTTGAAGGTTGTGTCAGTCAGATAGTCTGAGCAGGGAAACAAATCTGACAATGCTTCATTTGCATTTCCACTGACACATGGAAACAGTCAACAATGGCTTCCCTGAACAGAAGGACAGGGAGGAAAAGCAATGCTGGGACACAATGCTGTCTACAAACTAAACAGAAGGGAAAAATCCTGGGGTGTCTGGATTGGCCTCAAGGAATTGTTTGCAGTAGAAGCTACTTGACGAGGAAACATAAAATATGGGGCTACAACCACCAGGACAGTATTTGGTTTGCCAAATAATACCTGAACAGATGTGTTTCCTTGAATTCTCTCTTAGCTTGAGCCTCTGAGTAACTTCAGCAAGAGGTGAGGATGACAAACCATAATTACACATTTTAGGATGGGATTTAAAGCTTACAGGGAACTAAAGTGAATTTCAGGAGAAAAATGCTTTTAAAAAAGCGCTAATAGAGTGTTTGTTTCCTTGACTTACTAACAGAGAGAATTATAGCTCAGTGCTAATACCACAGGTCAGACTTCAGAGCTACCAGAGTACACTGCAGCCTCCCCTTCCTTCCTTTAGAATGCCCAAGACAAGAATATTTTAATGCTGCTTGAAGCAATTAAATAATGTGCTTTATTGCAACTTACCAATGCCCATGATGGAAGGGTCACAGCCAGCTGAGTGATATGCTACTACTCTTGCCAGAGGAGTCAGACTGTGCTTTTTAAGTGCTGATTCACTGGCAAGGATGACTGCACCAGCTCCATCACACACACCCTTGCAATAAGAGAGAAAAGTATTCTTAGTGAGAAAATACAAGAAACAAAAAAATCCCAACACTGTTTAAAGTAAACCCTCAAAAAACGCTTGAGTCCAGGCCACTATAATTAACATTTAACTGACAATGTTTATTCAAAACAACAAATGACAATCTTTCACTATTCTGAGGACTGGGAAAGAAGGTTAAATATAGATGTTTAAATAATTCCAATGTTCTAGCAAAGTAAAATACATTTTTGTCTCCCTTGCCCTGGAAACATGATTCTGCAGACTTGCAAGAACACTATTAATAATGGATAATGTATGTGCTATTAATTATAAAAGATACTTTACAGACACCCATACTTACTGTGGCTATGATGGTCTATTTTAGGCAGGAATTCAGACTATATGACCACAGTGGTCTTTCTGGCCCAGAGAACATTAATCAATTAATTAAGGTAATGACATGCTGCTAAGCACTCAGTCTACTCTGGGTAGGAGCACAATGTGGTTAGAATGACAGAGGATGGTAACTGTGGTACAAAGATGAGCAGCAGCAGTTTGTCCACTGATATAAAGCCTGGTTTGTACAGCAAATGTTCAGGAATCACTGCCCCCAGAAGAAAGGAGGATGGCTAATTCTGCACAAAGCAAGACTGATGAAAAGTGCCAATGCCTCACTAAAAGACCAGTGGCAATACAGAGAACCAGACTCCAGGACTTAGGAGCGGACTGAAGGATGCTCTGTCATCTTGGGGCTGGAAGAGTCAACCCAGGGTACTGAATTGCAGAATTAGAAGTCATTTCCATCAGGAGACACCACTGACAGCCAAAGGTGACTCAGTGAGACATAAAAACAGCAGCAATAAATCTGGAGAACAGCAGAGGTGACGCTTTCACAACCCAGGGCTCTGACATACTCACTGAAGCATTCCCAGCCGTGACTGTTCCATCCTTTTTAAACACACACGGGAGTTTTGCCAACTGTTCCATAGTGGTCTGGGGTTTGGGGTGCTCATCCTTTTGCATACTTTCCTTCCCCTTCTTGGTTTTCACTTCAATTGGTGCCATCTCAGCATTGAAGTAGCCAGCATCATTAGCTGCAACCACAAGGAGGAAAATAAAAGGACTCTGATTACAAACATCAAGAGGATTGCACAGCATGACCAGTAATCATATTTTCATGTGCACACAACTTTTGCTCTATTTTAACCAAAAGTTCAGGGCAGCAATGTTTATGCTTTATTTTGCTTAAATAAATGCGTTGCTGTTCTATTGTTCTTTTTTTGGTTTGTTTTTTTAAGAATTGGGAAAAAACCTGTACAAATACACTCAAACTTCTCCAAAGGAAGTCTCACATATTATTTTATTTCAGTTTTAGATAACTAAACTGTTTTATTTTAAGACCACTCGATTTATTTTTGGTACACATTCCCCTGCATGGCTGCTTTATTCCACAGCTCTGTCATTTATCAGACAGCCAAGAAGATGTAAATCTCACTCTGACAGAAATGTGGAAAAAAACTCCTGAGCCACATTTTCTCTGTTGATCAGATCTTGTTATCTTGATACAAATTAAAATCCTGTCCAGTGTGCTCCTTCACAGGATATCACTGTAAAGTCAGGATCTCAGAATGGGATTCGGCTGCCTAAAAAAGCTGAGACAATTCAAGGCACTGTAGGTATCCAAGATGCCCATAAAAGCATCTGTCCACATAATCCAATACAACATTAGCCATGGATTTAAAACATAGATACTGAATTGTCATATCTGATATTCTTTAGCTACCTCTGGACTTCTCAATAAATACCTCAAAACCTTTTCCTTTCCTGATTAGACACAGAACTCTCTCTTTAGTGTGGAATAAGATGAACTGGTGATACAGGCAGAAATAAAAACAGCAAGGCAAAATCCTAGAAAACAAGAAAAAAGCACAGTTTCTAGCAAAGGCCCCAGGAGTGGCAGGAGTTGGTTAACAAGATCAGGAGGCAAGGTAATAAACAATGGAGAAAAGTCACAAAAAGCATTGCTACACCCATTGGAAAAAAACACAGAATCTTCCCTCAAGAGTGCAGCTGTTAAAATGCACCATCATTAGAATCTGAAAGCATGCTTAGATCTTTGTTTCCTACATTCACCTTTGGGTTGCAACATTTGTTAAGTTCCAGGACAACCACTATACACTCTACTGGCTTTTGGCCTAAACTTCACAGTAACTGAATCACAGCATTCCAGAATGGTTTGGGTTGAAAGGGACTTCAAAGCTCATCTTGTTCCAATCCTGCCACGGGCAGGGACACCTTCCACTATCCCAGGTGGCTCCAGCCTGGCCTTGGACACTTCCAGGGATCCAGGGGCAGCCACAGCTTCTCTGCCCAACCTGTGCCAGGGCCTCCCCACCCTCCCAGCCAGGAATCCCTTCCCAATATCCCCTCTAACCCTGTGGTAGATGGGAAGGCAGTGGGAAGCCATTCCCTGTGTGCTGTCCCTCCAGCCTTGTCCCAAGTCCCTCTCCAGCTCTCCTGGAGCCCCTGGAGGCTCTGGAAGGGGCTCCAAGGTCTCCCTGGATCCTTCCCTTCTCCAGGTGAACACCCCCAGCTCTCCCAGCCTGGCTCCAGAGCAGAGGGGCTCCAGCCCTTGGAGCATCTCCAGGGCCTCCTGTGGACTCTCTCCAGCAGCTCCACATCCTTCTGATGTTGGTGGCCCCATCAGAGCTGAATGCCTCTGAATTATGGCTTTGGCCATGTAAACTACACAGAAAAGAGTTTAAATGCATTCCCTGAACAAATATCCCTCTTCAGATTCCATCTGCTCTAACTGTTCAAGGGTTTTAGAACAGCATTGGACTTGCAAAAGAAAGAAAAAGGATTTAGATCAATTACAGCACATGCTGGCATGCAAGAAGGATGTGGGTCACCTTGGAAAAGGACTGTTCTGCAGTGGAAACTGACTTGAGACTAGTGTTGTATAAATTCTTCCATTCCTGAATTTACTAACCAGCTTTGCACCTCTGTTGTGTTTTGAGTGCATATCCATCACAGGCCTCTCGTGAGATGCTGTATTTTGCAGCCAGATTTTCAGCTGTCACTGCCATAGGTATTTTAACATGTGTATCTGTTAGACCTTCCCACAACGTGTCTTCCAACTGCATGGAACATTATAAGAAGAGAATTAGAAAGCACAGCAATATTAACATTTATTATTGACAGTTTCTAACTGTTCAGCAGTCTATTGGAAATTAATGGCTCTGCAAAATTAAGTCAGGCTACCTGCAGATATTTTGTCCAAATTAGAAAAAACACATTGCAAAGCAGCGTGCAAGTTCTTGTGTGCTATTTTAGTTAGCCTACACTGTGCTCTTGTATAGTTCTTTCCACTCACACGTGGCCCCAAGAGGCATATTTAGCATATTTCACTCCTGCATGATTTATTTATTATGACTTATGAGAAAACACATCTGTCTGGTCGCCAAGAAGGAGATGTGACAAACTGTGAACTGGCACAGCAGCCTACTGATTCTTCAGCTCCTTCTCTACTGTCAGGTAAAATCACCTTACTAGAGTCAAAGTTTTATGGGGGTATAATGACTAGAGTAAGAAAACAGCCAAGTCTAACTTCACCTAGTCTGATAAAGGCAATCCCAGTCAGCTCAGATGGGTTTTATCTGTCACCAGTAAAGTTCTGCAAGATAAATCACTCATGCACCTGTGTCAGTATAATTCAATTATCTTCATTATAAGAAGCCAGTAGCAGCTACTTAGTGTATCAGCAGCTTTGAGAAGGTGCTGTCTGTAGGAAATGAGGCTTAGGCACAGAGCCACACAAGAATAGAGCCAAGCCTACTTCATATTCACCATCCTCACAATGGAAAAACAGCGTAGGAAAAAAACCCAAAAGACTGAAATATCCTAATTTTGCATTTTGATGTCAGTTATGACCCACTGAGTAAGTGGCAATTATCAGAGCACATTATCAATTTAAACTGCTGCACATTTCCCATAGCATTCATTTTGGATTTATCTTCAGAAGAAAGTGTGAAAATAATTTTCCTGTCAATGGATTTAACTTCAAGTTTCCACTTTCAAACTTCAGAGGTGTTTACAGCTTGGAGGTATACACATTCTTACTAGCCTTGTCTAAAATGAGTAGCTCTCTATTTCACAGCTTCTGACAAGTTTTTATATATAGTGCTTGTATGGGATGTAGCACGTGGACTAAATTTTGTGTTTGAGAGTTTATTGATATGTTTAACATGAAACAGGAATTCAAATATGGCTTTGGAGAAACTAGGAAAACTGGCATGCTTAACAAAATTGCCTGAATCTACTGTGTCGACAGTACCTGAATACTGGTTAAATGCTTTGAACAACTAAATCCTGATCTAAGTTCCAACAGTTTAATTTGCAAACATGTAAACATGCAAACATCACTTTGTTCAGAGAATACAAAAAAGTCAAAAAAAAAGAAAAAAAAAGCAGCCAGACCTTGAGTTCTGCTCCTAATCTGGTTCCAAATCGAATCTTCCGAACTGCATAAGGAGCCTGGCTCATACTTTCAGCTCCACCACACAGAACAACTTCTGATTCATTAAGGCAAATTTCCTGTCAACAGAAAAGCAAAACAGATCTAGGATTTAGTTTGCTGTTTGAGTAAGGAAATAACAACTGTTTCAAAAAAAAAAAAAAAGGGGCTCATCATCTACAAAGCCAGGAACTCAGAATTAATTCAAACTCAGGCATGTGTATATTTATGAAAGGTTTTTTTAAGGCTCAGGTCTGTCTCTTCCATGGAATGTTCCCTCTTTCTCTTTTCAGCAAGAAGTTATTACATCCACAAGGGAAGAAGAGAATATGTGTGTGCACACATGACGAGACAGAGGAAGGAAGACATTAAGCCCCTGCATTCTTGTGGGGTTAAGTTCACACACAGTTGAGTCAGGTGTTTTTGAGCTCCCAATCTTCTCAAAAGGAACCCAAATTAAACCTCAAAGCTTGAAACAAGACCTCATGGCTACAAACAAAAAGGGACATAATTTCAGAAGACTTTAGCTAGGTAAGCTGCCAGAGAAGCACCCAGAACACACTAATGCTTCATTGGTGAAGCACAAAGACCTAAGAATCCTAAGGTGGACTGGAATGGAACCAGATGATATTATCCCAAAGAAGTTGTGGCTGCCCCATTCCTGCAAATGTTCAAGGCCAAGGTATTAACTAGTAATGTGAACAGTAACTGGTATGACTGATTTGTAGTAATATGTGGTGAGATGTCTCCTATAGTTGCTAAAATCTTTGGAACATTTAAGCAGCTCAGCACAGGAGCTGCAGCTTTGTCATGTGCCAGAGAAAAAAAGAAACATTGGCTGCACTGATGAAATGCCACCTTTGAGAAGGATCTCACAAACTTTGCTTTCAACAAAAGTGGTCAAATTCTCCAGCATATTTTTAAAGTGTGGAAAAGCCTTTGTATGGCCTTTGCAGAAAGCACTGGAAAAAAGTCAGATGGATATTATTGTAAATATGTAACCTTAACTCTACATGGTCTTTCACATATTTTGCCTCTAGAGGATCAGACCTAAAATAATTCTCTGGCCAAGAGAAACAAAAAAAAAAAAAACACCCACAAAAAACCCTATGTGGTTGCTCAAGTATTCATCAAATGAATGTATGAACAAATGAAATAAAATCCCCTGTACCACTGTCATCTTACTCAAAGAGAAGATGATTTTCTTCTATTTTAAAAGAAATGACACTATAAATTACCTAACCCAGGAGAGGTTTGGATCTTTGAAAACACATTTAAAAAGCACAGGTTGATTATATAAACAATAATCAAGAGGTGAAAGCTTCCTGTTGTGGTCCTGATGCCCAGTAATTCCAACTCAAACAGGATCACAGGATGCAACTATTGCACAGCTGAGCTCTATTTCACCAGCATTTCACTTGCTGCATTCCTTGTATTCAACTAAAAATAGCTGCAGTGATGATTTTAAAAAGCAACAACACAATGTGGCACTGTGAAGGCTGAACTGCAAAAAAACCCATGCAGGACAACAGGTTCCACCAGTGGCAGCTAAAAATCCACGTTAAGACTCACCTCAAACGCAGAGGACATGCTTCTACACATCTCTTCTCTCACATTAACAGCCTCATAAAGATTACAGCCAACACAGAAATACAGAGCTTTGTACCTGACATCCATTGGCAATGGATTGGAAACCAGAGCCACAGAGCCTGTTGACAGTGAGGGCTGGGACAGAGACAGGAACTCCCACACGCAAACCAACGTGTCTTGCAATGTAAATCGCATCTGGGGAGCTCTGCAGACAGAACAAACAGCAGGTTTTGCCACACGCCGATTTATGTGGAAAGCAAAAGTCTTGGTGAAAAGTCAGAACGGTGTAATTGCATCACTGGAGGAAGACAGTGAACGCTCAGCTGAAATCCCACCAGTCGTAAGGAGCACTTTGATTCACTTCAAAGACACGAAATCCTACATGATCTAAAAGTGTCAATGTCTTAACGTGCATTTTAATGAAAGTGTGTGTTGTAAAAGCCAGACATCAGGCCAAAAATGGGGACACACATGTTAAGACTTAAGTCAGCAACTTAGTAAATCTTGTTTTCCCCTTATTTTCAAAACACTATACACACAGCAGACTGATGAAGGACAGGGCCTGACTGGTGAGCAGCAATCACTTTAAGCTTAATTAACATTGCTCAGACTAACAGGGGAAGGTCCCACAAACCAGAGAGAACACTTATGCCGTTGGGGATCATGCCCTAAGCCAAAAAGTGTTATAAAGACAAAGTTCTTGTGCACAATGCTACAATGCCAATGCAAGTTCAGAAAAACAAACAAAAAAAATTAATGAAGCCACTTCTGACAAAGAATGGGAGCTTAAAATGGTCACACATTCACAGTTATTTAAACTTCACTAAATGACACCTAAAGAAATCCAGGACAAAAAAAACCCAGAAAATTTATTGGGATGCAGAAGCATGATGAAAAGGAAAAGAAATGTGCTTTCAACATGAAAAGAAACTTTATTAGAAGAACGCTATTTCCTAAGTAAAAGCCTTACAGCGATTATTTTCTGGGTCAGAGCAGTTCTTACAAAATTAAAAAGCTGAATAAAAGCAGCTGGGATGGTATCTGTAGGAGACAGAATAACGTAAATCTACTCATATGGCTGAAAACCCTAAGGAAGGAATGCTGCATGTTTCCTCACTTATCATCAAAGTTCTCAGTTACTTGTTTCTCCTGCATCCCTGAAATACTCAGTCCAAAATAAAAGTCCTTACCCTTAATAATGGTGAAGTCAGAGTACAGAACAAAACAAAGCCAGAAATGTTCTTTGCTGTCCAGCCTAAAACCAAGACCCTCATCTAGATATGTGGACAACTGCAGTTTTGCAGTGTGGTGTCCTGCATACAACAGCAACCTCCAAACAAGCTCTTTGGAAAAGACACAGTTGTCCAAATGTCTCTGCCAATCAAGGCATGAATCCTTCCAGCTCGAAGGAAACTCATGTTCACTCAAAAAAAATTCCATAAAAAACTCAAGGGAAATGGACTCAAGTCAGCCACAGACTCCAGATAGAAAGGGATTTATATAACTCAGTAAAAAGACACTAATCACTGATTTATACAGCATTAAAACAGGAAAAATGCACCATGGATTAGCAACTAACCAGTCAATGAACACATATTTTTAGGAGATCGGCTTGTCCTAGTCTAAACTACCTTCAGCACCAAAAAATGAAAGCTAAGCCCTGCTCCCAACAGCATCACAAACCCCACAGGGTGTCACTCACACACCAACAGGAAACTCCCATTTCATTCCCACCCCTTTGCTTCACTCTGGGCTGCAAACCAGAGGCAACCACCCACAGGAGCACAGGGGAGAGGACCGAGGGAACGGCCAGCAGCGGGTTTCCCGCACTACCTGCATGACATTGCCCACCACGACGCTGTCGATGATCTCAGGAGGGACCTTGCCCGCGGCCAGCGCGGCCCGGGCAGCGTGTTCCGTCAGGTCAGTGGCCGAGAAGTCCTTCAGCAAACCCCCGTAGGCCCCGAAGGGGGTGCGCTTTGCTGCCACAATGAACACACCTGAAACACAGGCAGAAATCACCCCCGTGTGGGGATCTAACGAACTGGAGAGCGCCGAGCCACCCCCGCGTGGGTAACACCCTGAATTCACAGGAAGATTTGTAAATAGAGGTAACATGAACGCACGTGGTTGAAGATAAAGTATATAATGGTGCTTCAGACGGGGAAGGCATGAAGAACTTCCTCGAAGAGGCAGGGACTGAGCTCTGCTCTGTGGGNTGCCAGAGCTCCGGGAGGGTTGGGATGATCCTCTCAGGCCCATGGGGTGACTCTTGGGGATGGGCCTGTGCAGGGCTAAGGGTTGAACTAGATGATCCTTGTGGGTCCCTTTAAGCTCAACATATTCTGCAATTCTGTGAATTAACAGCCAGAAACAAAAACTGTGAAGATTCCAGAAATACCCACTTTCCACAAGGAGGTTGAACAAAAACAGGGAAGTTTGGATTTGGACACCAGGAGGACAAAGGAGGCTGCCACACACATCAGACATTAGAGTACTAAAAGCATGACAGTAACAGCCAAGAAATTCCATAGTAGACACCTGTGAAATAATCAGATGAGGAACAGTGTTCTCCTTGTAACACAAGGAGGCCATTCCCTCATCCTAGAAAAATCAGCCCATTTTTTTTGTTTAAATTCTGAAACACTTTTCATAAAGAAAAAACCCCAAACTAACAAAACAATAAAGCAAAACAACCAACCCTCCTCCAGCTTTTTATACAAACTTTATCTTTCACTCCTTTTGCTTAAGAGGAAAAACGTAACTCCCTAACCAAAAACTTCATGCTTCTGCCACAATTATGTAAGTCATCTAAACCACTTTAGCATCAATCTTCCAGGTTCTGAAAAGAAAATCCAATTTTCAACAGGCAGGAGAGTGTGTGTAAGCACATGTGTACAAAGGCACTGGGGCATGGAGTAGCTGACATGAATTCCAGCTTGGGAGAAGCCATCTCTGAACCTCAGCAAACATCTACTGGCTGCCTGTCACAGTGGCTTTCTGCTTCCATGTGCAGAATAACAAGTGGGAGGCAGGTTGTGAACTTTTCCCCAGTTGAACAGGGCTCACATACCCCGTTTCTACAGCTGCCATAACACCCAGCTATTTTAAGTAACACTGCAAGGAGATATACAGATACAAGAATGTAGGCAAATGAAAATGCCTGTTCATTAAGCTGCTCATAAACACTGATTTCAGGCTCTCTGGTCCATACTGCTTGGCTGTTTTGTCAGAGAGAGGGTGTTCCTCTACCTCTTAGATACTTGGATTCCAGGCTGCAAGACTGCTAGACAAGGGCTTCTCAAACTGGTGAAGCTCAGGGTTGCCCCAGTGACACAGCTGGGATGTGAAATATGCAGGGAGTATGTTCAGAATCACAGAATCATATCACAGAATGGTTTGGGTTGGAAGGGACCTTAAAGCTCATCCTGTTCCAACCCCCTGCATGGCAGGGACACCTTCCACTATCCCAGGTTGCTCCAACCCGGCCTTGAACATTTCCAGGGATGGGGCAGCCACAGCTTCTCTGGGCACCCTGTGCCAGGGCCTCCCCACCCTCATGGTAAAGAATTTCTTCCTAAAATCCAATCTAACCCTGCCCTCCTAAGCATGTCTTCCCTGCAGCAAAACAGGCCTGGATATTCATCCTTCACCACTCCCACCCACTGATTCCAGTCCCTCTGCTCCTCCAAGTTCTGCTAACAACAACTTGATTACAAAGCTTTGCTGCAGACCAGCTCAGGGACGTGACCAAGCTAAAAGAACTTGTTCCCCTCCCTTGTGTTCACGTTGTCTGTTATCCATATTATTTACTCGACCACTTACACCGTGGCATTGCCTCACAAACAGTCCAGGGGCGAGGATGGAACTTTGCCCTTAAATATTCCTTTCACAACAGCTTCTCTCTCTCGTTCACAGAGGCTGCTCACTGCTGCCCACTTACCAACAGCACCGTGGGGCCAATAAACCAGGGCAGGTCACACAACCGAGGCAGCTGAAAAGTAACCCAGAGTCAGCAGAAAATGAGGGGCTGATTTTCACTTGGATCAGTTCTGTGCCCGAGTTCACCTTCTGGTTGCTCAGTAAAACAGTAATTCAAGACTAAGAGAGAAGGCTGGACTGAAACAGTAAGAGAAGATGATGAAGCAGCAGCACAATCTCTTATGCTGAGTTAAACTGGCCACAGAGCCATTCCCTAAGGGTATATAACTCCAGAGCCTGCCAAATTTTGCTGGACTGGAGAGACATCTACAAATGCTACTCCCTCCACAGAATTTCAGGAGGAGCAATGAGGGGTGGCTGAAGTCCTGAGTGAGAAAGGACCGTGTCCTCTGACAGCTCTTTCTAAGCCTCCATTAATTAGTCCTACATTATCACGGCAAGACTTCCAGAGCTTCTGCAATTTTCCAAGGTGGTAAACATTGCATGAGAGCAGAAAAGCAACAAATGCATAGATCTGGAAACCTCTGGGGCTAGAAAGCAAAGGTGATTCTGAATCCTTACCAAACACTAATTTTAACCTGGTTTTGCTAACCACTTGCTGCCAAACAGGGTGTGAAACACTCTCTAGCCCTCCAACACTTCTCAAACGCACTTGGTGTGAAAATAATTGTTCATCAGATCCTATTCTGAAAGCCTAAAAAACAATCAGTAGCATAAAAAAATTAAGTAGCAACAAGAGTGTATGGAAATATTGTGGTAAGAGAGAAGATCCTGTAACAGGCACGGAAAACTAACATCAAACAAGTATGGGCAAGGTGCTCTTTGTATTATCCACCTCAGTAGAGCCACCAGAATTATTGCAAGAATTACTAGATAGGCTTTAGCACTGAAAGCTCACACCGTGATTGACACATGTTATTATTTAGGTATGGTCTGTCAAGCAGCAAAATGTTGTCAAATAGATAAAAATCCCTATTGCAATAAACTTCAATTTTGTTCTCAAACAAGAGCAGGTATTACAAGGGCATACTGACCTCATTTTTAAGACACACAAAATTTAAATCATGTAGAGGATAAACTAGTTCTTCACACCACTTTCAGGAGCCCTTAGGGCTTAAAGAGTTTATCCTGCACTGCCAGTGCTAAACCAGCATGGGTTGGATGTGACAACAGAAACTTTCAGACACTGACATTTTAAGTGTCATTTTCAGTGACTTCTGCACATAAACAGAAAATCACAGAATTACGGAATCATTTAGGTCAGAAAAGCCCTCTAAGACCAAGTACAACTGTTTCCCCAGCCCTACAAAGCCCACCACCAACCCATGTCCCCAAGTGCCACATCCACATGGCTTGTAAATCCCTCCAGGGATGGGGACTCCATCTCCCTGGACAGCCTGTCCCTTTCCATGAAGGAATTTTCCCTGATATCCAATCCAAACGGCCAGTTACTGGGTAGTTACTGGTTACCAGTTACTGCATGCACCCTTTGCAACGGGTGTGTAGCACAACTGCCTCGAGCACTGCACAAAGTCAAAACACCATAATCTAAGCAGTGCTGAAAACAGGCAGACTGTGGCTGACACCACGTACCCCTTCCCCACCTGCTGCACCCCCTGACCCCCATTCCCACCCCGTGATTCCCGTTCCCAGCCTCCGATCCTTCTCCCCACCCTCTGCACACCCTGCACA
>WEIV01012767.1:1758-16280 GCA_013390005.1 Calyptomena viridis | reverse complement strand
ATTTTGTAACGAGTAGCATCTGTTTGTGGCTTGGAAGTTGTCTTGGAGAAAAGAAAAGTGTTATGTAACTTTTAGGTAATAGAATATTCGATGTCTTATTTTTCCAATAGTACAAGTGCAAAATTATTCAGCAGTGAAATTGAATCATGTTCTGAAGAAGGGGTTGAAGAATGATGTACACAGAAGTGATAGTATTTCAACAGAAGTTGGGAGTAGTAGCTCAGGATTAATTGGATGGTATTGCTCCCTTGGCCATGTTTGTTANCAGTTTGTATGTAAGTTAGACTTTTTGTGGAAAAACGTTCTTTAAAGAGGTTTCAGTAAATAGATTTAATAAATAATGTGTTGCTGTGTACTGGATATGATACATGACACTCAGTAAGCTGTAGCAGGAATATACTAGTGTGTGCATCACTAAAAATTCAGTTTTCAGATTGGCATTTTTATTTGAAGTTGTTACATATTTAGATCTTATGGTGATTCTGCAGCAGTAAATGAAATGAAAACATTCTAACTTAACAGTAGTAAATAAGAGCCAAATAAGTTCTTAAATACTAAATTGTTCTTTGTAGATGCTACTAAGAGCCTTTATGTTACCTTTAACAGTTTAAGGAGTCAGCTAAAGTATCAAGAGTACCAGTCCTACCTCAGTGTATTAATGGGTTATGGTCAGTATCACACAAAAGGTTCCATTAAGGAAAACCAAATATTCTGTATTTCTTGGCTTTTCTTGACTAATATACTAATATTTTTAAGTATATGCAACTGGACTTACCTTAGCCATAGTTAGCATTAATTTAACAGTTTCAGCAGGATTATGAACAGGTATTACACGTAAATTACTGCCCAGGAATCTGCACATCAAAATAAAAGTTACTTTTAGTGAATTTGAGTAATTTGTTATGCCATAAAACTCAAGCATTCCCACATACTGTAAACAACTTTTTACTGTGCAATTTTACTTACTTAGAAGACTGCTTTTACCTCTAAAGGCAAATGGAGAGTTCATGCTGTTTGTATAGCCATCTGTCCCATTTTTCTGTACCACTTATTTAGATGGGATTTGGAAAGGCTCATTTCTTTATCTAGGGCTCTTTCACAATCAATCAGCACTACTTAAGCATGTTTACACTCAGAACTAAACCCTCTTCTGTGATATTGCTGAAGACTATATTTGGGTTGTTTTTGTGGCTTTGGAAAAACACAGGAATGTATCTAAAAACACTGTGCTAAAAATACTTCAGGATTTGAACTAAATCTTTGTAGTGTACTATAAATAAAATCACCTCTATTCCAGATGTGATTAAGATAATGGGATAATTCCACTACTTTCACATAAAGACTTGTTCACTCAAATACTTCAACCTAAAATTTATTGTCTTTCTATAAATAGCATTATTCATTCAGTCTTGAGAATGGAATCTGAAGATTTAAAATAGTAGCATCAGTTGTCATTCAATTCAGTCATGGAAGAGAGACATCTAAGCTCAGGCAAGCACAGAACTTCTCCTTAAGAACTTGTACCTGAAGTGTGTTGTAACAATGACGAGGTTGGCGTTGCTGTTTTCTGTTGTAGAGCTAAACCAGACTGAACAGCAAAGAATGAGGAATTTTACATAACCAAAAATGTAATCCAAATGAAGTGCTCAGCTGCATACTCCCCTGTGATCTCCCCTTGTGCCTACCACCTGTTCTTCCCTGCAATCTGTCTGATGACTTGGACTCATTTGCATTAAGACCCCTTGCTGATTAGGTATCTCATTTGAACTTGTCTGCCCTTGCTTCTAATTAGCAAAAATGTTAGAGGCACTGTCCTTCCCTAAGAGTAGGCACTCAGGTCATGGTTGAGTTTTGATAAAATACAGTGCAGGAACTGTAGTTTGATTTACATTCAGGGATTAGGGAAATAATGCAATTTTACTAATACTAGAATGGGCTAAGCAAAGCATGAATGAGCAAAAATGCAACAAAGAAACTATTACATGTATTTACGCAGATGCATGAAAATCCGTTTATAAATAGTTTTGCTTCCACAATTACAGCAGGCTTAAATTTAAAATATAATTTTGTCTTGTAAATATGAATTTGATATTGCTCACAATGGTAAAGCTATTTTTATTTTAATAAAATTACTGACTTGCCAAATGGAATACAGTTCCAAAACATCACAAGTTTTAGTGATCAACACATGCACAAAATCTGTTGTACATAACCACAATCTAGATTGAGAATTAGCCTTGCCATCAGCTGAATAACACATTCTTCTGAATGGTGGCAGGACTTTTAAGACCTCTCATTTATGAAAATTTATGGCATTTTCACAAAGAGGTAATAGATTTCTTACATTTCATCCCATACACTCTGCTATTCATCAACATTTGGCAGTATGCCCAGGATTTAATGAATCTGGTGTTAGTTTCAAGGAGGTAAAGCTCAAACACTTCATCAGTCATCTCTTTGAGGCCAAGGGTGACAATCACCTGCCGTTAGAGCTACTGTACCTACAAGAAGACTACAGACTGTAGCACAGTCTGATCTGTTGTCAGCAGGTATATACTGAATATGCAAGTTTTCAGGCTTCATTAGAAATCACAGATAAAAGTTTTAAACAAACCAGTTTTAATGTCCGGTTTTATACTTCTGGTGTAAAATAACACTGATTATTTCAATTGGTCTGGCTCTGTATAATAGACGTCGTTCTAAGTAAACAGATTTTAAAAGCTGGTAAAAACTCTGCACTTTACAATAAAGCCTTTTCTCATGAAGTAAACTTGCCTGTTCTGTTTTGAAAATGACCATAAAAAGATAGTGACAGAGCTAAAAATGGCCTAATTTTCCAGTTTAAGAGAAAACTTCAATTATATTACATAGCCTTAAAATGATTGAAAGGAATCTGACTTGCTATGTTTTAAGATACATCCTCTTTTGTTAGCTATGATATATCAGATTGATTCACTTGGTATTCTTTTGACTTGCCATTAATAAGCATATGCATTAAATGATTTTCCAGTGCATTAGGAAAATAAAATTCACATTCCTGAAAATAATTCACAGAATGAGTCGGGTTGGAAGAAACTACAGTGTGTCTTCTGCTCCAACATGCCTACTCGGGCAGGGTCATCCTAGAAGACATTGCACAGGATTTCATCCAGATGGTTCTGGAATATCTCCAGTGAGGGAGACTCCACAACCTCTCTGGGTAATCTATTCCAGTGTGCAGTCACTTGTACAGTAAAGAAGTTCTTCCTCATATTCAGGTGGAACTTCCCATGCATCAGTTTCTGCCAGTTGCCTCTTGTCCTATTAATTCCTAAAAGAATATTCCCAAATCTGAGACTCCTACTTCATTTCTTCCTAGCAATATAAAGTTTGGTTTGATGTGGAAATCATACCTTTTCTGGATCTTGAACATGACACTCCATTCTTCTGGTCCATGAAGAGCAGCTGACAAAACCAAAAAACTGTTCCGATGAATGTTTATGAACTTCTGAATTCTTTCAGAAAACTCTTCCTCCCCTGTCATATGCAAGTCTTGAGTGTCTGACAGTAGAAATGCAACACCTATTGAAGATACTGATGTAAATGTACATGCCATGGCAGCAATAGAATTAAGTTCTCACCACAAAGGGAAGCAGAATTCTAATTCAGCCATTTGTTTAAAAGGTGGTGGAACAAAACACAGGAATGAATTTAGACGTCGTTGACAGTGAAATGCAATCATGAGATTTGGCCAGTGATGACTAGTAATTTTAAGATAAAACTACAAATAACATAGACATTATTTTCTACAATAAGATAAAAAAAACCCCAACTATTCAATCCACTCAAAGTAGACACATCTGAATGCCTTTGAAAGCACATGCTTCAGGAACAAGCAATTGCTATAATGGAATGAATTTAGGGCAAATGCAAAGGCTGACTGAAGAGCTCAGCAAGTCCTGTTTCTAAATGAAAGAAACAGTTACAAAATCTTAAGGGTTAGCTAAACTGTCTACCAAGATAAATGAAATTCTAACCCTGTCAACAGTTATTCTGAAAAGGAAAGTTAAGAAGGCTGAAGTTTAGGAGGCTTAACAATCAAGCATACAAAAGACTAAGACTGTGTGCAAGTCCTTATAGTACAGGAACACTTCAGATAAAGGATCTTGTCTACATGTCTAAACCATCTTCTGCTCTAAAAAGGAAAAACAGATATTTCATGTTTATGTTTTCAGTGATTTCCTAATCAAACTTGCTCAAACAATCCTTTCCCCACCTCCTCTGCTACCACCAGGTCTGCAAATTCAACTTGGAAGTTGAAAGCCAGAGGTCTTGGTTCACTCTTACGTTTACAGCCATGAATAGTGAAGATCTAGATGGCACATTACATACTAGTGGCATTCTGCATTTTGCTCAGTTATAACAAGAATTTACTGAACAATTCAGCTGATGATCACCGAATTTCATGGAGATGTTCTACAATACATCTAAAAAAAGTGAAAAACAATAAAATGTTTGATCCCCAAAGTTCTGTTTCATTTGATTTACATACCACCATTGCAGAGCTTCTTCCACTAGTGCACGACATTCCAAGAAGGCAGATTTTATTCAGTTTAGCATAGCCCACAACAGTGACTGATCTTGTTCCTCATTGGGGTTTATGATTTAAAACACATAAACTTTAAAATACTGTACCAGAAAGAGGAAAAATCACAGATCCAGTTTCCACTGATTCTGAATATCGAACTCGGTGCTGTTGTCTTTGTAGAATTGTAGAAATTTCATGATCCTAAATAAATTTTAAAAGGTTAATTTAAACATATATTTTCAGCCCACAAGTTAGAAATAACCTTAAAGCATCATCTGAACCACTTTAGATAGACCTTTAGTATCAGTTTAAAAAAAATTTATTGCAAATGGAATAATCAGTACTAAAATGTTAAACATTTTCAATTAATGAACTTCTGAAGAGTTTGATTGGATGTTAAAAACATTGAATGACAGCTCTGTATGCATACATTCAGTTTGTTTCAGGAAACTCTTGCATAATGCATAAAGAAGCTCAAACATTTTACAGTCTATTTTTGTAAGATGTGCTAAAGGAGGATTTGCAGAAGTGAGGAACAAAAAATAGTGTGTTTCTATGACTCCAGTTAATTAGACTGCATTATTTTCACAGATGTCAGCATCTCAGTTGGAAAATAGTTCAGAAATTCTCTATGGGGCATGATTTTCTTTAAAGCTTTTTGACAGAATGCAATCCACTCAGGAAAACTAATAATCATCATCTACAGAATGGAATGGGTTTGGATGTATTTTTCAGCCTGCAAAAAGCATTTCGGCAGTAGCTGCTTAAACACACATATTTTAAAGGTTAAATCACTGAATACTTTTTAGCTAAGAAAGTTCTTTAACCTACTCATTTAAAACACAGCCAACCTGCCTATATAGGAAAGTGTCATGATTTAGTGGCGGAGTACAAAATAAAATCCATATAGCAAGTGAACCCTGAAGGAGACAGTAACCAGAAATGCCATGGTTTCCATTGGTCTGGAAAGGGAACACTCAGTGGCAATTGCTTATAAGGTATAACTACAGTTTTAAAAAAAAATCTTTGCTGAATTATTTAATGCACAAATATAAATAACAGCCAGAAGAAAATGATAGCTGCACAGGAAAAAGAAAGCTCATAACTGAAACTGATACCGAAAAGCCATCTTTGATGTTTGTCCAGCTATCTCCATAGCTCTGCTTACGGGGAGCCCTTACAACAGCAGTCATTTCGAGTAGAGCTGGGGGGTTTATTATTAGCAGTGAGTTATGCTGGTATAGCTGGTGAAATCACTGCCATCCAATACCTCTCAACATATTATGGCTTAAGTTGCTCTTGAAGCAGTTCTCGAACAGGCACAGTTTACAGTCTGTAAATTCCAAGATGCGCAGGCAAATTAAGAATAGGCTTTAAACTGAGGTGATTCAGGAATTACTTCAACACGGTTCACCATTTATACAGCAGAGATGAGGTGATAACCTTGTCAGCCAAGCCAGCATAAGATATCCTTGCTTATGAATCAAAACCCTCTTGCCTCTAAATTCTCGTCAGCTGCCATGAAATTGGCCTCAGCTGCACAAACTAATTACCAGCTCATTGACATACCCTTTCATTTTACTGGGGAAAACAGTCGAGGCTTCTGATGTTAACAGATAAAAATATATATCAATATCTGTAGGACTCACTATTTTAAACTGAATTACTTGCTTACTAATTGTCTTCCCCAATGTCAATAATGTGTAGTAGAAAATAAAGTGCTTAGGGAGAAATTCAGAAACATTTAGGAAGAAATTATTTATAGTGCTAACTGAAAGCAGCATCAGTGCAGTGCAAAAATGATGAGCCAGGAGAACAGTCCTAAAGCAGTGTAACTCAGAAGAGCAGGTGGCAAGAATACTAAATAGATATGAAAGTAGCTAGGAGAAAATATAGACACACACAAAAAGAACCAGTACTCTAGTACAAGCAACTTCAGACTCGTCCCTTTTTTATACTCAGAAAACTGTATTAATTGACACAGAATAAAATATTTCCACATATAGAATATAGGACATGATTTTTTCAGCATTTCTTGGTGAGTCAGATGCTGGTCTTGAAAGTGGTACCGTACCTGGAGAGCTGTGCTCATAATCACTGTTGTTATCCACCTCGTCTGTTCCTGTCCACAACTTTCTGTCATTTTTTCAAGGTTTAATGGGTCTGGAGCGAGATCTCCTTGTGAAAAGCTTGGAAAATGAGATACGACAAATATGTCTTGCCAATTAACGAGGTGTTTAAAGCACGCGGACACATTAAAGTGGTAATTACTGAATTGCCCAAAATGTAACAGGTGCTCACTGCCACAGAACTACTTTAAGATGGCAATTAGACANTCAGGGCGCCCGTGCCGCGGCCGGAGCCCGCTCCGCCTCCCGGGGCGCTCAGGGGTGGCAGCCAGAGCTCCCGGCCGCGGCGGGAAGAGCGTATAACTTACTGCCAGGCAAGGAATGGGGCAGGGGGTGAGGTGAGGAGACACCGGGGTGCCTTTCCTCCGGCCCGCGGCTCCAGGTCGCCGGCGGCGCACCGGGAGCGGCTTCTGCTGACCGTCTTGGAAGTGCCCTCAGAGATGTCCAGAAACTCGGTGTTGGCTTGAGAGACTGCAGCCGGACAAGTGTANATTCAGGAATTACTTCAACACGGTTCACCATTTATACAGCAGAGATGAGGTGATAACCTTGTCAGCCAAGCCAGCATAAGATATCCTTGCTTATGAATCAAAACCCTCTTGCCTCTAAATTCTCATCAGCTGCCATGAAATTGGCCTCAGCTGCACAAACTAATTACCAGCTCATTGACATACCCTTTCATTTTACTGGGGAAAACAGTCGAGGCTTCTGATGTTAACAGATAAAAATATATATCAATATCTGTAGGACTCACTATTTTAAACTGAATTACTTGCTTACTAATTGTCTTCCCCAATGTCAATAATGTGTAGTAGAAAATAAAGTGCTTAGGGAGAAATTCAGAAACATTTAGGAAGAAATTATTTATAGTGCTAACTGAAAGCAGCATCAGTGCAGTGCAAAAATGATGAGCCAGGAGAACAGTCCTAAAGCAGTGTAACTCAGAAGAGCAGGTGGCAAGAATACTAAATAGATATGAAAGTAGCTAGGAGAAAATATAGACACACACAAAAAGAACCAGTACTCTAGTAGAAGCAACTTCAGACTTGTATCCCTTTTTTATACTCAGAAAACTGTATTAATTGACACAGAATAAAATATTTCCACATATAGAATATAGGACATGATTTTTTCAGCATTTCTTGGTGAGTCAGATGCTGGTCTTGAAAGTGGTACCGTACCTGGAGAGCTGTGCTCATAATCACTGTTGTTATCCACCTCGTCTGTTCCTGTCCACAACTTTCTGTCATTTTTTCAAGGTTTAATGGGTCTGGAGCGAGATCTCCTTGTGAAAAGCTTGGAAAATGAGATACGACAAATATGTCTTGCCAATTAACGAGGTGTTTAAAGCACGCGGACACATTAAAGTGGTAATTACTGAATTGCCCAAAATGTAACAGGTGCTCACTGCCACAGAACTACTTTAAGATGGCAATTAGACACCTAAATGGCTTTAAAGAATCTGCATCTGAGCAGACTTCCTCTATAAGGCATACCACTTCTGAAAATATTCCTTGATATGCGGTTTGGCAGCGTTTTCTGTCTCCGCAAGGCTTGTGGGGACTCGGGCGCTCCCGGCAGGAGCGGGAGGCAGCCCGCAGGCTGGGCCTGCCCGCTTCCCGGGGTACCTCTGGGCCGGCCGGTTCCCACTGCCGGCTTTAGCCGTGCCCCTCCGCGATCTAAACACGTGCTTCAGCGTTGAACCGGACTCCCCCTGGCACGGCCGGGAGGCGGGACAGCGAGAGCCCGGCGGCGGGAAAGGACCGGGGCCCGCGCTCCCGCCCNCCGGCTTCTGCTGACCGTCTTGGAAGTGCCCTCAGAGATGTCCAGAAACTCGGTGTTGGCTTGAGAGACTGCAGCCGTACAAGTGTAGATTGTGTGACATTGTCAGATGGTAAAAAGTTCTGAAAGGACACATGTAGAAGGACACGGGGCAGAAGTGTGTGTAAGAGTAATGATGGTAACAAGTCTACTTTTGCACAGGAAAAAAAATCTCGAGGCAATGTTCTTAGTAGATAGCTAATTTTACAGGTATTTCTAGGGAAGAATTTATTTTCTGTAGAAGTTACATAAATACAGAAGTTTCTTGTGAAAGCAAGAAACAGCACCACTTTCAGTGAAAAAGAAATACTGAGTGTTGCAGCTTCTTTTTTCATCATGTGAGAGGAAACAATACTCCTTTCACTTGGTAAAGAAGAGCTGGAGTGCAGAATGATTAAAAGCACTGAAAAAAGCATCGATTTCTAGGTCTGCTCTTCACCCAGGCATGAGTCGAGCTTCACATAATACCTACCGAAACTGGTAATTTTACAAAAAATCAGAGATTTTAGCAAAAGCTTTTTCTTTTTAAACATTTTTAGAGTATTTTAAAATAGAATATAGTAACTTCACTTATACATTAAAAAATATATATTTAAATAGCAAAATGTGTGGCTTGCATAGAAATAATTAGACATTTTAGTGACTTAAAAATTAACTCTTCTCTTTTTTGTTTCAGTTGACTTTCCTCTCGTGTTGGTCAACTGCACCCAAGTTACAGTTACCCTGTGCTGCAAGGGCATGGAAATGTCATGCTACTTTTCATAGTAAGTCATATATTTCTAATACTGAATTTTTGAATTTCTGTGGAATGTAAAAGTCAGCAAATTAAAGGAAAATAACAGATATATTGGGCATTCTGACTGCAGTATTCTAGAGAGCTGTGACAGGACCAACAGTGGAACCATGTGCTCTGAACTGCATGCAAAAATCAGGATGTTAAGAACATCAGGAAATATTTTAAAGTACAATTATAAAATAATAAGGCAGTTTCATGATGAGGTTTGATGATCCTGCTGACACGTGTCAGTGTGAATTTTGAATTCATGCATACTATGAATGAACTTGTGTTTCAGTATTAGAGAAATCCCAGAGGTAAAGAGTAGGAACTGTTTTGATTATTCTTGATTCGTAACACTGTAGTCTATCTGAATTCATATTTTGGATTATGTCTAATATGGATATGCATTAACTGAACTAAAATAATTCAGGTAGAAAAAAAATAGCAAGAGAGAATAGAATGGAATAAAAAATGATTTCCAGTGTAAATATCTTTAACAGGTGAGTAGATTTCTGTTTCTTGGTGTAATACTGTTAGAGATGTACAGTATGTAAAAGGGTAAATTATTGCATTGAAAAAATTGTAATTACAAAGAAATATAAACACTGGATTTAGGTTTCTGGGATACAGAATGCCTTTTTCCCTGACAGCCACTTACTATGCATGATATTGACACCCTCAACCTCAAAATATCACATTGAAGTACAATCATGGACAAGTGTGGGACAATGAGAAAAACCCAAACCTTAAAAGAAAATGCTTCCTGTCAGTATTTTGATTCCAGTTGTTACATATTTACTTATGTAAATTGTGTATCTTACTTACAATTGTCAAAATCTATACCAGACACTTAATATATTTCTGTGTGTCACTTACATTTGAAATAAAAATAAGACTCTGAGACAGAAAGTTCTAAGCAGAACGGACCCCACTGGGTTCTGTGTAAGAGCCACCCTGGCCTAAAGCTTTACTGGTTCAAGTCTTACACAATGGGACACGCTGTGTCCCTGGATTAGGAATTCCTCAAGGACAATTCTAGTAGAAGTTTGTTCTATAATACCATGTGAGTCTGAATCTCACTACATGACTTGGCTTTCTCTTTTTTTTGAGACTAACGTCAGAAGGCTAAATAATAGAACTTGCACTCAAAGAAAATAGGTTTTTCAGGATTGTGTCTTCTTCAGAGCATTCTTCTATACAGTAGTTTTCCTTCCCAAAAGTGACTTTTGAGGGATCCTGTGCTATCTGATGGGCTAAATTTATTTTACTACTTACAGTTACCTCTGCTGTGACAGTTCCTGACATTTTGCTAGTCTTACCTTTAAATCTCAGAAGCATTCCTTTCCCATATACCTACATTTCACATACAGGTGAAGGTGCAGGAGAGAGAAAGCATAGGGCTGGGTTTGGCAGCATATCAAATAATTCCTAGAAGCAGAGAACTCCATTTAGGCAGGAATAGAAAGATCTTGGGATTAGAACTCCCCTGTGATGAAGGTAATGCTGTAAGCATTTGGATGAATAACTAATTTATGACAAGGCAAAATCTATCATCAAATTAGTATTCTGTGCTCTCTAGGGCCACATTCTGTATGTTTTACATGAGCACAATTTTTTTTATTTTGTAGGGCAGTTACACAAGTATTTTTCTCTATGCATTTTTATATCAGAACTGGTGGTTGATCTTCACATGTATCACCTGTTCGTTCTCTGATGACACAATTGAAGAAAAATTATTTTTTTCCTTTTAGAGGAGTAAAATGAAGAGTGAAGGTTCACTCAACAGATAGAAAAGGAAAATAATACTTTTTTTTTTCAATTTAAAAAGCACAAATAAAAATTGATGTCAGCAGTCCACAAGTCGAATGAAGTACAATGACTCAGCATTTAACTTATATGTAGGATTTATTATTTTCTGTCACACAAAAATCAACTAAGAACCTTTAGTATGTAGCATGGGGAAGAAAGGTTGTGGAACTATGCAACCGTACAGATATTCTGGAAAGAGAAGACTGTTGACAGGGAGTAATTTGGAAATATTACTTAGGCCCCAGCTAATTATCTAAGTCTGGAAAGCAAGCAGGTGGAAAACATGCAAGCATTCAGTTTGAAAGCTCAATAGCCACCCCTTCCCTCCACAAGACTGAGTGATCAAAATGCTCTTGGACCAGAAAGCCAGGGACTACAGCTAGTGACTCAAACTTTTATCCAGATGCATCCCATTATCCATATATCAGGTTAATCTTGATTACTTAGAACAGGATAATCCAGAAAATAGAGATTGAAGGTTTTTTTATCTACAGATACAGGAGGACATTTGCTACAGGTAGGAAGTTTGACTTACAGGTGAGTCTCATGTTCATGGGCATTAAAATTACCTCATTCCTTGAAGGTTACGAAAGTTTTTACTACACAAAAAGTTTTTACCTACACTGAATCTGGCATGTACATAAGGTTTGTCCTATTTATACTGATTTTAAACACACTGATATAACTCTGCTGAAAGGCAGAATGCCATGCCACACTCAAAAAAGGGTTATAAAAATCGAAAGTGAGGAACGACAATTATTTCATTAAACACCAGTGTAAGAAAATCGCAAAAATTCCTAAATAAAGATTGCATAAATGAGGGTGGTGTAGGTTTAAGTAAGTTGGTAAGATACATCTCAAAAGTGGGTTATAGAGTTAAGTTACATGAGCCAAAATTTTTACTCAGGTAAGTAGTCTTTCTGTTCAGACACTTACATACACTGATTTTTATAAATGTGGGTCTGATAAAACTAAGAAAAAGTAGTTACTTTAACATGTGTGCATAAATATAAAATCTGATGAACTACCTGGGTTATTGGTCCGAGTCCCAAATTTGTGCATGTGAGCCTCTATTCAGGGTCACAGAACATGCACTCTAATTCAGTTAGCAGTCATCATCTGTTAACATACAAAACCTATCTTGACCATGAATGTCCTTCTTCAATATATCTAGTTACTGAGTTATAGTCGGCCCCCCAAAATACTGAGGTTTGAATTATTGAAGACATGATCAGTATTTGTATTTTACTGTATAATAGCAAAAGTTAGGATTTCTTAGGACTTTGATTTCTCTAATTGAATAGTCTGAGCTGGGAACTTCAGCAATAAATCACGGAGAACAGGGAAGCAACTTAATGGAATTCCATTATTAATTATTTCATATTGTAACTGCATCCAGACGGCTCATCAAGATTAGAACCTCACTGAGTACTGTATAAAAACACAAGTGTGCACAATCCTTGCCCCCAGGGCCAGATCCATTACCCTTTCTGAAAAGCAAATGTTAAACTGAAAGCCAATCCACAAATGTGTCTGTGGATCTGCTCCTATGTTTGCAGAACTGTGGCCTAACACATTGTACAGTACAGACTGCAAAACAAAGTATAGAAGGAAGGGCAAATGCAAGAAATAAACAGGTGTGTGCATGTCTGCATTCTATAGCTGCTTCAGTTACTAGTTACCAAACATAAAAAACCAAAGAAATTCTTAAACCCAGTGTTTTTCCCCAACTGATAACCAGTTTTTAGATAAATCACTTTCCTCTGTTACAAGTTTAGTTTCTTTAAACATAAATAGTAGTTGTCAATAGGAACAAGCTTGGTTTTAAATTATCTAAAGAAGGGATTTGAGTGGCAATTTTTCCAAACTTGAACACATTAAAGCTTATTTTTCAAAAAATATCATATATAGCTTGTGTTCAAGAGAGAGAGAGATGAAAATCAGTATGAATTTTCTGCAAGAGGTGAAAGCTTCTAATTATATTGCATTTCAGATCTAAAACCCCATTTCCAGGGAATTATCTGTTGTAACGAAGCTGCAATAATTCTTATTTTATCTTTTGTCCTCAGTTCCTCTGTAGTCCTGGCAAGAATGTCATCTATCAATGTGCAAATGTTAAATCACTGCAGTCATGAAATATTAACAAAATGCATACAATTATGACTAATAAATTGAAGTCTTTATAGCTGTAATTTGTCACACCTACAATTGTACAATGTTATTAGTAGAGTAAAACTAGAAAACTATGAAATAGATATATTGGCAAAATAGCATTTCTAGTACATGCATTAACATAGGCAAGCCCTGAACCTGCTTCAGCTGAGGTCAACAATTTTTTCTTTGACATTAGGGAAAGCAAAATAATGAATTCTTAATGTCTTGGTTCTGAGCAATATATGAACAACATAAGAGCAGTTCTTAGTTCCTTCATGCAAAGGTTTAGATTTTCTGGAGCAAACTGGAATGAGCATGCTACTAATTATTTTCCATATGGCAATAATATATATTGAAAGTTTTGAAATGCTGTACCTAGAACAGGTATGTGATTTTTTTTTTTTAACATTCCCTGAAAGAAACTGCTAGACAATGCTAGGGGAACACATCCAATGCACAGTCTTTGTGAGAAACATGGGATATTCTCTTGCCCTAATTCTTCCAAAATAATAAAATTTGCAAACTCAAAGGTTCAGTATATTTTTGACGTAATTTAAAACCTTAAGAAGTGTGGAATAAGTATTAAACATGTACAGTTCAGTCACATATCATCCAGAACTTAAAAATATTGCAAGCAAGCCATATTTCTTGTGCTTAATTGCTAATATTTTCCAAATAATACTCAAAGTAGTTTTATTATAAGAATATTTGAATCACAAATAAGTTTCCTGTGAGCATTGTGTTTCTGCCTGCTGACTTTATTACCATTTAATATCTTGAAGAGGCTCTAGCAATTTGATCTAACTTTTGAAGTTACCACTGCTTTTAGCAGGAGGTTGGACTAGACACCTTTAAAGGTCTGTTCAAGCCTGCTTTTTCCTGTAGTTCTATGATTTTTCTCTAATTCTATGATTCTAGAATAAGTTTCTCTGAGGGAAAAAATTAATATATGGAGTGTCCTTTCCACTACCCCCTACACCACAAAGGCAGATGTTTGGGGCTTTTTATGCACTTATCTGATCACTTGTAGCAGCCCAGACTGCCTGCTGATCTCATTTCATGTTTACTTCTCCCTCCTGATCTTCACTGTATGTCTCAGTCTCTGCATTTATTCTGCTACATTATATAAACATAGTATAATCTCATGCATTGAAAAAGCAACCTAAAATATATTAACTGATCTATTTTTTCTAACTGTTGTCACTCTCTTACTGGTTAGGCTCAGTTTCCTTCCTTCAATTCTGTCATGCTCTACCAAACTGGT
>WEIV01012761.1:10087-45902 GCA_013390005.1 Calyptomena viridis | reverse complement strand
TCTGCTGTGTAGGTACAAATGAGACCTTGAGCATGGATGGCACGTGGACAGCTACACGAATAGGAATGGTGACTGCATCAATTTTTCAAGAAATACATACATACTTATACTGCAATGTTTTGTAATTATTGCTCAGCTCAAAAAAAATCCAGAAGATCATAAAAGCAGCTAATAGTGAGCACTGCAGATCCCCAGATTAGTTTCTGTCATAGTTGAAGCCAGAATTACTAATATAGTATTCCACTTCAAAGAATCCTCACAGAAGTATCTACAAAAATCTTTTCTGTAGATACATCCTTATTTCGATGTCACCATATCTCACCACTGGCTACAAGTTGCCTTCATCTCCAACATGTTTCATGGCATGGGAGTTGGTAAGATCCCAGTCACCCACCAAGGTGGCTCCACATGGAGCCTCCAGAAGAGATTGCAGATGATACCAGAATTGTCGTTCAAAAGGTTCCTGTTTTAATTTACACAAGGACAGAGGGGTGAATACTGAGCTATTTACAAATTCAGCTGTGCCCTATTTCAGTCTGAGACAAAGTCACATTGCATAAAGGTAGTGCTATATGCCTGATTCAGGTAGTTTCTGACAGATTCCACTTCTCTCTTCTCATCTTGCTTTGTTATAAAGCAAATGTCTTACCAGGGGTTTGAGTTGTGTGCTCTCCCAGCACACTGCTTGGCCAAGCATCTCAAAAGCTGGTAATTCCCCTACTATGAAAGCATATCCTCTTTTTATATGATGAGCAGGATAGCAGAGTTTTCTGGTCTTTACCGCCCTTCAAGAACAGCTGGCCAAGGCTGTAAAATGGCAGAGGTGCTGGGAATCAGCTATGGTCTCATTCCCAGTTGGCAGATTGAACAGGCTGCCTGCCTGGAAAGATGAGTGGATTATGTAGTGAGAGGTCTTGTAGAAGAGAAGGCAGAGAAAGGCTCTATGGCCAGGGATTTCTAGGGTGCTGTAAAGAGCTGAGTATTGCTGCCTAACTTGCAGAAGATGGGCAGCCTTGGCAGTTTGTCCTGTCCTTGGGCTGAAAATAACAGCTTATTCTAGACATCTTTTGCACCGGAGTAGCTCATGTAGCTGGGTAGCTGTCCCTGTATGGTGAGCTCGAGTGCTGCTGTCTGCTCCTGATGTGAAAGGTAAAGGCATTGCTGTTATCAATGCTAACCTGCTGTTGCCCTGTCTTTATGTGTCATTTTGTCGTTCTTCTGCAAAGGCAAAAATGCAGCTGCTTTCTTAAATCTTTGCTGACAGAGGAAATGTCATTGCAGCTGCAAAAATGCAGTGAGTCCTTACAGAGGTTCACCATAGCCCACCTATAGCCCCTGCAGGCAGTGCTGCAGCTCTGCCCTGGTGGTGATTCACCTCTCCCTTGCTTTGAAAAGAAAAGAAATAAGGGAAATCATAAAACACTGAACTTACTTCATTTCAGGTAGGAGTGCAGTTGTGAGAGCCATTATATAATAGGACTTGGAAAATGTATTTTTGGACATTTGTCTTTACAATTTCAGCAGGAAAAAAAAAAGATGACTTTTAACTTGTATATTGACCTTTACTCACTTTTATATTTACCTCGAGTTATGCAGATTTGTGTCTCTGTCTACTGGTAGCAATTTTGGTGGCAGTGTATGTCCTTTGGTACCAAGCACTAGTAAGAGATAACCACATTCCTGCAAAAGTAGTAAAGATAAACTGTTGAGTGGTGGTTTTAGTTCCTCAAAATGGGGCTGCCATATCTTTTCTGTTGTACTCCCTGGCATGATTTAGTCTCCTTTTGAGTGGGGAAACCAGATAAATAGAGGAAAAAACTTCAGGAGAGCTCTCTGATAAAAGTCCTGAGATAAGGAAGATGCTGGTTTAGGTGAGGATTGTTGTTATTTTTTTTCTACCCATTGATGCAGATAAATTAGTGTGACAACACTTTCATTTAGGAATTCAAATTCAAATAACACTGTTTTTTCCAATTATTCTGCTCTTGTTAATGACTGAGGCTTAGACTAAGGCTATGAATTTATTTATGACTTTGACCTGCTTTGAGCCCCAGTTGGAGTCAGACCAATGATTGCATATGAACTATGCCTTTTTTATTTTAGCTAACAATCTGACTTTTAGAAGTAGATTATATTTGAGGCCTTCAACAAATATTTACTAAATGTTTGCCATTTGTGTGGGTAGAAAGGCCCTAGAAAAAACCACCGAGATGAGCAAAAAAGCTGTAGTACACAATAGTGAATGAAGACTAAGCAGCACAATTTTACTAGACAAATCTGAGCATCTATTTGAAAGAAAAAGTCTGAAGAGGGTCATCTGGTCCTACTAACAATCCTAATTCAGCAAATGTTCTCCTGCTATTTCATACATAAAACTTCCCAAAACTGGTCACAGAGACCAGAACTTTTCAGTGTTTACATCCAGGCCCAACTGGACAGATGTGTTTAGGGAGGACTGCTGTTTGCTGATGTGATGTGAGGGGTAAACACAGCTCCAGCAGCTATTTCTGACTAAACAGGAAATAGCCAAAGCCCAGCCGGCTCCGTGCTTTGTTCTTCTGCAATGTGTCACCTTTACCAAGGATAAAAGTGAGTCAGATATTGAATGTCACTGCTGAAATTACTTTTGTTTCTTAAAGCAGAAATGCAAGTTTGTAGAAAACGTAGAAGTATATTCATGTACACCCATGCTATCTTTTAACATGTTTGAAGCTCCATTTTCAGAAGCTGACTTCAAGTGTACCTAATGCAAAATGTTGCAAAATAATTCTGTAAGGCACAGTTGTTTACTAATAATAGATATTCTATGCAAAGCTTCTTGAAGTGCTGCTTTACAGTCATCTGCTGAATTGAAAATTGAAAAATTGTAAACAACATTTTACATTTCAAGGTAACAGTTAAATTATCTAGACTTGGTATCCCACACTCAAAATTCCTATTTATACTGGCACAGGGAATACTTATTTTAAGCACATCCAGTAAAATACATATTTTAAATGATATTTTACAGTTCAGTGGTTTCTCTAACCTGAAGATCCCACAGTGCTTCTCAGATGGAGGTGAAGTTAGCTTAAGAATAGTCCTATGAGCACAATTATTTCCACTTTGCATACAGAGAAAATGAGCAATGAAAACCAGTGGTTTGTTGAAGGTTGCACACAGGTGCTGGCAGTAAGAATAGAATCTGCACTTCTTGCCTCCCACTCCTGTGCTTTAACTATAAAGCCGCTATTAGGCTTTCCACATCATCCTGTGATTGAGTAACTTTCATTATATCAGTGGAGATTCAGGAATTCTGAGCTAATTAATGCTCTGGCACTTTTCAAACCCTCAGCTGCTCTTTACCTGTGAAGGTTCTGTAGGGTTCGATGACTTGCAGTGATGTGTCTCTGAAGAGACAACAAAGAAAGGCAAATAAAGGATGGGATTCACTAACCTTGTCTGACAAAGGTAGGGGTCGTACTCAGAAACATTTGCTTAGGTTTTATAGGCTTCTTATTCTTTTTAAACAGAGGGTGCAAAAACTTCTAGGAGGGACCCTGTCATGTTAAAATCTGATAATTTGAAGTTCTTCCTTATCACTGTGGGCTGCACTGCTCTTCAACTGATTAGAGTAAATCACCTGAATTCTCTTTTAAAACTCTGCCTTTTCCATGAGACCAAATTAAAAACCATGATTCCTATGTAAGCCACAAGGAATCAAGTATTACAGATACTCTGCCAGCTGTACTCCTAAATAATTAGGGAGGGACATAAGCTGCCACTCTTTGATCTGAATCAACACCTCCCAGAAGTTCAGGTTAAGATGCTTTGGTTCAAATTTGTAACCCCACTGATTACAACCCACAGTGTGTATAGTTAACTGTTTCAACTTTTCTGGTAGTAAGAAGATTAATTGTGAAGACAATAAAGAAGCTAAGCTATTAAGAGTGATGAATTTTGGAGCAGGTAATTTTTTCAGTCCAATTAACAGCACAAGGCCTGTCAGTAATAGTTGGGCATCAAGAGGCAGTACATTGCAAACAGCCAGGAGGACTTAAGAACATTCATCATTAAATTGTAATGTCATCTCAATTCTCGCTGTTACTCTTGGTCTCTCTCCATGTGGCAAAGGTTTATGTTTTGTTTATATTTTACTTTGGTATTTTAATGTGTTCCAACAACCCACAAGTGGGTCATGAATATGTATATACCCAAAATAGGTAACTTACTGTGTTGTAATCAAAATATACAAAACACAAGTTCTTTCTAAAACTACGTTTCTTTGGTATCAACCAAAATTGTAGAAATAGGATATTTTGTGAACCTAGGCCTCTAAACAAGACTTCAACATTATCAATACTTATACATCACTGCAGTAACTGAATGCTCTGAATGGTAAAAAAAAAATATAACCTGCTTTCTAAAATTCTATGAGCAAAACAGTGTGAGGAACACAGGGATGAAGTAACTTTACAGTGTTAATAGGGTTAAATATATAAAGCATTAAGCACTGCTGTAGCACTCATAAAACACCATGGCTAATGCTTAAACTTGTTTGACATTGGAGCCTTTTCACTACTTATATTCCAGCATATTTACAAATTGAGAAGAGGCTTGTTGAATCTTGTTCCATGATAGACTACTGAAGTATTCGGGCTGGCGGTTTTCAATTACTTCATCTTGGCTGAGATTCAAAGCAGGCCAGCACGGGGGGGAAGGCATTCAGCTTGACCAGCTGAAACACAGGGAGATAACACATACCCTTAAAGGGGAAGAGCCCAAAGACCAGGATCTTCTTGACATACATCATTAACTATTAATAGAGATTCATTATTTTGTGTATTTGTCACAATTGGCTCTTAGGACAGGGTGTCTACATGCTTTACTAATTATCCCTAACCTGCTTGGAGGCACAGTTGTGAATGCCAGTCATTTACTGCCAATTTACATACTTGGAGGAGGGGTCTGGGGAGAAAGATTCATGATATAAAAACAAGTTAGAGTTAATGCATTAATGTTTTCCTCCAGATTGCCCTATGCTATGGCTTGACATGTCCATCTCCGTCCTAAATAAACCTAACCTCTTGCATCCTTCACAAGTGACAGGAAAGCTGAACAATTTCCTCAAGATTTCTTGAATTCCTTGGAATAATGTCAGTCATTGTGGGGAATGTTAGGATGATTTTAGAGAACAAAATTATATATTTATGAGACAGTCCCGATTTACCTATTTTATATGAAATGTCAGTGTTTTCTTTTTGCATAACCTGCCTTGCAGTATGTCAGGAAGCATATTCCTAACAATCCATAAGGGAACATAAACCTCCTGTTTAAATGCATATTAGTTTGTTGTACTCCTTGCCTTGAGGTTTGAAGTGACTTGTTTTCACACAGTAAGAGGGTGAGCAAAGCTCAGAGTGTAGGTGTCAGGTAGTAGCATTAGCCACCCATCCCTAATGTGAGGTGTCATGCCTGACTGTACTGTGCCGTCATCGCCGCGCTCTCCGTGCTTTGTCATCATTAAGTGGGTGGCTGCTGTGCCAAGATGCTTCTGTTCAATGAATCAATTGTAAAATGAATGTTAGACTTCTGCAGGGGGAGGTATCGTGCCTCCTTCTGTGACTTCCCACCCCTAAACCTTTTCTACCTCTTCTCCTCTGACATGCTGCAACAGCTTTATGAAAATCGAATGCTTTAATTGTAGAACTGCCACTTAATTGACAACACAGAGGATTTATTCAGTGCTCAGCTACTAGAGATCACTTCATTTGGCAAGTCTCTCTTTTTTTTTTCCCCTTTCTTCGTGTTACCAAGCAAATTTTAATATTTAAACCCATGCCACATTGCTAAGGAGGCAAGTGTCAGCATCACAGTGAGCTTTAAAGAAGTTTGAAAACTTCACACTTTTATCCAGGGCCGGGTTCTTTGGTCACCTTAGGCATATTAGCCCTAACACAAAGAGCAGCAATTTCTTCCTGCAGGACACAGTTCTCCAGTCCTATATCCAGGTGCCCCTTCCTGTAGCCAGAAGTAGGACAAAGAAGAGTTCTGCTATAAACAGTCTTCTGTGGCTTGAGGCTCCCAAGGATTTCACATTTGCTCCTTGCAGCTATTATTTAGGACGATACCACTCCAAAATATGAACAATTAAGCTCCTCACAACAGCTCTTCCCAAATATACTGCAGCCTGGAAGTGATTTCAGCATAACTGGAGAAAATTTTCTTTTTGTCTTTGTTCTCTTTGTGAGCTCACAGGGAACAGGATGCTCTGAGGGCAGTAACTGTAGCGGGGCTGCTCCTGGTGTGGGGGGGGGTCTGTAGCATGTCTTCAAGTGATAAAGGGGGTTCATTACTTTTCCAGAGCAGTTCCTACATGGATTTAGGCTGAGCACGGTTCAGAGCTGCCCCCTGCCCTGCTGATGAAGCAGTAGTTGGCCTCATTTGCCAACGGAAGAAGCTGTGTCCCACCATGTAGGTCTGTGTCAGATATGTTATGACCATGTTTAAAGGCACATGGGTGCTGCAGAGGACTACTGTACTGCGGGGCAAGTGTGCAGTCCTGATCAGAAGTGGAATAAGTACATTAAAAAGAAAATTAAAAGAAAAACAAAAACCACAAAAAAAGCAAAATGCAAAATAAACCCAACAAAAAACCATGTTGAAGTGAAGCCTGGCAGGACAGAGCCTGTGCAGGGTATGCTGCTGCTGCTGCTGCTGCTGCTGCTGCTGCTGCTGCTGCTGCTGCTGCTGGAGCTTCCCAAGGAACTGCAGAGCATGTCTGTGGGGTGTGATTGTTTTAGATGTTGTTTGATATTGATCAGTTTGGAAAGTCTCTCTCACCCTTGTCACATAAACCTGTGGGAAGAGGGAGCCTCCTCTTAGCATGAACACTAGCAGTGGGCAGCTTTGCACGCTGTTCAGCTGGCTCACACTGTGTGAGACCAGGTTTTCTCCACACTCACCTCATTGAGGTTGCCTACAGATAAAAGAGGGTCTGTTTTAGCTGTGATTTCTAAGTATCTGCCTGGGGGTTATTTATCCCATTTATTCAGAAGTGGCTTCTTTTGAAAAAGAGGAGGAGGTGAAGAGATACAGCTTCCTAGGTAGTAGTAAAGTGCATGCTGTGTGTGCATGACAATATAGGTCTCTGAGGTTTAGTGGACCTGGAATTATGCCATTTGTCTTACACTAATTGAAGCATGTGTCTACAAGTGTGCAGTGCAAAACATAGGATAAATAATGATCATAAAATTAGGCTACTGTATAACCTATCTTATTATTAGATAGGCAGTTACTTGCACAGCACCTGAAAATATATGTTTTGTGAAGAAAAGCTGCCCTTTTTCTGTGTATACCTATGTGTATACATATTACACTAATAGGATTTATTTCTGTTAAGCCAGTCTGAGACAACACATGGTATTTTCCAGCTTTTCAGAATCTTTTCTTTGTGTCTCTCATGCTTGTAAAGATGGCAGCACTTTTAAAATTCTGAGTCCAGAGTAACAAGTGTTGAACTTAAACCTGCTTCTGTATGAGAACAAGATATCTCAAAGAGTAAGTGTTACGTCTTAAGCATGATTAAACTTCATTTCCTCATGCACTGGAGTCTCTAGGAAAAGGTTTCTGTATTGTGTGGTTTCAAGAGACAGCTGCTGAGATGAGGCTGGACTGGATCACAATTTGAAACAAACGGTGTTACTGAAAAGAATGGGTATGTCTCTGTTCCTGACAGAGACATTCAGTGCCATGTGAAGGTTAGTATGACATGGACATCTGTGTAATTTGTTATTACATTATGTTTATTATCATGGTGTACATGAAATCTCATTAAAAATGTTTTCAAGAAAGGGAATTAATGAATTTTGTTATTTGAAGTTTGATTTCAGCAGCCAAGGCAAATGGATCTGTGCTATTGACTTTGGGATCAGATATTTATGTCACTTATGTCAGGTTTAAACTAAAAAATTTTTTCAGTAATTCTTTTATCTTCATTGCTATGTCTACAGTATTGCTCAGCTGTATTGAGCTATGCAAGTAGGTGGGAAAAAATTAGAAACTTAGTCATAGTCTAAAGATATCAAACCATTAAGAGAGGAAACACTTCTGCTGTGTGCCTGATCTCTGCAAACAACTGAGGCATCCACTCACAGACTTGGGAAAAAAAAGGGAAAAAAAAAAAGGAAAAAAACCCCAACCCCCAAAGACATTTTCTATCTATACGCTTCAGCGCTCAGCAAGTGGTGTATGCTTTTTAGGCATGATTCACAAGGCAGATTCATGTGCAAGTGACTCTAGGTACAGCAGTGGGGGTGGATCTGGATCGTGTAAGGCCAGTGCAGAATGTGGGAAAACATCTTCTTCCCACTCCCCAGTAAACAATGTCAAATCAAAAGGTTTACACTGCAGTTTTATTGTTAACGCAAGAAGAGATCTGGGTCACACTAAAGGTCCATTTAATCTTATATTCTTTCTAGAATAGTAGTTAGTGTCTGATACTTAAGGAAGGGTAAGAATGAGGACAGATAGAGATAGACCTGCAAACACAGGTTTGCATTTCTTGTGAGCAGAGGCAGTATTTGAACCATTGGGCCCAGAGCAGCCACTGGAGTTACTCTGTGACTTTGTCACTCTACTTACACATTGCAACAGTCTGTGAAAGTAAGCCTCTGCAGTTTAATTGTGTACTGGGTGAAAAAGCACTTCTCTTGTTCTTTGTTTTAAGCTTCCTACCTAACTAAGGGGTACACCAACAAATTATTGGGATGTGAGGAAAAAAATTATTCATAGGCAGTTTCTTTGTTTTATAGCCCTCCACCTTATCCACTCATTGTTATCATTTTCCAGTCTGAAAAATCCTAATTCTCTCTATGTTAGAAGGTTATACCTTTAAGCAGCACTCTTGCCATTGTTACCCTTTCTGTATGTAAAAAAAACCCAAAACAACCAACCAACAAACCAAGCACAAACCTCCACATACAAACACAAACCATAAAAATAAAAGGAATCATTCAGAAGTTCATTAGAAAGGTCAGCTCGAAGCAGAAGTTAGCATCAGCTCCACAGCTGAAAGATGACAAAAGTATAAGCATGAAAGCATAACTATAAGCAAGAGTATAAGCAGAAAATAGGTGCTGATGGGTGCTCATTTTCAAGTCCTCAAGATTGGTCAGAAGCATGAGAGATATTGTAGTGTTTTCTCTAGGCTAATAGAAAATAAAACCCAGGAAGATTGGGAAAACTCAGGATAGAAGTTATTATCAACCTGCTCTATGAACTTTTTGCTTGTTTCACTCTCATGCATTTGTATTTTTTTCAAATGGGTTGATGGCAGCAGCTGATACATGAGCTGCTGTCAGCTGTAATCCATTGTGTTTGTCATCAGTGCAAGTTCACTGTAGTCAGTGATGAAATTTCACCTGCTGTGTGAGAGAAAATAAAATGCACAGTTGTAGTTGTAATTAGGGTTGAAAATCAATAGTAAAAGATGTTTTAAAAATGAGAAGAACGGTAAAAGAGAAAATGAGGAGAAATCTGTGAAAATAGAATTAACTGGGAATGGATAAGAACAGTGAATGCAGAGACATTTGGGGAAATGGAACATTAATCCAAGGTGGAACAACTATAACCACTTTTTGCAAGAGGCTTCATTTTGAGCATAAGAATGTCTTTTCTAGTAAAAATCTCTCTTGCTGTGGTGGTATGTGCATGTGTATGAACAGAAAGTAGAGCTGTGAATGACACATTGAAGATCCTCACATTTCTTCTGCTTCATTCCCTTGGTGACCACCATCCTGGAAAATGGAGGACTTGGATGAAACTCACTTCAGAATTCAGGAGGGGACATAACTGAATTAGTGAGGGAGAAGCATGTCACAGTACAGTTCACAATACAGAATGCTGCACCTAATTTTTTTTTTTTCATTTTCCTTAAAACTATTCTCTAATAGCCTTTGAGACAAAGTGTCTAGGGGTTTGGATATAACCAGATGGCTGAGCACTGAGTAGTCTTCTTCTGACTTGCTCTTGAAAAGCACCTGTACTAAAAGGGTGGGAAATTGAAAATTCTTGTTGGCTCCACAGGGGATGACTTGTGTTTGGTTTTGATGGAAAGGAATATCTTTGACTATTGCTGATTATGAAAGGGCTTATTACTGGCTAGGGAGTAGAAAAGGCAAACCATTTCATTCTCTGCTTTTCTGAGCTTTTACCTCAAGAGCATCAGCTTAGGAAATAGTGTGTCAGAATGTCAAAGAAATGCTCAAGCAGTTTGTTCTTTTTGTTTTATCTTTCTCTAAATATCAAAAACCCTGATCACAGAAAAGACAGACTTTCTCTTTAATAAGACTATTTCCAGTACAAAGCTAGTACAGTATGACAGGCAAATACAATAACCTTATTAAAGCGTCTTCTGTATAACACACAAATGTGTGAAATGTTTTTGCCTCAATAAATAGCCTTCAGTAAGGTACATGTATTGTGCTTAGGTACTAGACTGCATTCTCATATCACTTTGAAGCTACATCTGCTGTATTTTAAACAGTAGCCAACAAAGTATGACGAGATGGCAGAACAGTTTAATATCATACTCTTTATCTGCCCAGAGAGCACGAAAGAAAAATAAAGCAAATGGCTAGCATAGAAGGGGAGAGCATGTTATTCTATCAGTGCAGACAATTCTGCTCCCATTTGGCACATCAGTGGTATAATGCAGGGATAAAAATGAATCCTTGCACAGTGAATTGAATATTTCCTAGAAGCTCTCATTGGAAATTGTTTCTGATGTTGTTAGTTAAGGAAGATTTATCAGAGTTTATTTAAGTTATCAGACTTATTAAGTTCCGAATGCACAAATCCACAAGAAAGTAACATCTCATGGGTATGGATGAACTTTTTTTGAAGGGACAATAAATCTATCAAACAGCTGACTTTGTAGAGCTTTGGTATATGTCATATTAAGCAAAGGTATCCAACAAACAGAGAGAGGGTTTTGTAGAAATGTACAAAGACTAGCTGACATCTGACACTGCATGCACTTGTAAGGGAACAAAATGAGAACGAAAAAGGAGGCAGACAGCTGGTTCAAGCCCAGTTCAGCAAACATTACCTACAAAGAGCAATGTTTGCTTTTACATTCGAGCATAGAGGCTTCTTAAGTCAGGGAAGCCTATGGAACTACTCTTAGAAATAAATAACATTGAGTGGGATTCCCTGCTCCTGCAACACAGTAATACTACACAGAGTGTGTAAGTTGTGGTTAGAGTAGTATTGTAGCTTTCTCATACCTGTTTATGGAAAGTTTGTGGGCTTCTTTGGCTTGTGTATCTCAAAAACTCCTGTAGTTATGGAATAGAAACTACTTCAAATCCAAAGCCTCGGTTGACACACAGTGAGGCTGTGGGTTCCACAGTCAGCATGTCCCTTATGTACCTGTGCACACCCCTTGCTCCAGACAAGGTGAAACTGAATTCTCAAGCTGTGTCTGTCACAGTCCACACCAATGCTAAAACGTAGATCTGAGCTGATTCTCAAGTCCCAGCTTGTTCATCATCAGTGTTGCTTATGCACAAGCCTATGCTGAAGTGTGGATTTAGGCAAAGCTCCAGAGCACACCCACGGGCAACAGCCCAACCATGCTCAGCTCCCCATAGTGCTGCTGAGATGGGTTGGATACCCTACATCCTGGTCCAGCAGCATGAATCCTGCTGTCAGTTATCCTGGAGGACAGGGAAGATGGGCTGCACCTAGATGTTAGACAGCAGCGTGGGTGGCAGTGTGCACACCTCAAGTCCCACCGTGCTAAACTTTATCTTTCCCCTTTTAGAGGAGATGAGGCAGATGACAGCTGTGCATCTGCGGGACTGAAGCACCAACCCTCTCACTGCACTGCAGGGTCCACAGGCCGTTCCTACACTTATCACATGCCCCTTTTTTTTTTTTTTGAAAGTAACAGTGGCAATCAGCGAGAAATCCATTTGCTCTGCAAAACCTAACTTCCAGATAGCATGAATTGGAAAGTGATTTAATATTTCAGATGGTAATGGTGTGCCTTTACCCTGAATGGTAGAGTAAATGGCTTCCTTATATAAATAGGTAACCCTTAACATTTACATTTCTTAAAATGTCAGGATGTAAAACTAATGGGAGGGTTGAAAGAGGGGGAAGAAGTGTTAGCATTGCATTGTTTACATAGCATGCTGAACACAGCCCTGTAAAACCTTGATAGAAGTCTAAACTCTTGATAGTTATGGGAAAAAATTGTCAATAACTAGCCATATCTAGAAAATCAATTGCTCATCCTCCTTAGATTGAAAGTTGGCTTAAAATTCATGAGGATTTAAAAATAATATACTTCAATTTTCTATTATTCTAGCTTTTGATTATTTTGAGATGTTTTTGTCGTATTTTCAGTTTTTTCTTTTTTGCTAGATGTTCTTGAATCTGGTCTTCAACCAGCCTGAAAAACAAAGGCCCAGTTCCTCAGCTTGTGTAAACTGCTGTAGACCAGCAAAACTTTCATGAGCTGAAGAATCCTGGCTCAAGGGATCATCAGCCAGTGTTGATCCAGTGAAAGAATTTGAACTGTATTTCTGCTTTGCAGAAGGAATACTGGGAAAATGACAACCTGTTATTAAAGGACCATCATTAATTAAAGTCTGTTATTAGGACCATCATAAGGACTTTTGATATCTTGAACATGCTGCTCACAGCTGGAATAACTGTTTTACATGGCAGTGCTGCTGGTCTCACTGCAGGGGCTGTGGTCAGTCCCTCTATAGCTGTGGCCATCCCTACCTTGAGCTGCTGAAAGGTTTTGAGAGATGTCTCTGCCCAAGGTCAAGTATCTTAAAACAGGACTATAACCTGAACTCAAGCTGCAAAGAGGAATCATTTTAAGGAAAGAGTCTCCTTAGGTAATTTGGGAGATATAATTCTTAAGTAACTGATTTGAATTTGTAGGAGTAGGTAGTGTTTATGACTCCGCTCTGCACAAGTTTTTTTTAAGTTCAAATAAACACTATCCTGAAACATGTTTTCAGAGTTTTCTATAAGCCATAAAGCACATAGTGATAAGCTTTAATGCCCATATTATAAAATGCTTCCCTGCAGAGGTACAAAAATCTGTAACAAGTTACAGAACTAAGTATATAGACTATAGGGTTTTGTTCTGAGATGATTCAAGGGACAAATTAATATATAAAACTGGGGAAAGGAGAGAGTTTTCATAGAACCAGACCCTCAGTATAAGTTAACCTGTACATTTCTTAGGGACTTATGCGAGTTAAGGATCTAATTCACACTTTAAATATTTCATAGAACAGTAAAGGAGTATGTTGTAAAATATTCTGACAAATTGCACTTTTAGGCTTAAATATCTCTAGGAAAATAGGAGGGAATTCCAAAACCTACTGCCACCCCCAAGAAGGGTGTTTCTAGCAAGTATTTCCAGGCAGTTGTGCTCCTAAATTCAATTACACTGGTGGCTCCAGCATAGATCCTGCTGGACAATCATCTACATCATAAAAAGTGCAGGTCATTTGCCACAACTGAGCAAAACTGTCATTTTCTGCCTAAAAGAAGCTGGGGCTAAGCTAAGGCAGAAAATAAATCCTCTGTGAGTCATAAAGAGAGCGCTTTTTTAGGTCAGGTCAAGAACAAAGACATTGGCAGCACAATGCTGAGAGGCTTATAGTGGTATATCCCTAAGGACAACTCCCGACACCAATAGGAATTTTTTTTTCTTGATGGGGTGAATGGTTTTTGAATGGATTTGTAAATGCCCTTAAAATAATCAGTTTATTCAATTAGCAAATTGTCCTATTGTCCTTTAAATATGGAAGAATTTTTTCTTTTTTTTACCAAATATGCTGTTTAGTGTCTGTAGCAGGAGGAGAAAAGAAAGAGATGGCTCTGAGAACAGGAATAGAGTAAATGCTCTGGGGAGGGTGAGGCTGGGAGGGAATGTTACTGCTGCCCTCCTCTCTGCCAGGCACAGGCACACACACTCTCACAGCCTTCCACCTTGGAGTCAAGGTGTTTGCTAATATTACTGACATTAAATTATAATTTTGCCTTCAATTTCAAATTTTCTCATGAGTCTCATTGTTTCTAAGATATTTTGTTTACAGAAAAGGTACAGAATTAAACAGCTGCTTTCCTAATTTCCTGCATGTTACGTTTTCTATTTTTTCTTTCTTTCAAAAACAGCATGCTTGGGTTTTTCTTTCAAATCCCATGATGCTCAGTAACAGGAACCACCTCGTGGTGTATTTGCAGGGGATCTTCATGTTAAAAGCTAATATTCACCTAACTCAGATGGGAGATGGTAAAATCTTTCCCAGAAAAAGTGGTAGGGAGAGTGCAAGAAAATATAGTGTGCTTGCTTGTTCTAGTGCGAGACTTCTTCTGGCCTTAGGTTTTGGATTCAGTTCACCTTGAAATGATAATTATTCTTTAGAAAATAATTTTAGAGAGCAGTTTCAGGTTACTCATTACCTTAACTTTGATTATTTTTTTGCTCCAAGTACTGTTTTGGACTAATAGTTGTATAAATGTAAACTTTATTCATCCTTCCACTTTTGACCGAGATTTAGAGCTGGCTGATTTCAGAATTGACAATATGCTCCCTTACCTGCCCAAGATGTTCCTTCCACCCAAACTCTCTACTTCCCCATGAAGGCAAGAAACTCACCTGAAGGCTTTTGTGTTGGTCAAAAAATGGAATTGTACTGATTGTATGTGAGTTACCTGGAAGAGTTTACTCTTAGGTGGTGTTACAGCTCTTGTAACACACAGAATTAGGGACATTTTGAACACTCAGAAGTTCAAAGCCAAGCAGGAGACAGGTGGGAACCTCCCTGGATCCCCACTGAACTAAACTGTTCAGGCAGTTGTGGCACAGGTGGGTCTCTCAAGGCAATCTGACTTGCTGTCTGTGCAGGTTGCTGTGGGACCAAGTGGTGTGGTGTGTGTACCACTTGCTCTGAACTGCTTCGAGGAAGTGAACTTAAGCCTTTTTGTGGGCCTAATATAAACTTCTGAAAAGTTTTCCACATGCTTAGACAGCAGAATGGATGCAAAAATGCACTGTGAGGAAAGACAGCCCTCCACAATTTTCAGTCTGTGCTAGACCAAGATGTACTGTAAATCTAACATTAAGTAATTTTTAAGTGGTATTTCTACCCTGACTTTTTAGCTGAAGAGCTTCAGATATAAGCAACCAAACTTCTGAATCCTCATGAGTCCTTGTGACTGTTTGAAGCTTTGCCCATCATTAATCAGCCCATCCATAAAAAAATATTCCAGACATATGCACCATATGTACATGCATGTGCTTCTGTAACTATTAATAAAACCAGCAATATTGTCATTTCTATATAATTATAATCCCCACCTTATGGAATTGCCTTCCTAGTGTTTGAGGTTTAAGAAATCAGATCTCCATCTTCGTTGTATAAACATTTTAAAAGCATCACCTAGTTGCAAAGTATTCCCCAGACACATGTTTTTCTTTGAAGATATTCCTACTAACGATGTGTTATTAGTGTGAAGGGCCAAATTATCTACTCATCTAATTGGTTCAGCTCCACCGTGCCGCAGAATTTGACATTATCATTTTTCACAGTCTAGCATAATTCAAACAAAAGATCAATTTGTTATACTTATCATGTTAGTATAGAGAACCCTTAATAACAGGACATTTAATGCAGTGTTAGCTTTCCAGCATTTTTAGTGTACAGAAAATATCCCTTTTTTCTTAGCATTAATTTAAGCAGTCCTTATTCAAATGGGTTTGCCCCTCTGCTTTTGTAGATTAACTAATATAATTGTATTGTAAATATTTATCTTCCCTAAATTAATGTGAAATCAAAATTAATTAGTTTGAAAAATATGAATTGCCATTCAATATCACATTTAAACATATAACAAATTAACAGGATAATTTTTCTGCTCTGCTCCCTGCATGTGAAATCTAGCCAGTGCAAACCTCAGGATATGGTTTCCTTGTTCTCAGTTGTCATTAAGTGCGGGCCTCTTTTGACAAGTTTTTGACACATTGCTCTTCCATCAGGTTCCTTACTTTCGATTGTGGAATGACAAGTCTATTTTGTGGCGGTGTGAAATGAACCATGTACTGCTACCGCTGTCTCATGTCTCATAATGGAAGGTTCACAGCATGGACAATTGGGAATTTCTCCAGGCAGGGGAAAAGCACTTATTTTCAACCCCTAGCTTTAATCAATCAAGGAGAAACTGGAAATCGCTGTAAAGTAATGAATGTCAATTTATGTACATGCTATTGATTTTAGGAATTTAATGCTCTGTTTCCCTATTTTGTGTTGACCTTATGAAGCTTAAAGATGAACACAAAAGGTGAATATTCTTGAGACAGAATTGGGTTTCCCCTGAAAATACGAACAATAGATTTTGTACCTGCTGTGTATGGAAGGGAAAATAAAAAAAAAAAAAATAAAGGAGAAGGGTCATCTGGAACTTAAGGCAAAGGGCTGTACCAAGTCAAGGGATTGGAGGAAATAGGGACATGTTATTAAATCTGTTTGTTGCAAAATGGACAAAACCATTCTTGCAAGACACATACCAGTTGTTGTGATCTTGGCATACTGAGGATTTGGGTTATTAAAATTTCCCCTTCACTTAAATGCAGTCTTGATTTAACATTTGTTATTTTTATATAAAGTGTGAAGGTATTGTTTTGAATAATTCACTGTTTATCTACCTTGTAGTTTGCATACTTTGTGCTCCTTCATAGCACTCTGACAGAGTGAGAGAGAGAGATTAGTAAACATGACCCCAGAAGACCTCTGTAAGTGCCTGTCTAGCATAACTTATTGGCTTCACTTTCTCTGCTCTGAGGATCGTTAGCTTTGCTGGATACATTACACACGAGTTTTGCTGTTGCTTATCTTCACAAAGTTTACATCTCCCTGGTTTTCATTCCCAGATAAGAAGCTCAGGCACTGTCAGCTTGTACTCTCAGGAACGCACCCTCTCCCCTGTAGAGCAAGAAAACAATGACTTCAGAGATTATATCATTTGAATCGACGTTGAAAAACCTCATTCTCATAATGTTGTTTCTCTAATTCCTCCTAAGCATAAAAAACAATTCCAGTAAGAAACTGCATGTTACGCTGGTGTTTTAATCAGCCACAACATTCTGCCCCTGCAGAAGCAGTAAGAAAACACATACAAAATGTTTTGTTCACTCAGAGGATTTCTTGTTGATCTCCACTGTATATTTGTACAAAAGCTCTCAGGGGATTTCTCGTGTTACTTCCCTGAATACACAGTAACAGGATTGCACAGGAAAAGTTCTGGTAGTAGCACTATGCTCTTCTACTGCTCTGACTAGTGCAAAAATTGAAGCCAGCTCTGAAAGACAGGTTTTTCCCCTCTTTGCAATAGTTTTACAAATGAAATCACAATACTCCCTGAAATTACTAGTGCACTTGACTCCACGATCAATTTACTCCATTTTCAATACAGACTTTGACAAGAATGATTTGTTTATGCTGTCACACGAATCAGTCTCAGTAAATTAGACCTGTCAAAGTTACTTTTTCTGCACAATACAGTTTGCTTTATTTTTGACACCTGTGAAGTTGGGAAAGCTATTGTAAATAGTGTAAAGACTTGAGTCAGAAGGTAAGATTTCTGCCTTTAGATCCTGCTCCCTTGTGTCAAAAATACATCTCCACAGTTCACAGGAGTATTTTTTACTTTATTTGCAATTGATAAAATTGTCATTTCAAGTTTAGATTTTTAATATACTACCAGTGTGTACTGAAATGCACACGAAAATCAAGCATGCATCTGTGAGAGCAGAACTTTGTACTGCAGAACTGTAGGAAGACATCACATCACCATCAAAGTATCTACACATCATGTCACTGTAGCCTCATTAGCTATAGTATTTAATTACTTTGCCCCCTTTTCCTCATTGCATTTTAGCTGAAGTCAAAGTCTAGATTGTGTCCTGGGGTTCAGCTGGACCATGGCATAGCCTTGGCATCAGTGAGCCTCAGTAAAGCCTGCTCAGAGATGAGCTCCCTTCCTGCTTTCAGCTCTCACTGCCCGCCGTGTATTGACAAATTGCTTGTGCATTTGTCCTAGGTGGAAGTAACAGCTCAATACTGATGTACCCAAGTTTGTTCCTTCTCGTGGCCTGATACGCGTGTGACCCAGATCAAAACTGAACCTTGACACCAAACTACACAGCATGCTTCGGGGTACTGAAGGGGAATAATTGTAATGATAATTCCTTATGATCACAAAACAAAATTAAATCTGTTTGTGAAAATTAGAGTTGTTTAAGTGAGTTAGCACTTATATACTGAAGGGTCAACAAAAAGAGCCCAGATTTATCTGCATGACAAAGTTGCATCAGTTGAACATGCATATTTTCATGCAAGATTCTATTGGCCTGCCTTTTTCTGTGCCAGGGAGAACTTTCAGTTTCATTTAGACTGATGCATGGTCACCCTGAGTTAAACCCCAGTGAACCTACTTTAAACCAGTGTAGCTCAGATGTTTTACATAACAGGCTGTGTTTAATCTAGAGCAGCCTTTTTACATAGACAAACCCTTAGTGCTCATTAAAGCAGTGGAGTGATGTCTGCTCAGATCGAGACTGAGTTCTGCACTTAAGGAAATCTTCCAAATTGAGGAGGAAAAAATGTGAAAATACAGAGGTAAACTGAAATCAATAACTGATAAAGAAAAACAAGGCACAACAGTGATTATCAGGGTGATCTGTTACTAATTAACTGAGGAACCAAATTACTTTGGCTCTTAGGTTCCTCACTCTGCTTCTTATTTTCAATTTGCCTATTTTTTTTCTTTTCAATTTGAATGTTCCGCTAGAAAGTAAAACACTCAGCACTTAATAGACCTTCATGATAGGATTCATTTGATCCAAGCAGGCCCAATTTATAGCTGCTTCTCCCCAGAGCCTATTTACTTTGCTAGGATTATGATTTGCTGTTGTAATATTGAGATGTCAACAAACAAATCCAGAGACAAATGTTATTTATTGATGGTACCCGAAGTTTCTGCAAGAGGAGTGCTTTATCAATTTATAAAGGACCTTATCCTTTCCAAAAACAGGGTGTTTTTTGTGACTATGACAAGCAGGAAGGCTTTTATCATTAATGTTGTAAACGATTTTGTGATCAGACTCGTTTCTCTGTGTCCGAGCAACTCCTGGTGCTTATTTGAAGTGTCCCTTTTTACTTGAAATCGTACTCTAAAACTGAAAGTAAATAGTAAATACAGGGGTTTTAAAAGGAGACTGATTTGTAGACAACACCATTGGCAGACAGTTTATTGTTACAGTTTTGCCTTTCTTCCCTCCAATTTGCAATTTTGGACAGTCAGTTATTTTTATTATTTTGAGAGTAAAAAAAATTGACAGGATGGTCCTATGTATTTTGTAAGACTTTGTTGCAGAAATCTGTCTCTGTAATTGGTAAACTGTCTTGCAAACCATAGCTTGTTTAGGTAGTTTTTACTTTATGAATAATCTCATTTACTTCCTTGGGGCAGGAATACATAAGTAATCTTAAAGAATATTTAAAAGATGAGGCTTTTGCTGGCAGTAGTTTTTAACTCATACCATTCTGCTTCCTTTTGTGTCCTCTAATTAAAATATGCATGGATGTGACCTCAGAATCAAGCAAGGCTGGATCTCACCAGCTCTGACCGGTGTAACCTGCACTCACCGGAGCAGTTCCAGTGGTTTGGAATAAGGGTCACTTGTGCCTATGAAGCTTATTTCAGTGTTAGGATGTGACGTGCTGTTGGTGTCACTGCTGCACACGTGTCTGCTGGTAGATTGGACGGATCCCCCTCCACAGCTGTCAGGGCCCCGTGTGCACTGACAATCCCCAGTGACTGTGCCCAGCTCCCTGGCCCCCCTGTCCATGGCCCAGGAACCCCTCTGCAGCTCAGCTCTGGGGCTTCAGCCCCTGCAGTGTAAGTGTACATGGCCCCAGCCCTGCTCCCGGAATGTCACTCGGATTTCAGTTGACCTTGGACTCGATGTGTAACCTACTGTTCCCCTGTGGCTCCCTGAGCTGTCACCAGGACCCTGTCACTGCCCTGCTCTGCTTGCTGGGCTCAGGAGCTGTGGGACTGTGCCCTGATGCTCAGCACTGCCCCGTGCTGTGGACTCGCAGCACTGCCCTCAGTGAGCAGCCCCTCTCGTGCTGCTCCCTGATGGGAAAGTCAGGGAGCTGCTTGGAAAAACTATTGGGGTTTGTGCTTCACACCTCGAGAGAAGCCCAAATAAGAAGAATGTATTAGTAGTTTTTTCAACAGCCATTATCTTCTGAGAGGTTGTTTTTCCTAACAGAGATTTACCATCTCTTACCCCAGAGGATGTGGCACTGTCTGATGTTCTTATCTTGCTGGTGGTGCTCAAATTCCTTGACTGTTGAAAAAAAAACCAACAAAAAACCAAGCAACTTAAAGAATGATTTGCACAGATTCCTTACTACAGGTCTGAGCTTGAGATCCTAGCTCAGGCAGAGTTCCCACTGAGCCTAATGCTTCTTCAGCATACCTGGCCTCAAACAGTGGACAAGCTATTGAAGACTCCAGCTTATCAATTTTTCACTCCACTCAAGTCCCTTCTCACCCACTTGCAGTTCCTACCCACATTAATTCCCTTACCTCTTTGAGACATCTTTTCCCCTTGTCTCTGGCTTCAGTTGATTGCCTACTTCTGCATCATTATCTACCTCGGCTGCCCCACTTCTCTCTTATATGTCTTCCTCCTCCTGGGTATCCTTCCATTGGTTTGTTTCATTTTTTTCTTCCTGGGACCCCCAGCAAGCAAGTTGCACTGAGGACAGAGGGAAGGTATTTCCCTGTCAGACCAGTCAGAACATGCAAACCTTGTTATCCAGAAGATGTGCACGCTCTCCCAGCACCCCGTGCATGCTTCTTACCTGTCACCCAGAGATAACCAAAATAAATTGTCCTGTTGTCTGCATTCAGCCCCTGGGCAACATGATGAGCGGATCTAGTCTAATATATGTGCACTATAGGTCAGATTTTTCTGTTAGTTTATGACCACCTGCTTTCCCACAGTTGTATTTGATTTATAGGGTTTAATAATGTGGATGTATTTTTCGTGCAGATGATACAGCCTCTAACACTACTCAGTGGACCTTGTGAAGAACAGGGAACATGTTTTGAGATCCTGCAGCTGTGATCAATTATTGGTGAAGAAGTAATCTGCACTTCTGTAGCTCTCCTTAGTGTGAAAAAGGAGACTAATAGTGCCAGGAGTTGTTACACCTGGACAGTGAGTGTGGTACAGCTGTGAAAATGCAAAAGGACTTCACAGTAGTCACGTCCATTGGCATCTGGGTAACAAATTCATCTGTCAGCTACCACAAAGCACTGGTTTAGGGATCTAGTCTGCATCTAGTGACTGTCATGGAGGAGTTTGGGGACTAGAATCTCACCTGATACCATTTGGTTAACATCCAACTGAAGCTGCAGAACGAAAAGCTGGGAAAAGTTGGCCCTTTTGTTTTCATGGGATTGTTGAATTTGAAAGCTTTGATCAGCCAAAGAGTATATAATGAACTGCATCTTAGGGACGTCTGACTTCTTTGCATTCTATGATTTGTCATTTGCTGAGGGATAGGTGAGCTAGTGAAGGCATTTGACAGTAGATCCAGGTCTCTTCCTGGCCCGTTTAGAAGAAACACATCATTCAGGAAAGACTGTTAACTGATCCTGTTGGCTGTGACTTCAGCATTTTGATGCTGAGAGAGAGAGAGGTTATGCAGGGAGAAATCTAGAAAGGCCAAAGCTCAACTATAACTTAATTTGACTACTGCTGTAAAAGACAATAGAAATGTTTCTTTATAAATATGTCAGCAACAAAAGGAGAGCTAAGGAGAATCTCCATCCTTTACTGGATGTGGGGGGAAACATAGTGAGGAATGAGAAAAAGGCTAAAGTACTTAGTGCCTTCTTTATCCCCGTCTTTAATAGTAAGACCAGTTGTTCTCCAGGTACCCAGCCCTCTGAGCTGGAAGATGGGGACAGAAAGGAGAATGCAGCCCCCATAATCCAAGGGGAAATGGTAAGTGATCTACTGCAACTTAGACTCTCTCTTTCCCTNATCCAGGTGGGACTGGTCACCAGTGGTGTGCACCAGGGCTCAGTGCTGGGGCCAGTCCTGTTAAATATCTTTATTGTTTATCTGAGCAAGGGGATCAAGGGCACCATCAGTCAGTTTGCATATGACACCAAGTCGTGTAGGAGTGTTGATCTGCTGGAAGGTAGGAAGGCTCTGCAGAGGGATCTGGACAGGCTGGATCAATGGGCTGAAGCCAACTGTTCAACAAAGCCAAGTGCCAGGTCATGATTACCCCACACAGTGCTCCAGGCTTGGGGCAAAGTGGCTGAAAAGCTGCCTGACAGGAAAGGACCTGGAGATGCTGGTCAACAGTGGCTGAACATGAGCCAGTGTGTGCCCAGATGGCCATGAAGGCCAATGACCAGCAATAGTGGGGCCAGCAGGACCAGGGCAGTGACTGTTCCCCTGTGCTGGGCACTGATGAGGCCACACCTTGAACCCCATGTTCAGTTTTGGGCCCCTCATGACAACAAAGGCATTGGAATGCTGGAGCAAATCCAGAGAAGGGAACAGAGCTGGGGAAGGGTCTGGAGCACAAGTCTGATGAGGAGCAGCTGAGGGAGCTGAGGGTTTTTAGCCTGGATAAAAGGAGGCTCAAGGGGAGACCTCATCACTCTCTACAAGTACCTGACAGGAGGTTGTAGCCAGGTGGGGGTTGGTCTCTTCTCTCAGGCAAGAAGCAATAGGACCAGAGGCCTCAAGCTGTGCCAAGGGAGGTCTAGATTGGACATTAGGAAAAATGCCTTCACTGAAAAGGTTGTCAAGCACTGGAATAGGCTCCCCAGAGAAGTGCTTGAGTCACCATCCCTGGAGGTATTTAGAAGGCATGCAGATGTGGCACTGAGGGACATGGTATTGTGGTGATTTGGCAGTGCTGGGTTAATGGTTGGGCTCAATCATCTTAGAGGACTTTTCCAATCCAAGTGATTCCATGAAATGTTCTTTCATACACAATTCCATTATGTGCTGGGGCCTTCTTATAAGGTTGTTAGCATGTTCAGGGAAGGTCATGGCTTCCGGGTATCTGGCAGGATTAAATCCAGCATTAAACTTGGAGTCTGAATTTTGGAAGCAGCAAATTTGTGCATGTCTGGTCCACAGAGAGAAGGGAAAGAGGGTTTGTTAGGATTTGGGTAGCATGTAGAGGAATGAATGTGCATGCTGGGATGGGATTTAAAGTTTCAAACCAATTAGAATTTTAATTGTTTCTTTTTTCCTGTTTGTTAGCAGTTGTGATTAACTACCCTAGGCCAATAGATAGCAAAAGTACATCCCCTTGTAGGGATGCCAGAGCCATACCTGTTTCAGAAATTTCTAACAATGAGTCCTAATTAATCTTTAAAATCTCCACAATACACTGCATGAACCTGGTAAAAGCAGTGAGTTTGTTTACTGCTAACAAATTTTAAGGCAAATTGAGAATGTTTATTCTCTAAACATATTCCACTGTAATTTTGAAAAGATGGCTTTTTTCCTTTAAAAATAACAGTTTCAGTATCCTTTCCTTCACGAGTGTTTGATCTAACCACAGTTGATGTTTAGCCACGGTAACACTCAGGATCTTTTCTTCATGCCTGTTGCTTTTCTGCCCCCTCCCCTCCACTCCCTAAGACAGATTGATTTGGCATCTATCCAAGTTCTCTCAGGAGTGGTATCAAATTTGCTCCGTTCTCCACACCTGACCCATTCTGTCTTCCTTTAAATGCTAAAACTAGCAAGGGCCCAGCTGTGGTGGAAAAAAAGTCCAAACAAAAAAACAACCAAACAAAAAAAATCTCCTTATATGTTATTCCTGTCCAGGAAAGGTAGCTAATGGGGAACAGTGTTTCAATGGATATATAAAAGACTATGTTGAAAGGGAAATTACCAATCAGGTTTCTTTTTATATCAGATCATATTTAAAAACGAGGGAAATGTAGGCATTTCTAGAACAGCTGCACTTACCTCTGCACTACTCTATCTGTATCTATCCATTTATACCCCTTTACCCATTCAATAATAAAAACAACCCTTTTCCATATTCACACTTTAAAACACACACTGCAGTTCAACCAGATATTTCATGTAATAATCTAACCAATTCCCCTGCTAATAGCTGCACACACGTTTGTGCGTCAGTTCTTTAAATACCCAACCTTTGGGAAATAGGCCCTGGTTTGGAGCAGGAGGCACTCAGGCTGAGCATACAATGAGTTTAAATGGAATAAGCTAATTTGTCACTGTTTTGTTATGATTGAATATATGTGTTTAGAATGAAATTTAATTTAAATCCAATTTGTAATATCTCTGTGGGTGGGACAAAGGAAAAAAAAACCCAAAGGATATATTAACTGGATACTGTACTGTGAATGTAATGGGACTTGTGAGTTTAATGTTCAATTAAAAAGCCCTGCATGTTCTTATTACTATTTACAGGAGTGGGTTTGGGGAAGATTTATATTATAAGAAACCCCCACTGTACCACCCTTTTTTTGTCACCAATTCATGCAAACTCTTTATCTGGTATAGTTAAGCCATCTGTTATTCTTGAAGGAAAATTCAGTCACAGAGGTATCAAGAGATAAAACGCACACTTTTATATAAACATTTGCCTGAGTTGCCATGTTGGTTTTTTTTTACTTGAGAAAATGAAGATGAATTAGTATCCCTGGCTGTTGTGTTTTGATATGAACCAGAAGACTCTAAGTGGAATAAACAAGCGTGAGCCTTGCGGGGGCTGATTAGTCACAGGCGGCAGCGCTGGGAGCGGCGCTGCGCCCGCGCCACGATGTGGACCCGCACCCAGGGCTCAGCCGAGCCTGGCATCCTCTGCTCCCCCACCTCCTCCTGCTGCTCTAAAGTAGCTGGGGAACGTGATGGATGGTAGGAGGAGAAGCAGCGTTTTTCCTGCTCGTCAGTGGATTGGCAGTTTGTTATCGCCTGCCTGACTGGGGGGCTCAGAGTCTCTAGCTGGGGTCCCAGCTGGTAAAAGGCAGGATTGCTTGCTGGGCTGCAGTGAAATGACACTACTTTACACTGGATTTCTTCTATCAGTTATTTTTTTCTCTTTCCTTTCCTTAAGAAAAATGTGGCTATTATCATATATCACAAAGTGCTTAAAGAAGGTTCAGAATGTGATACTAACCCAGGAACGACAAGTCAGAGGAAGGGAGAGAGGGTGGGCAAGCAGGTACTCACCATTCTTTATATGAAAGATAACCAGCTATAATCAAATTATCTAAGTTTGAGTGTATTGGCAATCATTAGTTCATATCACCTTTGCTTTGCTTATTTAACCTTGAATGTCTGTATTGAACATATCCTTTAAATAATCACTATTCATAGATATATAAATATATACCTATAATAGATCCTGCAAAGACAGATTTATTTATTATAAATCCTTAAAATACATACAAATAATTAAATACTTTGTTGCTTATACAGTATGTTCTTTCATTTGCATGTGATTTGCTTAATATTAAGTAAGGACTTATTACAAGCTCTCAAAACAGATATATCCCATATTGGGTAATTAATACTAATCTTGCAAACACATTAACAACACAGAGGCACTAACAGCTATCTTAGGAGTTGTAACAGTCCATCTTGTAAATCCTGTCTTAGTGTGTGGATTAGTTCATGTTCCTCTGGAGATGTGAGAATCTAAAGTGTTGATGCTGATGCCATGCATGGGCCCGAGTCTGTAGGGATCCCTTCCCCTCCAGATTTTGAGGTTTTTGAACCTCAAACAGTACATTTGAACTCTAACAGTGCTCTAAAGAGTACATTTTGAACTCTAACAGTACATTTGAAGTGTATGAACATGTGTCTGGGTGAGAGGCACACATTAAAACCACACCTGCAATTTTTAACTACTTCATTGTCTTTGGTTGGGATTAGGAATAAGCAAATTAAGTCTTTAAATTTAGCATTTAAAAGTTAATAGAAAAAAAGAAGAGAAACTCCTTTTAAAATCTTTGTTTATTGAAGTCAACAAATAGTATTGCTTAAGATAAGTTTTGATGATGTTATTGTGGGTTTTTTGGTGCAATTTTTAAGTCTCAAAAACCTGCAAGCATGATATTTTTCCTCAGATATAAATATGTTTTCAGGTTGTGACCTCCAGAAATTACTTCCATAAAGCGAGTGCTGACTGAAATTATTGTAGCCATGATTTTACTGTAATAACTTGCAGAATAGAGATGTTGCAGTGTGTGATGGTTTCATATACTTTCACTCATGGCTTTTAAAATTACTTTTGTGGCTAGATGGTAGGACCACCCTGCTTTATCTTCCACATGTATATTTACATTTGTCTGTCCACAAGAACTATATTATACTGTCTCTGAGTAGGAAGTGCATGATAGCTCCTGCCAGCATTGCCTACACTGGCTGTGCTACACCCTCACAGAGCAAGAGATGTTACCTGCTGTCTATGCCTGCATTATACTGCCTAGAAATATAAGAGCAATTTTATGGATGCAAAGAGGAGTGTTTTGGGTATAGTCCACATTTACAATTCTAATTGGGATTAATAAAGAAAACAGACCATACACAGACACACACAAAAAAAAGTACAGCAGAGCATTGATTGAAATTAAATGGGTTCTGTTCATGTAACCAAATTAACTCAAAAGTAACAACATTCAAAGGTATGTAAGAGCTGAAGTAATTGTGAGTCCAGAACCACTTTCTGAGATCTGAAATATCAGGTTACTTCAAGTATGGAAATAAATATTAACATCTATAATCTATTATTTCTTAAGTGAAACTTGACTTATCATGTATTTGCCGGGACAAGAAACACTCTTACATTGATTGACTGTGCCAGCATCTCTGGCATAGTCTGTCTTAGAAATGAACATTCCTTCAATTTTCATCCTCTTTCCTCTTTTTCTGCACTGTCAGATCAGTGTTTGTAGTGACACAAAAGGGGATATGCTACAAATAGTTCAACTTCCATTACTCTGGTGCCCAGCAATGCAGGGGTGGATTTTGGTTCATCATGAGAAAGTCACCATAATTGTCTCAGAGCTTCATTAGCTGTGAGTCCTCCCCTTGTGTCTAACGTCAAAACCCAGAGACAAGCTGCTAATTTCTTGTTGAAAGCAGCCACAGTCCCTAGAGCTTGAAAAGCTGTACAAACTCCTTCCTTTTATGCTAACACACCTGACAAGTGCCAAATGCTCTTAACTCCTAGTGAAATCTGAAATCAACAGGTTTTGTGGGTGCTCAGAACTCTCAAGTGGCTTTTTTTAAAGACAGAGACTACAGTGCTTCAGCTGGGGTGTTTTGGCATCCATCTGTGACTGCCACGTGCATCCTGTTGACAGTAAGCAAGTCACTTAGTCCACATCCTTGTCAACTTCTTGATCTCAAAATGGTGCCCATAGCTTTTTGTACCTGACGGGTCTGTGGTAAATTCCTGGGTGTTGGTAATGTGTTTGAGTCTTATGGTGATGGTTATTTTACAGAAAAATGTAATGAATAATATTTGGATCCCTAAAGTGTTCATATGAAATGCTCACACTGCATCTATCCTGACTCCACAGCCAGACAAGATTTAGGTCCTTCCCAGCCCCTAGTCTTGTTTTCCTGAGATGGAAACTCAAGAGCATATGTTGGAACCCAACCATGATGTGCAGCATGTGGTGCACCATGTGGGTGTCTGTGGGTGCACATCTGCCCTACATCTCTAAGGTGAGATGCTGTGACAGGAAACACAGTATGTGTTCTCCTGAAGCTTGACTTTCTCAAGTAGGTTGGAGGCAGCTTAGCAGCTTTGTTATTCTGGTGGGTCCAGAGCAGCCCTGGGGTAGTTCTGTGAAGGCTGTGGGTTCTGCCTACATGGTTGCCTTCAGCAGCAACATGATAAGCAGCAGCTTGTGGCACCATCGCACCCTCCCACACTGGGGATGACTAGAATGTGCAGTTGTCTTCCTTGTTTCCTAATCTAGGACTTGATTTTATAGCCCTTGGATCTCGCGCTGATCCCAGACAGGCATATGGATCTCACACACTGTTACAAAGGAGGAAACCCTGAGAAATGTTAAACATCTACAACTTAAGCAGAGCTGCTACTGACTCTCAACTCTCAGAATTGCATCTCTTCTTTCACTAAAGTATGATGTATGAAGCCATTTTGCATTTAAGGAAGAATTTTTTCTTTTTTGTGTGAATGGCATTGGCCAAAGATATATGTTATATAGTCTTTACTGTGATTGCTTTCTGCAATTTTGGAGCTGTTAATTTTAGCTCTTCATTTCTACAGCAAGACCTTTTGGCATCTTTGTGGAACAGGAGCAGTGTCCTGATTTAGCACAGCTCCATGATACTGACATTGTATAACTGAAGGAAGGAAATAGCTCCCTTGGTATGTACTTTTACTGTAAGCAACATAGGGATATTTGTTGAGATTCATTGAGGAGTAGAGGCTGTAAGAAGTTGTGGAGTACTGTAGTTTTCCAGCAGAGGACAAGGATATGGAATCTCCAAGGGATACAGACAACCTTTTTAATTCTTATAATGCTTACTATCATTTGCTTCCAGGATGAGCAAAGCAGTAAATATTGAACAAAGAAGTAAATATCAAGCAAAGGATGTTGATTTGTATGTACAACAATTGTTGGAATAAAAATCAGTTCAGACCCCACTGACTCTTGCCAGCTCTTGTTATGGCTATAGAAATGTGAATGCAGAGAAAGTAAGCACAACTTAAAATTCAAGGTACCGTCAGATTGTAACTCCAAATAGATCATTCTCCCTTACAGAAATGACTGGAAAGTTTCCACAGGAGGGGAGAGACCTCAGGAGAGCAGGACCTGTGAAACCATGTTGTCTGGGGATCTGTATCCCCAGCCCCGAGGTGCTGCTGGTATTTAATTTGTTGTTAAGTAACACAAAAATCTATTGTAGAGCAAAATAAAACAAGAACTCTGTATCAGGGTGTAGATGCCAGACATGCATTAATAAAACAATAAATTAAATTAATAATTTATCCGTGGCCATTTTTATATTTTGGGTGGGTTGTTTTTGTCTTTTTTTTTTCCCCTAACACTAGTAGAAGGATATTTCCATTCAAACTGAACTGGAGTGAAATTACTTCTACTATAGATAAAACATATTCAGATGAGCGGCATGCTTTCCCCACAAAGCTAACTGCAATCCCAATTAACACTTCTCAAAACTGAATTTATTTTTTCCCCCTACTTCCTAATGAGGTTTTTTCCTCCCTGCTGTCTTGATACAAAGCTTTATGCCGTATGAGTGTGTTCATATGGTGCTTGAGTGCGTTATCTGACCTTGATTGGTGTTTTGGGAGCCAGTTAAATAGATTACATAGAGGTTACCTTGACAACTGTCTTTGCTGATTTAGCAACGCAGTTCATTCTTGGGCACAAGACTCTCAGCAACTGTGGAATTCCACTGACTTCATATTAATCATTAACACAATGTTCTGGGGAGGCTCTGCCGAGCTAGCAATAAGGACTGTATTGAAATTATTTTTTTTACTGGGTAAATGTTATAGACCAAGATATGTTTACAGTATGAAATGTTGTTCACAGTCATAAAATCAAAATATATGTTCCTGTTTATTTTTTCTCTCTCTTCTAGTTTCAACAATAATATTGGAATAATAAATCTCCTATCATGTCTGATGGGAAAAGATGGTCTTTTAAATGAAACTCTTTCCTTAACATTGATCTTACACCATACCTTCTTTTAGGTCTGTGCTGTAACCTCGCAGGCATGACAGATAGTTAAATTCAGTGTGCAAAAGCTTATAAGCCTGGAATCTGATCTCTATTAACTTCAAGGAGATTGCTTTTGATTTACATTAGTCTTACCTATCAGTCAGAATCTGGCCCTTTTCAAAAGATGTTTTTGAGAAGACAGCCAGTTCCTTTTTCAAAACTGTTGTCCAAAATTGTTTACAGTAGCTTAAACATTAAATCTCATGTGAGATTTGGGCTTTGGTCTTTGTCTTTAAAATTACTATTTTTACTTTTAAGTACTCATCTCTACCAGAATTTTGCAGGAGGATGTCAAGATTCCGGGACTGTATTTTGCAAGAGGCTGAAAACCTGGAAATTAGATGAAGTTTTTTATGAATTAAATATGAAAATGAATAATGTAGTCAGAGCAGGGGCCACACCATGGGTTTTCTTCTAATATGATATTCAGTGTGTCTCATAATGCCTCGTCCATCCACCCCATTTTCCATCTGCAGCATTGTACTGCAAATCCAACTGTTTTTTTGGGTTGATAATGCATAACTGTCATACAAAATTTCGTGTACAAAATCAGTGAAGAACAGAACTGGGGTCTGTGACACATAGATTTCACATATGGAGGGAGATTGTTTGGAATTTCTGGACAGACATACTGGCTAACTATTTTGCTAGTGCTATCAGGTAATGAAATACTAAACTTTTTTTTTTTTCACTACCGTCATTAAATTTCAGAGTTAGTCCATTACAAATAAGACAGTCATTTGCACTTCCTGGAGCAGTTGTTTGTAAAGTCAGAAAGACAGACTTAATAATCATGGTGTCTTCAAATCCTGATTATGAGTTAGTGTTTGCCCAGTTTGAGAAATATTTTCTTTAAACTGAAATTATACTGAAGAATAATTTTCCCCAGATTTGTTCTCTCATTCTTTGAGCAGTTTGGTGCTGGGCCAGTACCACAGGCATGAGCCATAATTTTTTGGGGGTGGGGTCAGTGCACACACACTGCTGGGCTGGGTGCTGCTGGGAGCTGACAGTGGAGCCTGTGGCCACCGCAGCCACAGAGGGTTTTTCTAGGTGTTTTCTGCAGAGAGCACTAGAAATAATTGAAACTTTTCTCTCAAGCAGTGTCTGCGAATGGTCTCATTCGCTTTCTGCAGCCAAGAAGGACCTTTCACTCCCTTCAATGCAGAAAACTCCACTGGAACACTTAAAAGGCAGCTCTATCTAAACAGGTTTAAATTTTTTTGGAGGCAGGTGTCTACTGTCATTCATAAATCTCTTTTGCAGTTCCTTTTGTACTCCTGATTTTGTGTCCCCAATGCTGCCTTGGCATCCTGGCAGCATTTGAGACGAAACATTGGAGGCATCAGTGGAAGAGTCAGTAGACTGGCTGAGTTACTGTACCCAAGTATGACTCTTCCCTGGTTCCCTCCAGCAGAGCTGTTCTGCATGCCCCACTTAGGATTTCTTAGCATAAAAATATATAGGTCTGCAGCTGGAGCCTAATTTTGGACATGCACCAAAGTATCTCTGACACAGTATACTTAACATTTATTTTTTGCTGGTGCAAGTAAGATCAGAATCAGTCTGAAGCAGGATGGTGGGGCCTGCTGGAAGATTTTCAGAAGAACACCCAAATCCTTCACTGCAATTGTGAGTGGAATTGCTTACAGATTGTGTAAGGAAAGAGTGGAACTTTTGTTACTAGAAATTTTAATCTGTCACTTTAAAAGACAGTGAATGTTTCCAATACATGCTCTAGGGTGTTTCACAACTGGCAGAGCTGATTTATTTTGAGGCCTGTAACCCTGCAAGAATTCAAAAGTAACACACTTTGGGGCCTCTGATTTTAAGTTACAGGGTACAGCTGAGAGAGATTTCCTTGACACAGTTTCTCTCTTTTTACTTCTCATATCTGAGTTTGAATATTGAGCATAGTGGTGCCCAGCTGCCAGCCACCCGATTATATGGTGCTGCAATATTGATCCTCCTAGAAAAGACATGGAATAGCTGAAACAGAGAGAGAGCGTTGGTTTAAGGGGTTTTATTGCAACTAGGACCGTTCCTTTCATCAAAGCAACCTACAAGCATGAAACATCTAACTTCTACATTTTGTAGTAATAATTTACAACTATCTTTGACTCATTTGAAAATCCAAGGATCAACTGAAGTCTTATTTTAGAACAAGAGCCATTGCAGTCTGCTTTTAGCCCTATGTCATTTTTACATCAATGTTCTCATTCCTGGAAGCTGTGACCTCATGTGATCAGAATCCAACCCATCACTCCCATCTGCCTTTCTGACAATGCAGGAAAAGCAGGGAGATATTTTTGTCTTTCATGATAAATAAGTATTTCCCTTGTTCATATGTGAATCTCTGTGTAAAACCAGTGGCCCTATGAACTGATAATTGCCACAGTTCAGCATTCAAAGGAAAAAGGGGTTTCATAAGTATCAAATTTCCACTGGTAACAATTTTAAGAAAATGTAATTTGATCCCAAATATCTATGCATAACAAAGCTTAATGACTAGTCAAGACAAACATTCATGGTAACATCTGGGATATATCTATGCTTTAGCCATTTAACCAATCTAGTCAGAAGTTTCAAGGCATTGTCCATCTGGGCCTGAGAAAATTTTTCCAAGATGTATTAGATACAGTTTGAGGTCTACAGACCTGAGATTAATGGTTGTTTATAGCTTTTAAATTTCTGCAGAGGAACAAAATAGCAGAAACTTTCACAGACTCAGATATTGTAAGAGCCACTTATGGATTATCAGGAGGATATTTTAACGAGATACTATAGAAATGTTGTTGAATTATGAATAGCAGCCACTATGACATACATGGTCAAAACTATCAGTACTGAAGTTATGCAAAGAGTTAAATAAGGCTTTCTCCAGGCCTGATGAAGCAAGTGTCTCTGGAACCTATTAATTCTTTTCCCAGAGAATACTCCTGTGGTATTGGGGCATGGTTCCTGATGGGCTTTGGACTGGAACAAAAGGCATGTTTAGATGCTGATGCTGGAGGCTGCTCTAACATGCTTGGGGACTGTCTGGCAATTAGGTTGGGATCAGGGGATTTCAAAAGTCCTAAACTCACCTCCTGTTTTGAGCCTGTTTTGAGTGTGCTTTTTTATCTTGTATCACAGATCATACCAGGGAAGGAGACTGAAGCAGTAATTTACTCTATTACTTTTCCCTACACACCAATAAATAGAAAACATTTTGTATTTTTTCCAGATTTATTCTTTTGAAATAACTCCAGAATTTAGGATTTGTACAGTATTTGTCTGGGAGGAAAAAAAACCTTTGCAGACTTTTGTTGTTATATATGTTTTTCTAAAAGATCCTTAATGGAACGAGATAATTCCACCTGTGTGTCATCATTCAGTGTAAGGGTAAAGTTGTCAACAGATTGTTCAGGGAGATGAGCACTCTGGTTTCCTTCATATTAAAGTAAGATATATGTGTGTTATTTCCTTGCATGTCACCTGGAAGGTTTCCCCTGAGTATTGCCAAGTCATACAATTAACACTGCTGAATTCCCCATGAGGGTCTGCACTTCTAATTTTCTACCCACACTAAGACAGTGATTTCAGCCCCAGACCAGCTTCAGTATTGAGTAGCAGTCAGGTACAGGTAACTAGAAAACTTATATGTTTATGTATGACAAAGGCTTTACTAAAGCAAGACAGAGCAGTAGCTTAGAATACAGAACGATTTCTCTGTCTTCACTGTATTTTTCCTTTTTTTTTTTAGGGGGTGGGGAAGTGGGAAAAACAACCTCTCAGGTCAAGGTCGAAGACTTTGTAGTGCAGAACAACAAAGCTTGACTGTGATAATCTACAGAGCACCTGCCCTGAGGATAAACAAACAGTTCACATTTTCGTGCTTTCAAGTATGGTATGAGCAAAATAGCACGAGCAAAGATTCTTTTGAACCTTGTAGAAAAGGAAAAATGGAAATTGTAAGAACAAAGTATTTTATATCCTGTGGATTTTGTAACAGAAGCTGCAGCATGCAAATAAAATTGATCAAAATCAACAATGTTATTAACCACATGGTTGGATCCAAGGCGAGATGTTCTCCCAGTTTTTACCAAATCATTCTTGAGCTTAATCATCCCACTGGACTTGGCACTGGTGAGGCCACACCTCAGATCCTGTGTTCAGTTTTGGACCCCTCACAACAAGAAGGACATTGAGGGGCTGGAGTGTGCCCAGAGAAGGGAATGGAGCTGGGGAAGGGTCTGGGGCACAAGTCTGATGAGTGGCTGAGGGAGCTGGGGGTGTTTCGTCTGGAGAAAAGCAGGCTCAAGGGAGACCTTATCACTCTCTACAACTACCTGAAAGGAGATTGTAGCAAGGTGGGAGTTGGTCTCTTCTCCCAAGGAATGAGCGACAGGAGAAGAGGTCATGGCCTCAAGTTGTGCCAGGGGAGGTCTAAATTGGGTATCAGGAAAAATGCTCAAGGGAGACCTTATCACTCTCTACAACTACCTGAAAGGAGATTGTAGCAAGGTGGGAGTTGGTCTCTTCTCCCAAGGAACAAGCGACAGGAGAAGAGGTCATGGCCTCAAGTTGTGCCAGGGGAGGTCTAAATTGGGTATCAGGAAAAATGCCTTCACTGAAAGGGTTGTCAAGCACTGGAACAGGCTGCCCATGGAAGTGTTTGAGTCACCACCCCTGGAGATATTTAAAAGATGTGCAGATGTGACACTTAGGGATATGGTTTAGTGGTGGACTTGGCAGTGCTGGGTTAATTGTTGGACTTGGTGATGTTAGAGGTCCAGCTGAAAAGATTCTATGGTTCTAAGCTTGCTGGAGTCCTGAGATCTGTTACTGACTACAGCCAGGCTTTATCTTGATCCCACTGAAAATCCCTAACAAGATTTCTATTTATTTCCATTGCTGAACAATCCTTGGGAATAATAGAAACATCTTTATGCAAAGAAATGTGTTTGTGTTTATGATTCTCCTCTGGGTTCTATTTTCTGTAGAATCAAAGTCCCAGTTCCCATTTCATGATGAATCTAAGTCTTCAGTTCAGCTTCACTTCTGTTAGCACCACAGAGAAATCTCTGACAAGACAGATGTCTGCAGCCACCAGAAGCCTTAAATTGAACACCTAAAAATAGAAAGCTGCAGAATTTATAAATATTTTTGCAAATCAACCTTTTATAACTACCCTCCTTTTGTAGCAGTGGTAGTTAGCATTGAAATCCAAGTATATTTCAGCAAAAGAGAAAGCTGACCAAGCAGCCCAAGAAATTCTGCAGAGTTCTGCAAATTGCAAGAGGCCCAGGGAAGGAAATCACTGCATGCCAAATTTTCCCACTGATTTCTATTGTCTCTACTTATCATAGGTACCACTAGGAATTAATTGTGGAGCACTGTATCTTCCCCCAATTCTTACCTAGCTAATAACCTGATTATGTTTTATGACTTTGTATTCTCATTCAAAGTAATTTACTCTTCAGTTAGAAAATACATCTGTCCCCTGAGAAACATCCAGCCCTTTGTTCTCTTTGTTCACAAATTAGTTTGAGAAGGATCAACCCGTAGTGCAGAAAGCCAGTATTGGATCTGCTAAGATCTCTTCCTATTCAGATTTGCTTTCTGTGGCTGGAGGCTACTCTTGATAGTTATTTGGAATGAAATATTGTTCATCCCCTTAACAAAGAGATAGTTGGTTCCATTCAGTACTTCCATGAACCTCAGACAGTGTTTATATAGTGTGTATTCAAAACACGCCAGCTATTTCTTACCATCCTGTAGTTTCTCTGACCGTGGGCTGGGCTTCTCTTTTTTCAGAGGGCTTCTGTTTACCTGGCATCTTTTTTTGTTCTTTTGTATCTTTCTCTGTGCAATCATTTCCTAAACTGCCTGAGCACATATGATTATGAAGAGGAAGAACTGCAAAATTCCCCTGCAA
>WEIV01012752.1:7580-38862 GCA_013390005.1 Calyptomena viridis | reverse complement strand
GCTGGCGGGGGTGAGGAGCCGTGTGAGGGGCGGCCCGGCGGTGTGTGCGGCCCTTCCCAGGGCGTGCCGAGCCTTGTGGAGTCCCGAGCTGTTACTCCACGTGTGATTTCAAAATGGGGTTCTCAAAGACCGGGCGAAAGCCGGCATAGTCCCGTGTAATTTGAGTGCTCCTGCCCCAGTGCTTGCAAAATCCCAGCCTTCTATGCCGAAAAAGGCTGAGAGAAAGGAGGGTGTTTTGTTTCGCTTTGTTGCTGGTGTTTTGTTCCTTCCATACGCAGCAATCACTAGACCACACCTGAGAACCCCCCCCCTACCTGAGTCATCCTGTGATTCTATAATAGCTTTGAAAAAAACCTCTGCTCCCTTTTATTTTCCTCTTTTTTTTTTTTTTCTTTAATTTGCATGTTTAGAAAATGGAGAGTAGTTTTTCTTTACAAAACACTCCCGAGGTTAGCTTCTTTTAGTGGCTACTCTTAATTGTCAGGAAGGTTTCTGCTGAAAATCAGTAAGATACTGGGGACTTTAGTGCAATATATTACAGATCTCTTTTTCTCACAAAATATTTCAGATTAAAAAAAAAAAAAAAGCCACAAGATGTGTCCGTTTTGGAACAATTAAGCAACTCCACCTTGAAAGCAAGTTAAATCAAGTCTCAGTTGCCAGGAAGCTCAAATGCTCCATCTAATAGAAAACATGGAGCTTCCTGCCTTTCTGGAGCAGGTACCTCGTGAAGTAAAGAAGTATCTCCTACACATTTTAGGGAAGGGAGCATAGAAAGATATTAAGTAACATGTTTTTGTTCTGGTGATATTGTAGTAAGATCCCGACTTGAGACAACTTTCTCCTGAATTTCCAGTGATCCCAAAGCTGCTGCATTGTGCTTCTCTCCCTGGGCCACAGCTGGCATCTGAAAGTGACAGGTTTGGATGGATGTGTCACAAGAGCCAGGGCTGTGGTTCCTTGCCTCTGGAATGACTGACTCTTCCATGAATCTCAGACATGAGCTTGGTTCTGGAAACAGGAACAAATCGGCAGCTAATAATTATTTTCCTGATGGTGAGGCTTTCTACATGTGTGCAGGATCAGAGCACTGAGATTGTATTACAGACTAGGACCTGAGCACATGTCAGAAATCAGGAGGAGGAAACAAGTCTTTTAGTAATAATAATACCTCCACAGTATAATCACAGGGGGATAAGGCTCTTCCTGTTTTCTGCTCATTAAAATTGTTATTATGCTTGGACCGTAACAAATACAACATGTGTTAGACACTCTTGGCTCAACAGTACTGTATACAGTTATTTTTATATTCACACATTACACATGAATTTGCTGTGACATTTAATGGACAGCCAAAAAAAATTTTTCCTTTAAAGTAAAACCATTCCATTTACACCAGCCAATGCTGACTCATTTGGGTTAAAGACTGTAGGGGATGTGTATTGTGGATGGCATGTGTTACTGGAAGGAAGAGCTCATTCTGGTAGTTATAAATGCAACTATTATGCCTTTATAGTTAGAGGGGTGGGACAGAGCAGGGGAAAAGCCACACCAAAAAACACACAAACCTTCTTTTTTTGAGCTCCCTCAAATATGCCTTCGCTTCAGACCAGAGAGCCTCATTAGCAGGCAGTCACTTACTCCAGCCTTGGCATTCAGTGTAACTTGGTTGGAGGGCATTTATTTATTCTTGAAGAAGGGAAGGCATCAGGAAGAAATCCTCATCTTCAGCATGACCAGCTATTCTGAGCGATGTTCAGGGTTGTAAGAAGTCCATTGTGCTGCACAGCACCCATTTTGTTTTGCCTGCTTGGGGATGGGTTGGTTACATGGCCTACTTTTCATTTGCTTTGCTTTTTTCATTCCCTACTTGTCCTACCAGAGAATGATACAAGTCATAATCCTTCTCAGATTATGGGGATCAAGGCTGTCTGAGTCTTCTTTAAGGCAGCCCTTTCGCCTTCTTCTCTTGTAGCTACCAGCTTTTGTAATAGAGATTGGTAACTGTGTGGAGTAAGGATGGGATGAGGAGCAGCAGCCCGTCTGCACTCAGCTGAATACCCCAGGAAAACCTGTGCTCAGTGAGACTGACTTCTGATTTATCTTTGCATTAGTTTCTTTCATCTTGCCATCATGTAGATATGTTTCAGGAGATGGAATCTTTTTTGTGGGAAAGCAACAGGTCTGAATCCAGAAGTGTGAATTGCTGCAGTGTAAAGAAGAATGTAAAAGTCATGGAGTGCCAGTGAGATCCCAGGTGCTATGGCAGTCAAAATCAAAGCTGAAATAACAAGTACAGTGAGTTCTTCAGTCACCATGAAGATGAGACACACACTCTGATAATTTTTGAACAATAAATATGTACAGGCAAGTTGTACAGGCCATAGTAATATCCATACATGTGATGAACAACATCTTAGAAAACAAATTGTCTTGAAGAGTAAGCTACTTATAATGGGAAGAGTTGTAAAACTCATCTTTCTATCTGAAATAGGGATAAAAAAAGTATAATTTTTAATATATTTTCTGGTGAAGACTTTCTCATTGTTATCTACTGTACTCTGGTGCTCTGTAAGTATAGTCAAACCCATGAGGTATGCAGAAAGTTTTTTTCAGGAAGTGCTGGTTATTCTACATTATTCTCATTAGCTAAATCATATTTTAAAATGCATTCATGTTGATTTAATATTTGTTTTATTATGCAAGTGCAATATATCTGTTCTCCCCTCAATGTAAAATAAGAATCCCTTTTTTAAAGAATAATATTTCATTTACCCTGTTTTTTACAATAAGCTTGCTGGTTTGTGAACATACAAGGACAGGACAGTTTTGTATGTTAGGCCCAGTAGAAAAGGAAGGGTGTTATGCCATGATATTTCGAGAAATGCTAACAAAGAAGAGCTTATCTTCTATGAGCCTGGATGAAATCCACCCCAGTGTGAGAGAAGTGCTAACATTGCTGCAGGGCCACTGTCTACAGTATTTGAAAAGTTATGGATATCAGGGGCTATCCTTAATGACTGGAAAGGGACAAATGTCATACACATCTACAAAGGCTCAAAAGAGGGCCCAGGAAACTAAGACCCATTAGTCTTACTTCATTCTCTGGGACAGGGATAGAAGAAATCCTCCTAGAAACTACTACAAACCAAGTGAAGCAGGTGATTGGGAAACACAAGCAAGGATTTACTGGAGGCAAATGCATGCCTAACAAACCCAATGACCTTCTACAACAAAATAAAATTTTCTATCAACGTGAGGAGAGCAGGAGCTGCTGTTTGCTTGGACTTTAGCAAAGCATTTGACACATTTTCCCACATCCTTCTCCCAGGCAAACTGGCAAGATACAGACTGGATGTGTGGTCTGTGATATGGGTAGGAAATTGGTTCACAGGCCTCACTCAGAGGGTGATGATCAATGGTGTCTACAGGAAAGACTGCATGAGTTAGGTCTTTTCTCTATGGAGAAAACACAGCTCAGGGGACACCTCCTCAATGTGTTCCAGCACTTAATGGACAGCCACAAAGAGGACAGAGACTCTCTCTTCACATGGAGCCACATGGAAAAGACAAGCAACAACAGGTACAAGTTGTGCTGGGAGAGGTTTCATCTCAGTATATTTTATACAGTGAGAATAATGAGTCACTGGAACAACCTTCCCAGGGACATGAAAGAGGCCCTGTCACCAGGGGTTTTAAAGGGGTGTTTGGACAGGGAAATAGATAATCTCATAAGCTCCCTTTGCCACAAAATATGGGGCCAGATGATTATTTGAGGTCCCTTCCTACCTTATTGTATGATTCTGTGATCCTAAAAGTGATTTATGTCCCAGACTATATAGGTATTTTCTCCACAAACATTTTACCCAGTGAGGAGTCAAGCAATGATCTTCTCACTCTTCCAACTTGCTCTTTCTGTGCAGTCACCAAATGTTATTATCTGACTTGAAAGCAGCACCAATAAAATATTTGGTGTGAAAACTTGTGGTAATTGTGTTGCAAATGTTTGAGGGTATATTTGAATAAAGCAGTATTATTTGAATAAAGCCACAGCAGTGATGATTTAATCATCATGAGAATGTGAGCAAGGCAAGGTTAGTAAGGAGGAATAATATTTTAGCATTCTAACTGATATCTTAAGGAGAATTGGTAAGTTGTTTGCCATTGAAGCCCTTTCTCAGATCTGAGTATGATTTAAGTCACAGGATATAAAAACTGATTTTAAAAAGTATTCTTTTACCTTCACAATAACTAATATACAACTTTGAATGTAAATCCTTAAGATACATACATTAAAATATCCTTTCAATACCATTCCTCATTTTCAGTGTATGGAAAGGGGAGTGGAAATCAGATTTCCTTGGGCTAGAAATTCTGTAAAATAAACACCAGATGGAGCCAGAAAACCATATATTAAAATTTCTGTGAAAGTTTTATTATGTTTAATCCATATGTTTTGATTTTAGTTCTGCCCATTTTCTTTGCTTAATTTTAGTAAAGTGTCTTTTATATAATCCGTGATGTGGTTTCAAGGTTTCTGAGGAGTTGTAATTATCCAGGACTTTTTTATCTTGCCATGGAGACATGGACTGTTATAGCACACAATGAATACAGACTGTATTATACACATACATATTGAACTATATGTAGTAAGAAATCAGAATTTCAGGACGGTCAGCTTATCAAAAAATTAGCAGAACTTGCCTCCTTTACCTTTACCGGATGTAATTGCCTATCTGAAAAAATATGGAGAGCCTTTCATCTCAGATCTTTTCTGGTGGAGGTGCAGTTTATTTTTATTTAAACCTGTTGAATGTATCTTTTCCAAAATATGTTCCACTCTCTTCTCTTTCCTCTGAGATGTTCTATCCCAAAGACCCTCTGGAGTTCTCAGATCAATAGCCTGTAGTACATTTTTGACAGACAAACATGGCATCACTGATTCACCATGTGAGTCTGAAGTTATTTAAGGCCAAGTTTTCAAATGTAGTTATGAATAGAAGAGATAGCTGGTTTATGGTGGTTCATATTAATTCTTTTAAAGTCAATTTTTTACACAGAGCACTATGAGAGCCAAAGACAATTTGTGACACCACAGCACACAGGCAGTTTGCCTAGTTTCAATACAGGGGAAAAAAGTAAAAAAATAGTGCCATTTACTTTATAAAAAAGGAGTTTTTTGGGTTTCTTAAAAAAAAAAAAAAAAAATTACATTTTCCTCAAAATGTATGTGAAAGTATTAAAGTCTTCCTTATGTCAATTGTACACTTGAGTCTGCCCATCTCTGGGTGAATGATTTATCAAGGGCAGAGAGAGCTCTTCCTGCCAGCCCTCAGACAACCTGCAAGTGTGTGCTCCTCTCTGCTGCCCTGGTGGCAATGGACTGTTACCAGAGCCCAGATGGAACAGGGGGATTCTGTCAGGCTTCAGCTGGCTCAGAGATCTCCTGAGTAAAGTCCAGAGTATTCCCTTGTCTGGAAGTACTCTATACCAGAAAGACAGAAACTTTAGAGCATGAGGAACATGAGCCCCAGGAGAAACAGAAGAGACAACCTACAGATGCAGATGTCTCTGAGTAACAGGACAGCATGGCTTACAAGTTGGAGTCTGTCACACTCCTGGGGTGACACAACAATTCAGGAACCTGGCCTAGCTTCAGTGAAGATTGTTTTTGGTGTTTTCCAATAAAATGAGAAATTAGTCCTTATTCTGGTGACATGGTCTGATGGTGGACATCCCAATTCGCTCTATAAATCTATATATCTGAGGCTTGTTCCTCTTTAAAGTAACATCACAAGTTGGCACGAAGGGAGGAACTCAGAGGAATTTGAGAAATAGCCAGAAAACTCAAAATACTGGCAGAATTTTCCTTATGTGCACAGTAAGAATAATGGGATGTTCCTAAAACAAACCAACCATGTGAATTTGAAACTCTTTGAATGAAAAAAAACCCCTACAGATAATTCAACCACACATCTTACGTATATATACATATATATATATATGTGCATGAAACTGCATTTTCTGATTTGCTTAAGCATTCTTTCCACCCTATAGTTGCAACTTAAATCTGCATTTCCAAAAAAGGATATTTGGAAGCGCTGTCTATGAATTTATCATATATCTTGAAATTACCTTACCCAGTGGTATACATAGCCTATAGATGGCTCTAACTTACCTGCTTAATATCTGATTACACACTTCAATGCCTCTGGTTTCCTCCATTCAAATGACTTTATCATTTTTTCTCCATTTCTTGAGTATATCTATAGTTATAGGCAATTTATATTTGACTTGACTCAGGCTTCAACTGTTTCACCATGAGGTCAGTCTGGCAGTGGTGCAGGTTTGGCCAGAGAGACTATGCCATCTCCATCCTTAGATATTTCCAAGACTCAATTGCATAAAGCCCTGAGCAAACTAGTTTGAGCTCAGAGCTGCTGCCTGGAAGTGGAGGTTAGAGTAGAGACCTTCTGAGGTCACTTCTAACTTGAATAAACCTTACATACGATTTTTGTTTATATCCGGTCATTAATGTCTTCTTTCTTTTAATGGAGGAAAGGAATTTTTCCATCTTACCAAGCCTTGCATAAAAAATAAGGAAATAACCATCTACCCTGCCAGGAGAAGTAGAAACCTCTCCAGTAAAAGTTCTAATGTATAAAGAAAGAAAAACCTCAAACCCAAAAGATGGATAATTTTATACGTAGGAAGGGTGAAAACCTCAAACCCAAAAGATGGATAATTTTATATGTAGGCAGAGTAATGGAGTATCTTGAATGCAAATGAATCATGATTTTAAGTTTTTACCCTTGAAGCTACAAGATCTATCTAGAAATGTTCTCTAAACAACTCCTCCCCCAGCCAGCTGAGATGCTCCTATGATTGTATGCTCCTGGGACAAGGAATTCAAGAACTGAAGGCTGAGCCAAGCAAGAAATTATTGAGCAATGATACCTTTCAGCTTTAGATGCTGGACTGTGGCCTGACAAGGGCAGTGTATGAGAAGGTTCTTAATTCTTCTGTGGTTTGCAGAGAGGCATAATTATATGAGCAGATAATAGATGTGTAATGAATTCTGCTCTGTGCCAGACCTGCAGAGGGCATGAATGCCAGTCATGGAGATTTAGCTGGCAGTATCAAGCTGTAGCTGTGTATTCAGCTGTGGGAGCTCCTGGTTCAGCTCCTCACTTTCTGGTTTAGAGACAATCATCACAATCACATCAGATGTGAGACATTGGGAAAATAGTCTCATCACTCATAGGATGACAGCAATCACCAGCACACCAATTTTCTGAAATTGTTTTTCAGAAAAGCACTAGAGCTTTTTAAGAATTCAAATCCTATCAAATGTGCAGGGAAATGAGCCAAGGAAAAAAAAGAAACCAACAAAAAAACAATTTATAGCTAAGCTTTCTTGCTACTCTTAGGGCCCTGAGTGCACCAGCAGGCTCTACAGTCTTGACTATTACACCTGGGTTGTGAGACAGAGCTGACAGAAACCTCACTGGAGGCCTCCATACCTTGGGTGTGAAGCTTGGGTGCTCCCACCCTCAGTTTTGTCCAAAATAAGGCTATATATGTCCTGGTCACTGTCACAGGCTGGCTGCCTTGTCAGCCAGATCCCTGCCCCACTAGGGCCTGTTGCACCACCACCCTCAGTGCCCAGCTACCTCCCCACACTTTCTGGACAGCTCACCCCACTGCTCCTGGAGCACTACTTCGTTCTCACTAGAGAGAGTGCTGTCACTTCTTCTTAAGACAATTAGAAAATAAAGGAGCTTGACTGAGCAGCCTTTGTGGAAGAAAAGTCAGTGCCTTCAGAACAGCTATAAAAAGAAGACCCATGTGATATAAATTAAAAGAATAGAAGTAGAATGTGACTGGCAGAACACCCAAGTAATGACCTGAAGTTGCAGTATAGCTACATCTTCTGAGTGTGAGTGGGCAGGCTGTTTATGGCATTGGATGAGTTTTGTTCTCTGTGTTGAATATTCCTAGATGTAATGTTGTTTGTCACAGTTGGCTCTCTGACAGAAAAGCAAGCTCAAAAGAGCTTTGGAGGTGAACTCAAGAACTTGCTTTAAAGCAGAAGAGCTGCATGTTTTTTAAGGCAATGTTAAACAACGCTGTAATTTGGCATAAATCTGTGCTGGGATTGGAAAGGGCTCTCCCCCTCAGGAAAGCTGAAAAACAGGCCCTACTTAAAAAAATACCCACAGAAACAACCTTTCCCCAGCTTAGGTTAATTCTTCACATGACTAAAAAGTGCTAAAAAGAAGCAGGCATCTGTAAAAAGTGACTGGACTAGGGCAGCATGTACCATCCTTTTAGTGATAATGAGGGTTTATTTAAAATCACCATAGGTTCAGAAATTCTTGAACATGCTTTCTGCTGTGAAGGTGTTGCTGGCTACTAAAACAATAAAACATCCCAGTGGCATTAGCTGATAGCTGAAGATATGTAAGTTTTCTTTCACATGTGTTCCAGAATCATTCAAGATTTCTGGAGTTAAGTTTATGATGTTGTGTATGAGGGTACAAAGATGTTGCCTACAAGTAAACACATGTTAAGTAAAACATCATACTGGAATTGCAGAGTGATTATCAGTAGGTGGTGCTCTTTTCCCAAGTAAGAATGTAAGAAGTATTTTTGAATTATCAAAAATATTACCAACTTCTTTCAATCTTTTCTTCCACAGTTCAATAGTATCTATTAAAAATTGTTTCAAACACTTTTTTCCTTCCAAAAGTCACTCCAGATTTTCACTATATTTCTTAAGAGACAGAGACACACTGATTAACTGATCCACTTCATTAAACTTGGTGGAATAATCTAACTGCTGTGTTGCACTTTACCAAGTGGCACTTCAAAAAGAATAAGATTGTCTGTCCAGATTTTAATTAGCTCTCCTGTTTCTATCATAAGATTGTTTGTTCTGCTCTTTATGAAAATAAAACCAAACCAAAACCAACCCCCCAAACAAAGAAGACTTGTACTGTCTGGTGTTATTTTCTTAGACATCATTTCTTCAGTTAATTAAATTAATCTGAAGAAATGTAGAGGTCAACTGAAGACTCAAAATGTTTTAGAGTAGTAATGTAAAAAAGAAGAGATTTTTTTTAAGGAGTGCCCCACAACTCTTGTCTTGGAGAGACTTCCAGATTTGCAGTGGTAGAAGTTGAGGTGACTTCATGGAACAAGTCATAGAAGTCATGTCTTTGCAGAACTTTGACTCTAAATATTCAATTAATCTCTGATACAAGAAAATCTACACTTTCTGTTGAGCTCTATTCATATTTCTTTTTTCATTTTCATATTTCTTTTTAGTCTTCAATGCAAACGATGAACCTGCACACATCACAAAGAATTGAGAACCCACTTACTTGATTACAGTTATTTGATATTCACCTACTTTCTCTCTTTCTTTGATGACTGTAATACTCACTGGCAAGCAATCAGAGTTCAAACGTTTCCATTTACCAAGCAATTTTGTGCTGGTGCTCTTCAAGTTTCCATCACTGTACAAGACAACCCATTAAACTAAATGTGGGAAGCACAACTTCTGTGAATGCTATTTGACAGCCCTGCCCCTGTCTGCTGGGCCTGGGAGCCTCAGAGTCGTGTTACTGAGAAATTACAGCATCTCAAGCCTTCTCCTGGCTTCAGGGCTTTAGATAAGCAATTTAAAGGAGCCCATTGAGCATTTAGAGTTTCAATTGCTAGTAAAACCCAAAAGTCTTCGGATGTCTTTCTGAGCATGCTGGTCTTAACTATAGAAAGGCTTGGGGGTTTAGTATAAAGGCTAGTCTCATTCTCATCATTATGGTGCCTGAGAAAGCCATCATCTGAGCCTAGCAAAAGGAAGAAAAGTGAAAGCCATTTCAAGTGAAAAACTCAGACACTTCAAAAATCTCTGTAAGAAAGGCTCTTTTTCCTCATAGGTTTCAATGTTTGGTTGATAATCATTATTTTTATCACTTAGGATCTTCAAAAGTATCCTAACTGTGAGGACATCTTGACCTCCTTTACACAGGTGGGCAGAGCTGGATTTCATTTAACAGCTGCCCCTACAGAGTGGAAAATTTACTAGAATTTAATAAAAGTGAAACAAAAAGTCTGGAACTCACACTATGTACATAGTCTTTCCTACAATGGTTTTTTTAATGCTTTGAAGAATTCTTCTGTTTAGGCCAGTGTGGTGTTGTAGGGAATATACAAAACACTGTTGATTTCATACAGCTAAATCAAGGTTATTAAAGGCTATGAAACATTAGCTTAAGCACAAATATTATCTTTTTACCAGATTGATGAATGTAAGATCAAATCTGTGCTCTCTACTTGTCTGCAATATGTGATTTAGAACAGGCAATTTAGTTCTGTTTCAGTAACTGAGTGCTCCCTCTTTCAAAGACTCATTTAGATGTGAAGAATTAAATCCTTCACTTTTATAGCATAATTTTTTAAGATGAACTGACAGATATGTCTCTGTTATGTTTGAGAGCATTGTGGTTGCATAGGTTTTAAACTCTGTGAATGATGAAATGTGATGGATTTAAAGGCCTAACTCCAAATTACGGAAAGTGTTGGGCAATTAGGGCCAAATTTACAAAAGGACTAATGTAATGCCTTACCTTCAGAAAGATTATGAAGTAACAAACTGAGATGATCCAGCATAACCTAACTTCTCTTTGTTAGTGTTTCAAGAAACAAGGCAAGTTCATGCTTTCTATGAACAAACATGGTTAATCAGCCTGTCTTATTTGTATGCTATTAAAATAACACATTCTGTTTTATCTGTCGTGTAAGTTCTGTATAATATTGCATTTATATTAGCATAGCGTAAAAAATCTAAATTAAATTTAATAACATGCTCTGATGATTCTGAATGAGAAGAATTTTCATTCTGAGGAAGCACTTTAAATGTAGTTTTTTTAGTTCAGATTGAAGTATCTGTTGCCATTGATATTTAATTTCTGAATGGGAAAGGGTTGAGTATTCTTAGGGATGAATTGCTATGTGCATTTGATTCTGTGATCTTGTGGGAGGCTACACAAAGGTGTCTTAAGAGCTTTGTGAAGTGCTGTTGTGTTGTACAGTGTGTACTAGTTCTTGCAAATCCTTATCATAATGTTGCTGACCTTTGCGAACTTCGTAGGCCAAAACGAGCATATATTTTTTCATTCTCATAATATGTTCTCATAATGAACATATTATTCTCATTTGTCACTGTAGGAAAAAGCAGGAAGACAACAGGTGTTTCAATTTCACTTAAAACACTTCCTATTGCTCATGGTCTTCAATAACATGTACAGCCAATTGTTCTTAATCTGCTCCTGCATGACAGTTCTTGCCTATCAGTGCTTAGTATCTATTTTAGCCCTTTTTTGTTTTGCTAATTTTTGCACTGCTTTTTTCAGGAGATCATTATAGCTCCAGCTGTTTTTCAGTAAGAGATTCTTCAGAATCGTGTTAACAAATGTGGTTTTTTCATTTATTTTTCATTACATGGAAGGAAAAGTTCTTCAGATACAAAGATCTGTGCTTCTCATGAAGCATCTTAATATACTGATAGTAGTTGCAAGTTCTTTTCACATTAGTTCATGTCTTGCTACTTAGGTGAAAGTAAAGAGGTTCTGGCAACATCCATTTTAGAGTGAGTATTAATCACCAATGTGATAGCTAATAGCATGAGGATATAGACTTGAGTAACAGGTATTGAATGCATTCTCCTGTTGCCTTAGTAACCATTCATTCCCCACTGAGAATTTAACTTAACCCACTATTCAATGTAAATTTAACCCTTGACTATTCAGCAATTTCCTTATTATAATAAAGGGAAGCATTTCCTAGTGCCTGAATAAAATTGCTGGATGAAATAGTAGCTAGTTTTTAATATTATAGACAACTTTTTTCTCAATTCCCAGTTCACTTGTTACATAATCTAAGTACAGGACACTTTCCCCTACCTTTTTAGTTTACGAAACATGCACATGAGAGTCAAAATCCTCATAAAAACTCACTTTGTATCTGAGGATGAGTTTCCGTGGAAACCCACAGGTAAGCAAAGTATTGTTCTAAGGATATTGATGCCTGTTTAGCAAGTGGTTAGCAAAAACTAGATAATATTATTTTCCCCTTCCTGTCTCTCATTTCACAAGATATTTACTTGCACATAGAATCCACTTAATCATCAAGAAGATGCTTAGATATACACCTCTTTCACATTTTAGCATCTTTCTTTGGCGTAACTTTCAACACATACCAGCTATCTGTAGAAGAGCAGAAAACTGCAGGTAAGTACTGGCAAAAAGCAAAGACATGGTTACAGTGAGAAAAGAAGTCATGGATCACCTTCTCCTTTCTGAAATTTCCGTATGNCCCCTCTGATTTCAGGCATCATGGTGACTCTGGAACCAGGAACACTTGTCAGTTTATGCAAAAACTACTTCTTCTCTTATTGTTCTCAGATTTCAAGGGAAAGAATATCACAGCATGCAGAACAAAAAAGGTCAGTCCAGGCCTGGGAGACCAGGAGCTGCAGTAGACACCATAGGGCACACCAGGCCCTCTAGCAGGCACAATCTAAGATAACTTAATGGTTCCTCTGTCCTTTCTCTGTACACAGGGAGCCCAGGCAATTATCCTTGCAGCTCATTCCAGAAGCTGGCTGTAATTATTTCGGTTATATCTGCTGAGGCATGAAAAGAATTAAGTCAAAGCTTAAAGTAAAAAAAAAAACAAAGAAAGAACCAAAGTGTTAATCTGCAGTTGGAGCTGCTTCTGTACTCAGGGAATTTTTCACAATACACTCTAAGTCATATCTTAAAGATATAAAAGGAGAAAGTGAATTAAACTACTCTCCCTTCACGTCTTCTTGAACTAGCCCCTCAAAGACCTGATCTCTGCTGAGCTCCATAGAAGTCAAACCTACACTAAAAGTTTGTACTGTCATTGCTCAGGGATACGAGGAGGTGTGATCCCTGAGGGAAAGACCTGTGCCAGCAGAGAAACCTTGGTAAGAAGTAGTTATAGAAAGGAAAACCACACTTCACCGTGTCGCAGGGTGCACTGTATGAAGTGCATCTGCTGAAGCTGTATTAGCAATCAAAGCATCAGAGCCCTTTGCATTACTATACCCTGGAATCAGTGAAGCCTTACTAGACACTGTCCTCTTATTGACATTTTACCAGATGCATATCCTTTTTTTTTCCTTTCAGAATCTTACTTTGGTGTTTCAAAAGTTTCGTTTTCTTTCTGTTTAAAACACTTGGAAGAGCACAGCTGTGTCATGCCACATGGCCCTGTTAAGACTCTTGATGTGCAGCACCATATAAAACAAGTTAATTTTGAATGGTCTGTTGAGTTGATGGCCTGAACCTCAAGCAGGAATGCTTAAACACAGTCTCCAGAGAGTCTTGAGACTTCTTTATAGGGGGAAGGGTGCCTGCTGAGAAAAACAGTATATAAGCATGAAATAGAAATTTATGGGATTATGTAGGAGCAGAATTGCACAAAGGCAAGAAGCATAATTGAAAAGGTCTCTTTAATCCTTATTTTTGTGTGTGTGTGTGTAATATATAATTATTTTGCATGCAGTATGCTCTTTATGATGTGAATGCCTCAGGACAAGCTAAATAATTTTCAAAGTCCCATTCCACCTAAAATAAAAAGGCCTATAGAAACAGCAGAAAAAGAAGTGAATATTATGCAAGTAAGTCTTATTCGAAGGAATGATTTTGTTGCTGTTTATAAATTATCTTTTATACCAGTTAAGCATTTTTCCCCCATCTTTATCTCCATGCCATCATCCTGAGGATCCCAGACAGTTTGCTGTGACCTTTGTATCTCAGTGTTTCTGCCTTCTTTACTCCTTGGCACAGGTTAAAGCCTAAAGCTCAGAAACCCTGAGAAGAACCTTTGCCAGAAAACCCAGGCTGCAGAGAAGATAAAATAAGAACACTCTTCCCTAGTATTTGAATATGTTTCTTCAAAGAAAGACAGTAAACTAATCACAACAGTTAAAGTACCATTGGAATACTTTCTTTGCACAGATGACAGTAATCACTGTAATGCTCTTTGTTATTTCTGTGGTACTTCATTTCTTTCTTCCAGGAAACTCATGTAACATTGCACTTAAAGTGGAAGCAGAAAAACCCATTCTGAAGAACCCACACAGTTGCAGTCCTGAGGTCAACAGTCTAGCAAAGCTCTTCAGCACACCTTTGAGTCTAAGAGATGAGCCCAAGGGCTTGCTGTGTCAGAAACCACTTCCCAGTAGCCTAGAAGTGTACAGAGAGAACGGGAGGAGCAAGGTGTGAATATCTGAGTTCAGGATCAGGGCTCTGCTATGGAAGTGCCATGGATCAGGGTGATGCTCAACTCTTTGTATAGTCAGGAACAGCTTAGGTATCAAGGATGCTGGAGTGGCACTACATCTTGTTGTAGGTTTGTATTTGCACCCTCTGCTTTGCAGTGTCACCATCCACTTGGTTCTGCAGTAAACTGGTTCGAAAATTAAACCAGGAAAAACCAAATCAGGATTTCTTTCTAGGGCTAATATTCATTTGGTTTCAGTCCCTGGATAATTTGTTTTTTATTTCCTGAGCCAGGTCATAGGATCAGAAAGGTGAGAGAATGCAGCAAGCAGCAGGAAGAGGGAGATGCTGCCACATTAGAATGGTTTAAAACTATTGCAACATATAGTTGCCCTCACCTTGAACAGAAAACCAATCTATGTCCCATTTCTTTGATTCTCTGGTAAAATAATGGAATGGAGGGAGTGCAAAAGCTACAGAATCTTAATTTCTTGGAAAATTTGATTATTGGGAAGAAGGTCCATTTCATGGAAGTGTTTTTCTCCCACTCTTTTTACATTTCATATCTTGCAACAAAGAAAAGTCATTGGCTGTTGTTTTGTTGTTAGTAGGAGAATTTAAAACACATTTTTTGTGTCTACGGATTGCACATATGTTGGCTGTCTGATGTTACTCAGATTCTTTTTTGCTTTGGGAGAGATGTACAGAAGCATTTAGAAAGGTACCAAATAACCATCCTTCCAGAAAACCTTTTGATGAGCGTGCAGATCATGAAGCCAGACAGGCAGGTAGCTGTTCAGGGCCTGCTACAGTGGGAGTGTGAAAAGGACTCAGTGAATAGGTTTTAAGATCCAGAGGGAGAGTTTCTCTTTTCTTTCCCCTTGTATTTCTGGGACTCACAGGGAAAAATGCTAACAGCATAAAAGTAAGCAGTGTTGGAACTGTGGAGAAAGCAATGCTGAAGGGTTCAAGTGCAGCTGATACGAATACACTGAAAACTCCCATTATGGATCCCTGAGTTCTTTGGAGTAATGAAACCTTTTTGTATTCTCTGTGTGAGTGCTGTGACCTGGTAAGACTTCTAAATTGTAACACAACGCCAATGGAAAGAAAAGATAAATGGAGTGAAAAGCAGCATGCTGACTAGGAGGTAAAAACTGACAGCAACACAGGCCTTCCTTTTGAAATCAAGCTCATGGCTATTATTTTAACATACCAGTGAGAAATAGCTGTAAGTGATTTTCAGTCCATTAACATGAAATATTTTTCATTGACAGATGTCAATACAGTCCATGACAAAGTCAGTATGATGGGCATAATTTTGCAAATAGGGAAATTGAAGCACAGAGAAGTAATAGAGTTTGATTCAAGGTCATTCATCTCTCTGATGGTATCACAGTGAATACAATCCAGAAATCTGTAGACTGAATCCAACATTTTCTGCAATATTATCTTATTTAAAGTGTTTATGTGTTGAGGAGTGGCACTTGACACGTAGATGCACACACATCTATACACAAACACATATACTAGTAGATATTCTAAAAATATCTGGAAGTATAATTCTGTACTATTCTATATTAGTAATCATTTTGTCAGGAAGGCATTGAGCACATCTTATCAAAGAGAGTTCAGAATAATCTTACCTCTAATCACTTTCATCTTTGCAATCCATTAAAAGGCACATCTCTGTTGTGTCTTCCATCTAATTTTTTTTTTAAGACCCTACTGATCTGACATTTATTGATCTGAGCTTGTCTTCCAAATTGCTAATTTGTTTATATGCTTCCAAATGGCTCTAACTGATTCTGCTGGATTCTGGTAGAATCTGAAATAGACTCTTTTTGATAAACAAAAATGCAACTTGTGTAATTTTATAATAATATTTGATTACTGTTCATCATGCTTTTACAAAATACTTCAGCATGGTAAAGTACCAGCCTTTGGGTACAATGGCTACCTTTATAAATGCTGTAACTTCCCTTTCAGTGAATCCATTGAAGTGAGCTGAAGTTAGCCTGCCTGAAATAGTCTCAAGGGAACAACGGGATCTATTTTTTTTATTTTTTAAAAGATAAATTTTCTATATCACAGACCCTGAAAATTAAAGTCATATTGACCTATTATAAAGAAATAATAATATAGTAGTACAGAATGGAAGCCACCAAGATAAACAAATCAGATTTGTTTTATTTTTCCTGTTATATTAGTCATATACTTGATTTTTATTGTGCTGTTCTGATACTCTATTGTTTTAAGAGGCAGAACTGATTAGAAACTTTCTAGCAGTACTTCTACTTGAAATCCCTCTTTTGTCCACTTTCTTTGGATATTTGTTTATGTTTTTGTTAGAAATGGCAGTAATAATGGTTCCATACTGATGTGGGAGTCAGTCTCTGTGTAACATCTCAGAAACTTCTTTTTACTTGAAAAATCACCTCTAATCTTCAAGAGACTTTTCTAGATGACATGGTACAAAAAGATCATAAAATCAAAGAATGGCTTGGGTTGGAAGGGACCTTAAAGATCCTCTAGTTCCAACCCCCATGTCATGGACAGATACACCTTTCACTAAACAAAGCTGCTCAGAGCTCCATCCAACCTGGCCTTAAACACTTCCAGGGATGGGGCATCCACAACTTCTCTGGGCAATTTATTCAATGCACTGAAATTAAATGCTCCAAGGGTAAATTTGACCCTAACATCTACTGGGGATATTACTAAGTTAGATCACCAGAAATTCTGATTTCTAAAGCCACTGTTAGGCTATCAGAGGGTGACTGAGGACTTTCAGCCAAGTAAATTCTGTAGGTTCCTGGTGGTGATGGTGGCACTCTTCCTTTTGCAGCAGATGGCTAAGTGAGTTGGATAGAACATGGATGCAAACCTGGTAGTAAGAGGCTGAGCTTACTTGAATCCATTCAGTTTGCCATCCTTGGCAGGCTGTTTTCCTTAGGGATCTGCTAAATTCCAACTCATTTTGTTGTAGTTAGCCTGTCTGTACTCTCAAGACAAAATCAACCTCTTCATTCCATTTTGAATCAGTAACTTTTGCACGCTCACTCTCTGTCTGCAAACCGTCTCAATGGGCTTGTTACCATCTACTGGCCAACACAAAAGATTTTGCATCTAAATGTCATGTTTTCAACTCAGAAAACACAGGAGAAAAGGTGTAGCTCCAGAGTGAGTGTATTACCAACAACTTAAACGGGCCAGAATTTCCTCGCTCATCCATGACATCCTTGGATCTGTTTGGTCACCTCTCAATTTTAACTCTTCGTAACATTCTGTAATGTTCCTCCCTGGCATATGTTTTGGGTGTTTCAAAAGCAGAAGGAAGAGGTGGAAAATTTGTTAACCATATAAATGAAATTCTTCTCTTACTATGAAAGCAGCAAGACTGTCAAGGAAACACTTGAGAAGCTAAAAACACCAAGGAACAGAAATGTTCTCCCCTTTTGTGCATGGGGTGAGAGCTGCACTTCTGAGAACTGGAGAAGAACAAAGCCTCTGTGCAGAGCCTGGGCATGGTAGGAAAGGTTCACAAGTGCCTCTGTCCTACAGCACTGGCTTTGTGAAATTAAAGCACACAGTGTAAATTGATATCTAAGAGAAATTTATGACACTTATGAAATTATATTTATAAAATAATTTAAATGCTTTCTCTTTTACTATAGTGTTGCACTTATTGATTATGAGCTACAAAATTCTGTAATTCTCTCAGTGTGAAGAGAAATATGGAAATGTGGATCCATGAAGCTTCTTCTCATTTCCTGGTAACTTACAATGCCTCCAGGAATTGCAATGATGCAGAGGATATCTTAGCCTCAGAAAAACAGAACATAAAGGTATCACCTCCTATGTACACAGTATTTATCAAGCCTTTGAATGTGAGAGAATGATGTTTTACCAGATTTCATTATGGCCAAAATTTACCCATACAATTCTTCATTTGTTCTTATGGATAATCTCAGTATTTACTGAACTCCTGGATGTCCAACTGAGTGCAAAGGTACTTGCCTACCACCTGCCAATAATGGTTCATTTAAACACACACTGCCAGTAAATGAGTAAAAACAACTAGAGTCAAGGGCCTTGACCACAGAAGACTTCTCCTCATTACAACAAACTGGCTAAAGGCCCTTAAAATTTCTTTCATTACAAGACTTAGTGATGCAGACAGACTTTATTCTAGCAATGATCCACTCAGAACAGGATCTATGGAGTAGCAGTTATCTTGGACTTTTCATTTAGAGTTGTTTTTCTTTCATGTTTTTGCTCTAGGTTTTCTCTTAAGACAAATTTAAAAGACACATTTCAATCAAACAGGCTGATGTTGTCAAGCTCATGCACTGAGTTCCCATGGGGGGAAAAACAATAAAACTTTCTTTTAAAAAGGAAAATCAAAATTCTCCACTCCAATTATGTTAGGAATCTGTTTGCAGGAAGGGAGTAGAATTAATGGAGGAGAAAAAACTATTTCATTTTTTATATTTGAGTCAATGCACCTGACATCTTGCACTCCAAGGTCTTTGCTTTCAACAAAAATATACTACCAGGTATTATTAAAGAAATTGTACAGCAGCATTTCCTCTTTCATAGGGGATGGGAAGTATATTAAAATATATGTCAGAATTATACAGTAATAGAAAATAGGGATAGAAGGGACCTCATTTAATAATCAGGCTTATTTTGACACCTCATGCCTAAGATATATTTGGCAGACATCTGGAAAACCTCGAGCAGTGGACATTCCATAGCTTTTTTGGACTAGCAATTCCCTGTTCCTACTATTAGATTCTCGTGAGGAAGCACACACATTTCACTGAAGCCCTGTCCCAGTCTACCAAAACCCAGCTTTTTACAGTACTGGTGGAAGCTACTGTAGAGCACTGGAGTCAGTATGTCGCCGTGTCTGTTTCCTTTATATGTAATATTACCCTAGTCAAATATGCTTGATGAAAGCTGTTGCTAAGCAGGACCTAAAGAATAAGATGTTTTTTCAGATATTTGTCTCAAGTAGGTCCAGATTCTGCCCTTTTACATATGTGGGTACAAAAGGAGGAACATAAAATGAAGCCGAGTAGAGCAAATACAACACCTGTAAGATAATAGTGTGGCCGGGTATTGAGTGCATGAGTTCCACAAATTTTCCTCTGAGTTGCATGACAGGACTAATGAGAAGTGATGGCAAACGGTTGAATATAGTTGATCAGGTGTGATAGGCCATGAAGCTTTCAAGCCCTGTTAAGCAGAAATTTAGTTAAAAGGCTGTTTCCCCTTTGTTTTTAGTACAGCAGTTGCAATCATGTGGCCTTACCGCCAGGAGGAGAGGGACAGTAGCAGGACCCTCCTAGACGTACACAGCTTCAGTTGTGCTCAGGACAATTTGTTTTCAAACACGATCAGAAATACCTGGAATTGTGAGGTTTAGGTGGTTTCGGTTTGTCTTTTTTTTTTTTTTCTCTTTTCCATTACATATCGAGTATCATGTCAAGTAGCAGCACATATTTTGTAATACGCTGTTACCTTCATTTCCTGGAATCTTTTTACCTGGAGCTTTGTAGCTGTGCACTGCACAAATTCAGGCACTCTCCTTGTGATGCTTACCTTTATATCATCTAGAAAAAAAGCCTTTAATGAAGATTAACGTCTAGCAGCCTCTGCCATTTGAGTGTGATTTTCACAAACAATTAGATTACTTCCATAATTGTGTTCTTGGCTCTTGAAAATGTATTTGCTGTGTATTTTTACCAGAAATTTAATTTTTCCCAAGAACAGTCTAAAATATTTTACTCCTGAATTAAGATAATTATATGTTAGATTTTTTAGCAGAAAATGAATCTATTTCTAATTTAAATGTTGTAGACTTCTAACTGATCTCTCTACATAATGTTAGGAAAACCTACCATTTTATGCATTATTCAGCCACAACTTGTAAAATAATTAAGAATTCTATTTCTGCATAGCATGCAACAGGAAGCAAGTGACTCCAGCCAGTTTATTTGCTTGACTGAGTAGACAGTTTTAAAAATTACATTGGCGCCTACAAGCACAGAGTCCCATCCAGATATGGTGTCCTTCCAAACACAATCTCTTCTCAGCAAACATGCTCTGTGATGAACACCCATCTCATATCAAAATCGCCAGGCAAGTCACGGTGCATCCCTAGTATTGAGATAAGGACTCTGTTTTGTTGTCTTTGTTTATGCAAAATTTCCATGAGAGCAGAAGTGGTTTGTTTATGAGTGTTTTCTTCTTTGCACAGTAGGTAGGTTTGCTGAGGGAGGGGAAGGGATTAAGCCTTCTGTGAGCTCTGCTCTGCTCTGTGCAGGATGAAAGGGATTTGAATGTGCTCTTCTACATCATCCTCCTCCCTTGTGCCCCCATCCCTTACAGGCCAGCTGCAGCCAGTCTTATTATCCAGCGAGGCTCATTGCCCAGGATGATGATGCTCACACTGTATAAATAAGACGGTAATAGGTAAAATCAACACGCTGACGGAGAATGTCCCTGTCCCTTTCAAAAGAGCATCTACAGTGCTCACCTTGTCCTCAGTCAGCAGGAAAACAGCTCCCCTCCTGTTTCAATTTACTTTTAAATATGCTGTGTCAGTCAGAGGAAGTTTGGTCTCTTTAAGGGACACAGAATGGGCAGAGAAGTGCCCATTCCTGAATCAATGCTTGTCTGTCAGAGGGTGAAGGATGCAATCTGAGGCAAACTGGTGAAACAGGAGGATGATTTTAGACAACAGGTTCGCTGGGGTAATATATTTATCTATTTATCATTTTAGGCTTTGTTTATAAATAAACATGCTGGCTATATCTGTAAATATTTTAAATACTTCAGTTGGTGGTAGGCGTGGGAAGAGGTTCCAAACAGGGATTCTGGGCATTTTCCTTGCTGTTCCTTCTGATATGTCAGTTCAGAGCAATTGGTAACATAGCGACAGGCTGCAGCACTTCATTATCATCACAATCTGCTACCTTTTTAATATAGTATCTGACATTTTCAGTCAGACAGAGATCTGTGTCCTTAAGCTAGCAGGAACTTTATGCCTTGCACTTGAGAACATTGCCTTGCTGAGTGTAGGGACCAGGCAAGGCACACGTTGCCAGTCTTTATCTAGATATGTCAAAGCATGGCATTCAGGTGAAAGGAATAAATATATAAATGTTAATGGAAAATCGCAAACAAGAACCAAGCCGTCCTGTGCAGTCTAGTAAAAACATTTCCTTGTTATGAAGGTTCCAGCAAGAGCTCCCACAAGTATCTTATTTGAGGGGAGAAAACTCAGAGGCTGCCTGAACTTTACTGGCAGAGCTGAGGTACCCACTTGGGCAAGTGCTTGTATTGCTTGTGCCATGAGGTGCTGACACCAAAAGCCATAGAGTGGTGTGGCCACAGGGACACGGGGTTGCAACTGTGCCAGCCAGGCAAGACTGTACTTTTGGGATTGCAGTGCAGGGAAAAATTTGAGCTTGGAAAGTTCTGATTTAAAAGAAGTAACTCCATGCCTAAGTCTTTTCCTTAGGTATATTAGAGATTTATTATTTCAGATATGTCTTCTTTGTGTGACTTTGTGTGGCTCATCTTGACTGTTCTGTTCTGCACTGCTTACTTACCCTTACTGGGAACCAGCTATCAGAAAACTTAAATAAATGGCACAAATGGGAAAGTGTAATAATATCTATTGCTTATTTGAATCTCTGCATCTCCAGATCTGTATTAAAATATCTTTAATAAAATCAAACCTGGACAGTAGATATTACTAATGTTAATTTTCCAGATGGGAAAACTGAGGCACAAGCAGTTACTGGCCATGTACAGGCTTTCCTACCTCTACTGGGTAGCAGAGTGTCTTCCCAGGAAGCCTGTGAAATTTATATATTACATGGACAAGATGCCATTCCACATGCACAAAAATGATAGGATTTGGCTTCAAACAAGTAATTTAGTTTTGAGAACAAAAAGATCTCATTTTGTTGTATTTTTGCTTTGCCACATTAACACCACTGACAAGCCTTATGTTTCCTGTTACAGTCAGTTGAGATTTCAGTCTGGGGTACCAGCATGACTGAGAAGTCTAGATGCTGTGTTAGATCTGATCGGCAGAAGGGCTGCTGTGTTTACCCCAGAAGTAGCTACACAGGAGTAATGTGTGAAATCCTTGTTGTTTGTGATGCTATCTGTGTTATCCAGCTTGAAAGACTAGATAGGCTTTTGTTAACATTTCGGCAAAAATTATATCTTCAAAGAAACAAATCTTTGATCAAAGCCTAAACTCACCTTATTTGATCTAAGCTGACTTAACAGATAGAAGTAGAATAAGAAGATGATTTTCAGTACTCTCAGTTTTATCTTGACTGGAATAGTTTTTCTCAATAATTCATGCACTACAACATTCATAATCTTTATTTTATTAAGGGTATACTGTTTGCTTTAACATTGGGTTTAAAATGTCACAAAGAGTAACTGTAGGGGTTCTGTGAACTGCATTGTTGACAGCTCTTTTCTGCTTTATAATTCACTTAAACCACAGCCTGATTATGAAAATGAAAGCCTGTAGCCCTTAAGTTATACTAACACATGATGCTTACTGCCGTGAAAAGAAAGGTAATATGTTTTTCTTGTCAGAGAGAAGCAAGCATGTAAATCATAATCCTGATTTGATTTGTGAGCAGTATTTAGCACAGTGATTTAGCAGAAACTTTAAAAAAATGCCCCAGTAATTTAGGAATATTTATCTTAGTTTTTCAAAACACCCACAACCTGTGAAAGCATAATTTTCATTGCAAAGGAGACTTGGACTCCTAAGTCTCTAAAGCCTTTTGGAAAACAATTATTAAATTCTCATGAGCCTGTTTTTCCCTCTAAAAGTCTCAGTTCAAATTTAGGGGTTTCTTTAATTCTTTAAAATGCCTTAATACCTGTACAAATGTCCCTCAAAGAGTCTTTCACACTGAGCGAGTATATGTGCAAAATACATAGGATTCCATGTTATACCAAAGTTCTTTTGATTACCTTTAAGAACAAGACAATGGAATTGTTATTCCCTGTTAAAAAGAGGTCTGTCACATGCAGCAAAACAAATCTCTCTGCCTAGATCTTCACTACTGCACAAGGCTGTGTATCTCCACATGAGCTAATACTTATAAGCAGCTGTGCCCTGTGTGCTATGGTGCTGTGCTGGGGGTTTAGTGAAATCTTTGTACAGTACAGAGTTATTCAATAGTTTGCCAGAACCGTTAGGAACTTGCATAAATGCCTCAAAGTAGCCCAGAAGGGTGACTTAGGCAGTTAACCCCCACTCCTTCCTCCATTCAATGTTGTTTCCGGAGCAGACAAAAAAAGAAAAGTCTGGGTACAGAGGCAGGATACCTGGCTATGGAATCAGCCACTTTTTCAAAGCACAAACTAAGGGTTTCATGAGGAGATGATCTATTCCCAAATAAAACTGTGTTGCAGTTCAACAAGATGTCTGATTATCAATTTAAAATCAATTTGAAACACAACTTAAGCAACAGGTGTGGTAACAGGAACTGACCTTATTTTATGTCCTTAAGAAATAGCCACCATTGCAAGTAGGTAGGTGTTTGTGTTGCCAGAATCCTGACTTATCACTGGTGTACATTAAAGCATGTAATACAGGCCAAGGCACTTCTTGCCCAGTGGAGGGCTAGCAAGCACCAGTAGACAGCACTTGTAGTCAAAGAAGGGGATCACACAGTGAGAATGTATTACCTGGGAATCACCTTAATGCTGTTTCCAGATGTGTTGAACTTGCTTCTCATAGTGATTGGAAGTCATCAGTGTGTTGGTGGTCTGATAAAGCTGGCAGTGGAAATGTAGGAAATGTCAGGAGATATTAGATGGCAGGCACATGAAAAGCCATTGAATTGCAGCTCACAGTCACTGGAGCTGCGGGACAGCTTGACACTGCTGTGCCAAATCAGGTTCCTACTAGTTGTTACATTGTGTAACAGAAGTTTCTTGACAAATATCAGGAAAGGATATGAAACAAACAGTGCTTAAAAAGCGGAGTAGCTTTGGTGATAAGGATGTTTTCCACTATTTCACTTGTTCAGTGTGAGGGGAAAGGGATTCATCACCATTATAGCACTAGACTGTGCAGTTCTTTGCTGAGATCACTCTAGACTTTACATTTCATTTTGGAAGAGCTATTTCACTGACAATAAGTGCTTGCTGAATGTCATGGTTTAACCACAGCAGGTAGTTAAGCCCCACACAACTGCTCACTCATTTCTTCTTATGGGATGGGAGAGAGAATCAGAAGAGTAAACGTGAGAAGACCCATGTGTTAAGATACAGACAGTTTGACAGGTAAAGCAAAAGCCATGCACTCGAGCAAAGCAAAACAAGGAATTTATTCACCAGTTCCTGTGGTCAGGCAGGTGTTCAGCCACTCCCAGGAAAGCAGGACTCCATCCTGCATAATAGCGACTTGGGAAGACAAACCGCATCCCTCCAAATGTCTCCCCAGTTCTTCCTTCTTCCTCTTGTGCACCCCTAGCACACTTGCTGTTGGTATGAGAGGCAGAAAAAGCCTTGACTCTGAGTAAACACTGCTCAGCAGTAGCTATTGATACTGTTGTAGCATTAAGAGTGTTTCCAGCACAAATCCAAAACACAGCCAGCAGTAGCTACTGTGAAGAAAATTAACTTTGTCACAGAAAAAAACACCACACCAAAGCAGTCTGGATCTAAAAATAGTGCTTATGCTAATGGAAGGAAACAATGAGATCTGAATGAAAAATTGAATACATCGTATTGATGTTTCAGCTAAAGAGAGATTTCTGACAGTACTTCTCCCGCAGTTCTGTAAAGAAGTACTTCCATTTTATTAACAATGACCGAAAGAAATAAACAATTACCTACATCTCTTTCTGAGGCAGCAGTTTCTCTTTCTAAAATCCTTACAATAAATCATCTTTCTCTCTTCCACTCTCAAACCAATTTGTTCATACTTGCTACGTTTGAAAAAGAACATGTTAGAAGAATTCAATTTTCAACTTCCAGTCCAGGTCTTTAAAGTAGGGAGGCAAAACAAATGAGCCCAAGCTCAAAATTTCTGTTTTTTGTTCTCTGTGTTTGTATGCTTGTTTGTTTGTTTTTATAAAAATAAGAGCTAAAACAACAGAATAGGCTCGTGCTTCATTATGCTCTAAACATTTGCAAAACCATAAGAGCCAGAAATTTCCCATCAGGAAACTGTCTAATTATGGAACATTTAAACAGCTTCATAAAAAAAAATTAAAATGTCTGCCTACCTCCAAGTACTGATTGTTTGTATTTCTGTAGGGGAAAAGGAAAGACAAGATGTGTGCATCTCCTATTCATTATCTGAGAAAATACAGTGTGTCAGTTAAAGGAAAGGAACCTGTTGTAGGTCATTCTGGGCACATTGAGTCTATCATTGATTCACAGCACAGCGCAAGGAACTTGATCTCTTTGCAGTCCAGTTTATATAACTATTTAAAAGATGTAATGAAATCTACCCCACAAGGGTTTTTCAAGCCTTGTTGTTTATAAGATACCAGGGCAGAACCAGTCACTGGAGAGATTTCAAAGTATAATTAGGATCCTAGGATTACTAGAGTGTTTCATGCATAGGTGGTATGCGATTAACTCTGTAGGCTGTTTCAAAGTGCCTAAATCTCCAAATTCAGCCTATGAAACACTGATAGTCCTAATTCAGAGTAGCACAAAAAATGGATAAGGAAAGATAAATATATAAGATAATTAAATGAAGATAAGGCTAAAGAAAAGGGAGGGAGAAAACCTGAAATCTCCCTTGGCTGGGTCTTCAAGCAATGCAGTGAGCAGCAAATAAATGCCATATCAACCAAATTAGTAGTGATGAATTTGTTTTTCCTCTCAGCTGTATTGCTGAGATATTCCTTAATTTGCTTCACAATGTTGATATTAGGATTCTTGGATGTAAGGCAGGCATTTTGACAATGTATCTGAATTAATTGTTTTCTATGACACTTATCTGAAAATGTATTATACTGAAATATATTCATTATTGCTGCTAACTGCTGACCAAGGTAAAGCCAATGGATAAAATAAATACTCTCCTCCCAGGGTAAATAAAAGGAACAGTTAAACATTTGGATAGCCAGGGATAGATGCAGCTCAGTGTAATGGGAGATGCTGAGCAGTTGACCCATATGACTCAAGAGAGCAGATGCCAGAGCAGCTGCCACAAATAGGCCCAGGGAGCCCAAACTCATCCAGTCCCATGTAAATCTGTGTCTGGTGTTTCAGCTGATGTGGTGCTGGCTGCTGACACAAGTACTGGGAAGCATAAGGCTGAGCAGAAGGTGAACAATATGGATGAGTGGGTTCTTGAGGAGTGGCTGCCAGGACAGGCACTGGGGTACAAACAGATTATGGAAGGTTGTGTGTGTATTTGTGCATGGCACAAATGGGAGCAGCGAGTGTTAGCAACACTTTGAGAAAAAGCCAAGGGCCCTTATTTAATTTTGTATAAACAAAGTTTTCTTTCTCAAAAAAGACATTTTTTTCCTGCTTGCTCTCTGGAAAGTTTAACTTAAGGTTTGGCATAGAAGACAAGTAATAAATTCGGTTTTAACCACTTTCTCCTTCAGCCAGTACTTGCATATCACAGTTTTAAAGCTCTACACGTATAACTTGGAACAAGAATTTAATTGTGGAGAGATTCATCTCATGTTTATATGAGTAATAGAAAAGCTAAATATTTATAATCTATTCTTCATTTGCAGTTAAGGGATTATCTACCTATTCTCCTCCAGAAAAAGGCAAATCAAATTTCTCTTTCATTTTGTTAAAGGTTCTACAGTTTATGTATCACATGGATCATCTTTGCTACTTCTTTTTATGTATAAGGCTACGGGAAATACCTTTCTTTATTAAAGTTGCATTTTTTCCCCTTTTTTTCTCCTTCATGATCAACAGTGAATAGTCTATATATAATGTAATTGTACTGCAAGTACCAAGGTAGCAGTTGTGAATGTTCAGAACCCCACTACTTGTTTTGGATTGTTCAACAACTGTGAATTTGGATGAAGATTCAATAACTAAGTTTATGTGAATATATTAAGAAAAAAGCCAATATTAGACGGAAGGAGGAAACACAGAAAATAGGTGAAATCAGAATGCTTTAAACTAGTAGAAGACCTTGCAGTTTCATCAAGTAGGGTACTCCTGGGTATAATCTCTTTGCTGGAATTATTTTACCTGTGTAGAAGAGGAAAACCATTTTCCTGCATCTCAAGCCCAGCTATAGGAAGGACCTTCTTTGACTACAAAATGCAATGCACCAGAGGGAAATCTGATTCCATCAGGTGTCCTTCAATGGGTCTGAATCTGTCAGCAGGTCTAGGCACTTGCAGCTCAGTTTGAAAAAGTTTTTCAGATGTTTCCTTAAATGTGAGACTTATTATTTGAAAATGGATTTGTCAGATATTGTAGAAAGAGTCAGAGAACAGTGTTATCAGAAGAACAGCTGGTTATTTTTATGAATTCCCTGTAATCCTAATTGCACCCTCTTGATCACTTAACATCATGCTCAGGTCCCACACTATCCAGTGCCGTGGAATAAGGGGTGAAGTTTATACTGGTTTTATTCTGAGATAGGGTTAATTTTCTTTAATGCATCTCATGCTATGGTGTGTTTTGGATTTGTGGCCAAAACAGTGTTGTTCACACATGTATGTTCTAGCTGTTGCTGAGCAGTGTTCATACAAGTAAGAACTCCTCTGTTTCTTGCAGTGCCCTGCCAGTGAGTGGGCTGGAGGTGAGCAAGAGCTTGGAGGGGACACAGCCAGGACAGCTGACCTCAACTGACCCAAGGAATACCTCCTGCCATATGACATCAATAAAGATTGGAAAAAGAAAAAAGGGACTTTCAGGTATTGGCATTTGTCTTCTCAAGTAACGGTTATGTGTGATGAAATCCTACTTTCCTGGAACCTGCCTGCTGATGAGAAAAAGTAAATAAATTCCTTATTTTTCTTTGCTTGTATGTGCCACTTTGCTTCAATTATTGAACTGTCTTTATCCTGGCCCATGAGTTTTCTCACTTCTGCTCTTCCTCTTCTCACCGTCATCCCACTGGGTGGAGGTCATGAGTGAGTGGCAGTGTGGTGCTGATCTGCCTCCCAGGGTTAAATCACCACCGGATGCCTTAAATATTTTAATTTGTTTCTAAGCCAAAGGAGCAGTTTTATAAATGACACCTTCCCCTGGCAATTTCCCAGGACATATCCTAGACAACAGTTCATCAGCTAGTAGGATATTTGGCCATGCTAACAGCACAACCTGTGTTTTGTAGTGATTACGGAACAGGCATCAGTCTTTGCAGATGGCATTTCCAGTCTTCATCGTAGATGGCTTGTATCATAGAAGCAGGCAGCTTTGTATTGAGTGTTTGATTCAGGAGGTGATCCATCAGCCTTGGAAAGGTGGCCATGACCTCATATGCTGTGATTTGCATCAACCTGAGAGAATAAGTAAATGGGGAGGGAAGTGAAGGTCTTTGTCACACAGATGTTTGTATGCATTTGCTCTGCAAATTCTGTTGAAAAAAAGAATATGACCTGTGAATTTCTGAGAATACATATTTGAAGAGTTTTGTATAATAAGGAGAAAAAAAATGTACTTTTTTCCTGGTTTTGAAATGGGAAATATCCAGTGCAATAAAATAATTGGCACTAAGTGATCTAAAATATCAACTGCTTCAATTTCTACCAATTCCATATGCAGTAAAGTGCTTATAAATGTTTTAGAAATATGGAGTGCTATGCTGGCATTTTATTAGGTACAGAATACATGATGTTGAAAACTGAAAAAAGAGTGAAATTTCACCAAGCCCTGGAGGCGGATTACAGGATTTGTTTCTTACTTGACTTTGATCTCCGGTCTTGGTATTTGTGGATGAGTACAAAAACAAAAAGTAAAATAAATTAAACTCAAAAAGGGAAAATTCAGCAATGAAAAGTAAACTGAAAAGACCATGACCAGGTTGGACAGGATCCATGCTCTGTTTGCTGTGATGTCTGAAAAGTCTAGAGGAACATTTCCCCCACGCTACTTTTAGGTCTCTTCCTCCTACTGTTGCTGTGCCCAGATGAAGTTGTTTCAGTGACCACCACTGCTTGACTAATTCATACTTTTCCAAAAATATCACCCACAAAAAAACACTTTCATGAAAAAGCTAGGACATTTAGTAACAAATGTGACTGTCAGTTTAGCGGAGAGTTTTACATGCTTTAAGGATTCAGTTCTAATCCAAGAGTTTAGAAGGTGACATTTTAGACAAATGTTGCTCAGCAGCTCATATTTCATGCAGTATTTAATATCTCTACTCAAAGGTTATACCTACTGTTTAAAACAAATTATATTTCCCAATGTGTTGAAGTGCTGTGAATGGTGTGGAGTTGTCCCCAAGGAAGGTACTTTTTCTTCAAAGAATTCTGTCTCCTAAACCTCCCTACTTTTTCTATGAAGAGATTTCTTCAAGAGTCCATTGTAGTGTACTCCCTTTATCATACTGCCAGACAATCTGTTGTCCAAATAACAAATGCGAAAAAAGAACAGAAAGCAGCACATGACATGTAGAGTGGCAGTGAGGCAGGTCAGCATGTCCTTGACAAGAAACCTGATAAAGGCAGAAAAACTTATTAGGAATCTTTTAAAATGCATCAATGCAGGGAGTCAACCAGAGAGTCAATCAGAATACAAAATTATCTAGATCTAAAAAGAGAAGGAAAAAAAAAAAAAAAAAAGGAAAAATTAAATTCTTCCAGTTTTCGCTGTGGAGAGGTTTAAAAATGAGTCCTGCATTCAGGTACAAGTCTCAGAACCTTTTACAAAAGGAAAGAGGACCAGAAGAGATATTTAGAACAATCTTATACAATTGATAATAACTGTTAAAATTGTTTACTAAAGCATATAGCTAACATTAAAAGTAAGGTTTTGATCAGAAGACAGTCACAAGCCAGTTTTTAATAGTGATTTCACAAAAATGCATCTCACTAAATCTGATTTCTGCAGAAGACTAACTGGCAGACATTATAATAAAACAGGAATAATTTCCTGTTAAGTACAAAATATTGGGGGAAAATTGACATTTTTATCACAGATCTGTTAGATCCTTTGGAACAGCTAAAAAGTAAATAATAAAAGAGCCTTGGTTAATATTGAATTTCAATTCTATTATTGATTTTTTGAAAAGCTACTGCAAATATAAATAAATGGCTTGCCATTGATATTTTCACTCAAGGGTCTTTTCTAGAGCTTGTGCTAAACCTCATATTCATAAATTATCTGAAAGAAAGAGAAATTGTTGAGATGATAAAATTTGCTGCTGACTCAAAATTAGTCATAATAGTAAAAATTAAATCTACCTAAAATTTTTTTAGTCTATGACACTGAGATACAGAGACTTGAAATGAGAAATGAAATTCAGTGTTAACAAGCATAAGGTAATTTGCACAGAAAAAACCCCAAATACATAAATAACAACAGAAGGGTAAATTTAAGGAAATAAATAATTGTGATCAAATTGAATGCTTGGAAAATATCAATGCCATGTAACACCATGTGTTCCATATATTGAACATTTAGTGTAGTTACTCGAGAAGGATATAGTAGGCCTAAAAAAGGTGAAGAGAACGACAACATGTATGATGAGATATGAAAAGAGCCTAAATAGATTAGGACTTTTCCACTTGAGAAGAAACAGCTGAAGGGAGATGCAACATTTAAAGCAGAAGAGCTGGAGGTTCTCTAGTCTCTCTCAAAAAATTTATTCACAAAGAATTTCTTTTTTGATGGTGAATTTGCAATTTTGAAACCTTTTCTCTAGGACATCATGGGTATAGAAAGTATTAACACGTTCAAAAGCTAGATTGTCTAAATCCTGTAACTACTAATTTTCCCAAACAAGGCCAATA
>WEIV01012751.1:5062-17531 GCA_013390005.1 Calyptomena viridis | reverse complement strand
CCGCCGTTCCCTCACGGTGGCCGCGGCAGTGCTCGGGGTCGTTGCTGCGGTGAAGGGCTGTGAGGGGTGGGTGTTCCTGGGATGCTGCCGCATCTTCACCTGCAAGGTCAGGTTTTCCGCTTTTCCGGAAGTTTCAGGTGTCGGTCCCTACCCTGTAGTGTGGAGGTGAAGTTCTTTGGCCACTGGGCCTGCGTGCCTCAAACTTTGAGGTGGAAGTTTGTACTTGCATTGCTAAGAGTGCAGTTGTGTGGTGGTGCTCTAATAGAGAATCACAGAGCCACACGTTGTGCATGCGAGGTTGTCTAATAATGCAGAACGTGCTGAGAGTATACTAAAGGTTTAATTCGGCAGCTTAAAAAGACAACGAAGTATACTAGAGGCTTAGTTTGACAAATTAAAAAAGAACAAATCTTATGGCAACTGCAGTCTGAAGCTGTGGAGCAGGTTCCTGTTGTGTGAGGCAGTGCACAGCAAAGGCTGAGCTGCCAGGTACAGAAGTTTTGTGCTCAACAGATTCATGCCCAGGACAGACAGCACGGGGAATTGAAACACTGTATGTTGTTACTGCCATATGGTGTTAATGGTGTATGTATAGAGATATATGTGTGTGTGTATGTGTGATGAATAAATTTTACATATAAACTGGTTTTGGCAACGATAGGAAGGAAGGTGTTTGAAGAGGTTGATGTGGATGCTTGCAGAAGTCCTCACAGCTGTAAAGAGAGCTTTGAGAGAAAACAGCAAGGTGTTTATATAAAAGGATTAAAATGTCTGTTGGGAATTAAAAGAGCGGGATATCATAGGATGGTTTATGTTGGAAGTGACTTTTAATCCAGTACAACCCCTCTGCCATGGGCAGGGACACATTCCGCTAGACTAGGCCCTCAAAACCCTATCCAACCTGGCCTTGAACACTTCCAGGAATGGGACATCCACAGCTTCTCTTGGCAACCTGTTCCAGTGCCTCATCTTCTTCATTATTAAAAAAAATTCTTTCTTCCAGTTCAAAACTGTTGACCCTTGTCCTCCCAAAAAGATGGCACAACAATTTAAAAAAAAATTACAAGTACACTGTGTCTTCAGCTAGTTAACTTTACAACTGAAACGTCTGTGTGCAAAACTTTTGGTAGAAAACAGTTTCTGCTGCTACTAGTTCTTGTTCATTGACCCTAATAGTGCATACAGGTTCCATATGGCTTTTCTTTTGGTATCATCTGTATCTAAAGGGGGAATTCTGGAACCAGAAGGCTCTTGTTAGTGTGTCTTGAATTCCAGAGGTAAAAGCAAAGGATTGTGATGGGTTTGTGTTTCTAAAAGTATGTGCTGAAAGAATTCAAAATATATCTCTGGTATTTGGTGGTACATGTGAAAGACGTTTGTATAAAATAACTTGAGGATACTTTTGTTGGAGTGGATTGATCAAATGTCGGCTGTAAAGAGAGAAAATATTTAGTATGTTGTAGAACTGCCAAAATGATAGAAGCAAAGATGATGCATGTTCCAAAATGTGCTGTTCTTATATTTTAGTGAGTGGGCTGTGCTCTGGTCTATTTTTATATTTACTCTTCAGTGATCGAGGCAGAGCGTCAGAAGTGAGTTCTTCAAAATACTGCTCATTTAGATCCATTGACATCTTTTGGATTTGTGCCTGTAATTTTTTGATACCACAGCTGTTTTCATGGTTCAGGACAACTGACCATAAATACCAGCAAGTGAGAGTTCCCTAAGTGGCTCAAACATAAGAATATCACTTAGTAATTTTGAAGCAGAAATTTTTAGCGCGTTCATCCTTGACAGGGAGAAGCACCGTTATAATTTGCAGATGTATCTTAAGTTAGAAGTAAGTAAATTGTGGAAGTATCCTAAGTTAGAAAAAGCTGAGTTTGGCTGTGTGGAACTAGAAGTTGTTTTCCCATTAGACTTGTTCCTTCAATTCTGCTTTGTGTGCGCTTTGTGTCCTTAACCAGCTGAGCCAGCTGAGTCACAGGGCTGTTTTGGAAGTTGGGCTGAGATGGGAGGGTCTAGATCCTGCAGTTACTGCTTGTCTCTTGGTCTTGCACCCTCAGTTCTTGCTGTCGTTGGAAATACTTAATTCGGTTTTTCATTCTCTCTTTCTTTACTTTTTTTCACCTACACACTGATCCATTAATTTTTCTTAGCAAGTGTCTAATTGCATGGCAGTCCAAAATTGCTCGCTTTTCTTTTGGATGATCGTTGTGTACCTTGACTGTTACATTGTTCGTGTGGAAGAGCTCTTTGCTGTAAATAAAGTTTAATTGAGGAAGTGTGAGAACATGCAACAAACCTCTGCTTCTCATGCTGTGCACCAAGGAAAGAAAAAAAATTTGTCCAAGCAATTTATTTGTGTTTTTAAAGTGCATATTATACTTCTATGGCAGGAAGAGCTAAGGGAAGTATTTTTAACTAAGCAAGATATAAAGAAATGGTTTTTGTCAGTGAATGCTCTAGTAAAAACTGTTCCATTGACAGAATGTACTGTTTTTAAGCAATAGTTTAATAAAATTGCATTTTTAAGAATTTGAATTTTGATCTGCTTTTATGTTCTTACTCTCTAGGAAAAAAAAAACTAGAGTAGTTTGTTTTTACTGGTAAGTTCAACAACAGTAAAAAAAATGTTCATTTGCTATTAAATGCAACTTTTGTCTGAAACTTAAACTGTGTTTATTTGCATATAAATAATTATATAAATATCAGTAAACACATGTCAAATGTCTGAGGTTTTTTTCTATTTTTACCTGGAAGAACCAGAATCTTTTATTTACTACTTCTTTTTTTTTTTTTGAATTTACACTTCATTTGTATGGAAACTCTTGCTAGTGTTTAAAGGTTGTAGTTAAATGAGAAATGCTGGCTACCTTAAGGAAATAAATATATATTAAATATTTTCATTTAACAAAGTGCGTTTTAGTTAATTTTTTTTTTTTTTTTAGTTGTAACTAAATGTTTTAGGTGTTTAATAGAATTTTCAAAAGCTCCTTCCAGGCTTTGAATAACAAATGTTTTTGAAAAGTTGCTTCTGGAATCCTCAAGGTGTGGAGTTTAGCAGTTTTACTGGAAGCTGTAGGCCTTGCCTTTTTTGATTTCTTAGTTATAGATCAAAAAAGTTTTTTACACTGTTTTAACTTTGGCTGTTTTCAATCTGACAGAACTAACCTAAATATTTTCTGTGAGTGTATTTGCTATAAAAAAAAAAATTGGGTGATAAATGTAAAAGCATTTTTGCAGTAACATTTTAAATGAAGAGAATTTGCTTGTTTCTGAAAATGGAAGCAGCGTCTGTTCCTAAATCAAATCAAATTTAATTAAATTTTGAAATTAGATGTCTTCTCACCTAGTTATATTTAACATAGCAGTACAATTAATTTATTTATAAGTTCATCTAGGTTGTCAACTTCAAATTTAATTTAAAAAGCCTTATTAAAGTGCTGCATATATTAAAAATACAGATGTAGGTAACTAAAAATATCTTATTCTAAGAGAACTTGAGTTTTTTTCCCTTCCTTTGAACAAATAAACATTAAAACATATTCAACAGTAGAAAAAGATAGTGGAAAGCATCCTATCAACGACACCTTCACTGAGTCTTTTCCTGTAGCCCCACAGTTTCTCTGGTTTGTGCAATGGATATCCTTCCTTGTCTGGTAAACTGGGAAGGAAACCAAGGGTGCCAAAGTCAGTTCTGCATGTGCCTGTTTCCTGCTCAGTGAACACTGGAAGGAAGGGTTCATGTGCTTGTGTTATTCAGTCATGTGTTAAAATTGCTAGTAATGCAATGCTGAAATAACTGAAGAAATGTTCTTAGGCTGTTTGGGGTGACCACTGATCTGCTGTGAAGCAAAATGTAGCTATTTTTTATTTTACATGTTATTTTAACAGACGGATCTTGCCTCACATGGCTTAAATAAATAAACCCAGTATTACAGAGTAAGCTATTTAAAGATGCTTCATGTGGAGTTGCCATATCTTTGTTCTGTAGAAAGAAAAAAGTTTGAATGCTTTTTTACATTTTAATGAACAGGACTAAAAAAGCATGAGAATTTAAGATTCTTGGAAAAAGTTAATGCTGCTAATGAGGCACAAGTCCTCTGTGGAGCCAGAGCCTAGTGATATCTGAGTGGCTTTGAAAACTGCTGCTTCAAGTGTACAAAAACTGGGAGTAGGAAGTATTTGCATCACATTTAATTTGACAGCTTGCTGTGTTGAAGTTGTTTCGGGATGCCTGTTGGCTAGATCAGAAAACAGATGTAACAGTTTAACTCCATTATACAGCTGTCTATAGTAAGGCATACACATGAACAAAAAAAATCCATCTTATTTGCAAAATGTGATAAAGCTTTGCAGGCAGAACAGAATTTTAGTATTTAGAAATTAATGGATGTTTAATTGAAAAGAGCAGAAAATGAACAATAAAGACAGATAACATTTTCTATAATCTTTATAAATTAAGGAATTTAATCACAGTTTATTTAGAATGGTGCGTGTTTCTGTTCTTCCAGTAAACTCTCAGCTTGAACTGTGCTTCAGAACATTTTATAGGCTTGATGACAACAATTCAGTGACACAGCCAGGTAGGACTGCTGCTGGATATGATTTGGGGGTGTTAAGGTGAAACAAAAGAATCAGTGTTTTTTTGGTGTCCAGATATTTTTAGTCCCCAGATGTGTTTATCTCCCATTGACTAAATGAAATTAATAAGGAAAAATGCCAACAAAATCAAACTTGACCTTGGGAATTCCCAAGCCATGATACCTGCATCTGTGATAGTCTGGGCTTATTCAGGGTGTAGTGGTTTGACCCTGGCTGGGTGCCAGGTACCCACTAAAGCTCTCTCTCATTCCCCTCTGCAAATGAGCAGAGGAGAGAAAATGAAACGAAGGATTCGTGAGTTAAGGACCAGGAGAGATCCTTCACTGTTCGCTGTCATGGGCAAAACTAACTCCAAGTGGGGATATTAGTTGAATTTATTACTAACAGAGTCAGAGCAGGAGAATGAGAAGTAAAATAAATTTTAGACACCTTCCCCCCACTCTCCTCCTTCCAGGTTCTACCTCCTCCCCCCAGCACAGGGAGACAAGGAATGGGGGTTATGGTCAGCTGTTTCTACTGCTGCTTGTAGAGTCCTTCCCCTGCTTCCCATGGGGTCCTTCCCACGGGAGGTAGTTCTTCATGAGCTTCTCCTGTGTGAGTCCCTCCCATGGGCAACAGTTCTTCACACACTGCTGCCATATGAGTCGCTTTTCCATAGGGTGCAGTCCTTCAGGCACAGGCTACTCTGGTGTGGGTTCCCCACAGTCTACAAGTCCTGCCAGGAAAACCTGTTCCAATGTGGACTCCTCTTCCCATGGGTCAGCAGGTCTCTGCCAGGACCCTGCTCCAGCATGGGCCTCTCACGGGGTCACAGCCTCCTTTGGGCATCCACCTGCGCCGGTGTGGTTCTTCTTCCTCTATGGGCTGCAGGTGGATCTCTGCTCCCCTGTGCTCCTCCATGGGCTGCAGGGGCACAGCTGCTCCACCATGGTCTGCACCACGGGCTGCAGGGGAACCTCAGCTCTGGTGCCTGGAGCAGCTCCTGTCCCTCCTTCTGCACTGACCTTGTGTCTGCAGTGTTGTTCACATGTTCTCACTCTGCTCTTCTCTGGCTGCAGTTTTCATCTGCATGATTTTTTTTCTTCCTTCTTAAATGTGCTATCACAGAGGCATTACTATCATTCCTGATGGGCTCAGCCATGGCCATTGGTGGATCCAGCCTTGGCTCTGCTGGCCATGGGGGAAGCTTCTGGCAGCCTCTCACTGAAGCCACTGTAACCCCACTGCTACCAAAACCTGGCCACAGAGACCCAATAGACAGGGAAAGAAAACAATTGACCCTCTGATATGAGGGGTTTCTTAGAGCTATTAAGCGTCACTTTGCTGCTTCTTTTTGCAGTAGAAATGACTTAAGCCTGTCAGAGAAACTCTTCTCCAAAATCCTGCTCTGTTACATTGACAGCACCCTGAAAAGTGCTCTTCAGCCCGGTTCCTCTAAACAACATCTTTGGAGTTGTGCTTGTACACTTGGCTTTTATTTGGATTGGCTAATTTAATTCAGAAATTAAATTCAGAAATATGGAAGGCCAGGCTTTTTATTTCTGAGTTGCCAACAAGGTTACAAAGAAAAAAATACATTACAAAATCTAATTCTAGATTGCCTTTAGCAGTAGAGTTGTTCTTAACTGTTTCTGTATCAATCTTACTGAATTTGGTATATTCCTGTATTAGACTGATGTGACAAGCTCTTTTTTATCGCCTCTATAATCAGATCTTCCCTCTCTAGATGGTATTATATATATTTAAGATTTCTTTCAGTTTTCATGTAAAAATCATAAAAATATGCACTCTGTCTGAATTGTGTTACATCTGTAATTGTTAATACATTCTCAGATATGGGGAAGACTAAATGACATGCCCTCAGTGTAGATGACACAAGGGTGTCAGAGTATTTCTTCCAAATTACTTTCTCACCTAAGTTTTTTGCTGCTTTAACACCTTCTTTACTGGATAGACTTCCTTCTTTCTTGCTGTAACTTAAGATGTCACTTGCATCTGAAAAAAGCTGAAATACTGTGTATGTTTCATTTGTTTCCTGTGTGCTTTTTCCCCCTCCTTATAGTATGTCAAACTTTGTGGTTGGAGTTAAGTTACAACTGTAAGCCATGGAACTTTGCAGCAAGGAATCTGTGTAGTACCTGGATTATTTTTAACTTAGTCGTCTTTCATTCTGTTTAAAGCGATTGTGACCACCTTAAAGAAGAAAGAAATGCTCAAGTGGTTCTTTTTGAGATTAGACAGCTAACTTAGTTTGAGTGGTTTGGTTTTCTTTTTCCACTTATGGATGTCTAAGAGAAGTGATAAGAGAAAACAAATGTAATACTAATCTCAAAAGAGGCTTCCTAGTAATGCTGGCAAAATAGCCTAATATATTTGTCAATCTCCACACTGGAGGAGATTTGGTAATAAACAGCCTGTGATTACTGAATAGCAAGAAGATTCTAAACTATTTCTAAAATTCCTTGGCCTGAAGAGGAAAGAAACTGTTTCTGTTTTTCAGTAATTATGCCATCCAGTGGTATCAGAATTGCAACAAATACACATAGAAAAAAATCTGCAGCTCTTGCACTTAAGCAATCTTTTCTTGCACTATTATCTATTAATTTTTTATGTGCTTACAGCATGAATGGGAAACAAACTGGAAGATCATAAACCCAACAAACTACACACATAATTGCACGTGTCCAAGCGTGTCCTCTGGTCAGAAGCTGTGTAGAGCTGGAACAGCTGTGTAGAGATGTGAGGGCAGGAGGACAAGGCTTCTGCTGCCTGCCCCAGGTCACTGTGCTGCTCTGGAAGGGAGGACACTGGCCATTTTCTGTGCTCAAGTGTATGTTCTGTAATTTGGGGAGAAAATATTAGACTGAGTGAAACCATCTTTCATCTTGAATTTGACCTCTTAAATGCCGGTTAGACCTCATTGGTCTCAATCTATTGCTATTGTTTCTCTCTTGTCTATTCTTATCTTTTAAACAAAACATGCCTATCAGTAGAAATTGTTCTTGTGGTTATATGCTTGAAATGATTTTTCTTCTGTATTAACACCAATGTTGCACGTGTGCAGGGTTTAAAGCAGCTCTAAAGTTTCAGATGTGATGATGATGGAGTTTAATGCTATCAAATTAAAGGATTAAGTGGTTCTTGTAGACCCAGGAAACAAACTTTTATTTTTGCAGTCTCTGCAGTAAAGCAAAATCTGGAATATTACTGCTGCTTTATCCAAGTAGAGAAAAGAGTTTATAGGACATCTACTACTAGTCAGAGATCAATGAAAATATAAATTCATGCAGGAAAGTTTGATGGTTGTTTCCTCCCTCCCTCCCCCCAAAGGAGGACTGGAAAAAATGGACATATTGCAAGGGAAGAATTGTTTAGGGCTTGTTTAGATGTTGATTTCTAGATAACATGTTACATTCCACAGTTGCTAGTTCAGATTTGTTATGTTACTAAAGGAAATGGTGGAATATTTCTTAAAATCTTCATCGTGTCAGAACTTGGACCCTGTGTCATCGCTCACTCGACTGACCTTATCAAGTGCTAGTGAATGGGAAAGTCTCTGCAAGCTGACAGCCTCCATGGAATATTTTGTAATTCATTGGCACGGTGAATAACTGTGTGCTTGGAGTTACTGTATGACAGTGTATCCTCTGCCTTCTCTGTCCATAGTTCCAAAGATAGTTGTCTACTGTTTAATACCTTGCTTCACTGGCCATTGCATAGGTGAAGTGTCTAAATAGCATGAGTAAGAAAACAATTGTCATTTCATGTCTTCTTAAAAAAAGAAACTATGTATGGAAGAAAGGAAAGGATGGATGCAGAGGCTTGAGAAATACATATGCAGGGGCAATCTGTATAATGTGGAGGATGGCTATGAAGGAGCAAGCTTGTAAAGCCTTGTAAGCTGGAGGAGGTGCTGGCTTTGTGCAGAGCAAGTCACGGTTCCAAAAGATCTCTGCAGTTTTGTCAGTGGAATGGTGACTCACCATTGCATAATTTTTCCATCTTTTTTGATTGACTTAGTATCATCCAGGGAAAATGACAACCACCACGGAAGTGTAGCTGATCTCAGAGGCAGCAGGAATTTTCACAGATTTTATGTTGTGGGTGTTCAGTCTTAGAAGTGAAGTGCCTGATGTTTCTTGGGAAGGTTGGTCTGCTCTGCTGTAGGGCAGGCATTGGCCCCAGCTGTGTTTCTTGGATATGGTTATGCTTCTCTCTGGACTGTGGCACACTGACAGATTTCTTTCCTCCATGAATTAGATAGGAAGGAGATTTTGTTGCCTTTCGAGATAATAAAATGCAAACACAAGTAGCATTTTATTAAGTATCTTAAACTAACCATTGAAGTTAGCTATTGTTTTCTTCTTGAAATTCTACAGTATTTGCCATAATTCTCCTTTATAATACTGGAAAATTTTCAACTTCAAATACAGGATGAGACCATGACCCTTGAAAGCTTGTTGTTTATGTAGTTATGCCTGAAATAACTGTGCTGTTGTATCTGTATTGATGATGATGCAGTAAAACTGTCTGACTCACCCATTTTGTAGATGGTACAGACCTTTCAATTTTACAAAGGTTATTCATGGAGTGGGCATTTTGTCTTCCTTCTGCAGTCTTATGAAATGCCATTTTGTTGTTCTCAAGAGCATTGGTGGAAAGTTTATTTCTTAAGCTAAAATATTTCTTTTCAAAGGTTTTTCTCATCTTTAGCTGTACAAAAGTTTTAAAATCTGCCTAAAAAACCAAAATAAACAGATTTTTGTTTCATTGTACCGTACACTGTTTTGCTTTTCCTTTGCTTGGTGGTAACTGAATAAAATTGAGGCGGCCTTGATACAAACCGTCTTGTCTGTACTGTTTGACCATCCAAAAAAGCAAAATCTTGCTTGCTTAAAACTAAATTTAAACTAATTTGAGACATATTGAAACTTCTCAAGGTCAAATTACCCATGACAACAGTTGATGGAAAAACTTGAAAGAAGTCCGTGGAAAATTCTTGAAGTCTTACTGATGTTACTGCTTCAAATGTCATACCAGATGCATACTAGATGGAAGTCAGTCCTTGACTGTTCTACAGTGATGCTTATTGATTTATTGAGGGTCCCAATAAAGGTGGTGTTTGAGAACTGTATATCTGCTACTACTAAATGCCTGTGGCTTTTAAATTCACAACAAATTTGGTATTTTTATGTGAAAAAATTTCAGATGTTTTTATAAGATTTGTACATTCACTTATAAGACAACTGAGAAGTAGGCCTGTCTGAATCTCTTTTCTCAGGTGTTTGAGGTATTTTGTAAGCTTGTGGTTTCTCTGAGGTTTCTGGATGACTTGACTGAAACTGAGTAGTGTCTCATTACTTTTCCTCTGTGTTGTCTTGCAAAGACTTGAATAGCCAAGGTCCTTGTGCTCCTTTTCTCCTCAGAGGCCATACCTTCAGCTTTTGCTATGTGTTGGTGGTGGGATCTGCATTATTCTGGGCTCACATGTTTTGTGGTCACAAATGAATTCTGTGTACTATCATTTCCTTTTAAAATGAATTTAGGTTGCTATTGGCTGACCCTGTAATTGACTTAAAGCAAATGAAAATCCACATTATGGAAAGGAGGATATTATACTGATGTGTAGAAATACTGTCTCTCATGAAGTTGTGTGTATGTGCTTCTTATGGTGTGTTACAGGTTCTCTTAGTGAAGTGTCGGGAGGCTCATACATAATGTTCTGAGGTGTTGGAGGGAGCCTGTTGTCCCTTTTCCCTTTGTAGCTGCCTAATATGTACAAGATGGGGCTTTTCTTGTCTTTGGAGTAGTAGTAATTAGATAAAGCAAGCTAAAGCTTAGATTTTGCAGTAGGGCGTTATGTCTCTGTGCCTGGGGGAGAGGGTTTTTGTCAAGTGGACACATAGGTTTCTCCTTTACCCTCATTCTTTGCTTCAGCTTACAATATAAAACTACAAATATATCTTGACTCTCTTGAAATGTCGGTGAGAGACTGAGAAAAGATGACTTAGAATGAGTAATTTGTTCTACTAAAAGTGCAGAAAGGCCCTGCTGAAGGATCAATGAAGAGTTGTCCCAAGCACTGTTTTCTGTAGTGTCAGAAATGGAAGTAAATAAAATACAGAGAAATAAGACAGCCATTTCTACCACTTCAGGGTTCTGTCTGTAGAACTCACTTAGTATCTGCCATAAACAAAGTTATAATGCATTAGTGGGGAAAGGAAAATGACAACCAGCGATCATTTAAATTATGTTTTTTGTTGCCTGTGCTGTATTCATGTGACAAGTCTCCTTTCCCTTAAAGCAGGCAAATCAACCAGCTGGGAAGATGGTGGCTGGGGAGCCTGGGATGAAGCAGAATTGCAAGAACCTGTAAGTTCGTATATATGAGTTTTTTCATTGCCAATTTGTCTGGTCTAGAAACTTTTCCACAAGTTTGTGTGTGCAGTGGCTTTTTTTCTGTATAGCTGTCACCTAGGTAAGAAGCATCTCAAACTGTGTTTTAAGTGTGACTGCTTGTTTGTCACTATTTGCTTCTAAATATAGCTTGGATATTGCCTATTGTGACATTCTTGTATTCTGTAGGCTTTTTCTCACTAGGGTATACACACATCTGTCTGTGCTGCTGCAGCCGGGGGCATCTCTCTTGCCTGATTGTTTCTGGCTAGCTGTAGGACATGGCAGTGAAGTTATAAGAATTTATCATGAATTAATATAAATCAAAAACTACTAAATCAGGAACCACTGGCACAGGCATCTTCCTAATGATCACCTAGTGCTCCATTTGTGTTGTCATGTGTGGATAGTGTTACATGAGGGCTTAAGCTACTTATATGGGATGGAACAGCACAGTTGCTCTTTAAAGGAGAAAAACCATTTCTCTGCTCAACTAGTTCAGCTGAGAGTAGCACAGCTAGTCTTAATTGTGAGGCTGAGACTCAGAGCTACCAGCTGGCTTGAGATGTTAGGGAAGCTGTGTGTGTAGAAAAGCTTTGCAGCTGAATGAATCATCTCAACAGAATTGCTTGATTAAATCCCTCCAAGAGCTCATGGTGTAGACAGAGGAATCCAGACCTCACCTAACAAATCTCTCTTACCTGCTCTCTTTAGCTCAGTGTGCAGGAATTATGCCCAAGGAATTGGGCAGTATCCTTGCGAGTACTTATTTTAGCAGGGAAACATATTTCAGCTGAGGTGACAAGTTGAAGTGAGCATGGTGTCTCCCAGGGGTGAGTCACTGACAGTGATGTTTGAAATGACAGGAGTATAAAAACTTCTAAATAGGATTGGTACTCAGCTCCACTATAATTGCAATGAATTGAGTGTGTTTCTCAGGCCACATCTTTGGTAGATGTGCTGTAATATTTATAACTTACTGAATGAGGAGAGCAAATGCTTGGTTTTCTACTTTATGTTGTAATTTGATAGAACCAGCAGGTGTTGCTAAATTGAAATGGTGTAAATTTTCACTCTTTAGAATGTCTACTCTTTTACCACCCTTCTTGCTAAAGACCTCATTCTCTACTTCCATGTTTTCCTCTGAAGTCACTAGTGACTCCAGATTAAACTCTTCAGAGAGAGCCAGAACATCTTCAGAAAGAGTTTGGTGTCATACACAACAAACAGGTTATTCTGGGTAGGAGCATATAGATGTATGAGTCTGTGTGTCTGAACACACAGCAAAGTGAGTGCATGAGTCTAGCACAGAGTTGAGAACTATGGGTTCCCTTGTTAAAGCTTTTAAGTCTTGATTGTATTATAGTTGGTGGAAAATTCATTTTTTCTTGGAGATACTTGTCCGGGGGACAAGTAATTATTTCATAGAATATAGCAACTCTTGAGAAGGTATTGAAAATTAAAG
>WEIV01012740.1:2635-48112 GCA_013390005.1 Calyptomena viridis | reverse complement strand
TTTGTAGGGTACTTCTGTGATCTAAGATCACACATCTTTTTTAACTGCAGTCCCACTAGCCAGGAAAGAAAACAAATCACAATACAGCAGTTGTTTTCTTTCAGACGGGCATGCAACCTTTTAATTCTTTCTAGAACAGTATCTGATACAAACAATAATTAAAAGAAAAATCAGATGTAAAAATCAGCCACTGAAACAAAGGATAATTAAATAAAATGTAAGAAGAAAATTTTAAAAGCAAAGCATTTAACAATCACGCTAGAGTAGCTTAAAACATGTATATGTATATAAACAAGCTTTGAAGAGAGAAAAGTCCTCGTTAAAAATTTGTGCAAATTTGTGATAACAGTTGAACATTATCCTATCATCTTGGTAGAGCCTATATTAAAAAAATCAAGATCTGTCACATCTTTGATCTGACAGTTACTGAAAATTCAGTCTGCAGCAAAAGGTGTCAAACCAAGCAGTTGCCAAGGACAAAAACAGAAGCACAATGGATGTAGTAACTCAGTGGAAGAGGATTTCTGATTAAAAAAAAAATACACGCAAGAGAACATTCAAAGTCTTTCTCTTAGAAAAGGATGTGAGGACAGTGATGCTAGCAGGACCATTCTTAAATAATGTAAATCCGTTTCTTTCAGGGCTAAAAGCCTGATGAGTTTATGACATCGAGATGCCCAAACAAAAATCTGATATAATTTAGCTTATCTCCTTAAAAAGAATTGTTTTCAAGCAGAATCTTTCTAAGAGATTCTCTCTACACATGTGAACTGAAAAGTGTTTACCCTGTTAGCTGCAAAGAAATGAGATCTGATCCAAAGCTGGCCATTCCCAGGGAGAAGTATACAAAAGTACACAAAAGGATGGGAATGACTGAAAAGCCATGTTGTCATGCTCACCAAACTGTACTTTTTTACAGCATCTTCATTACCACGAGAATCCAAGATGGGAAGTATACAGCTCTATTTTGATATCCACTGGGGGAGAGCAATTTCTGGTAGAATGCAGACCACAATGTCTCTCAGAATGGCATGTTTGGCGTATTTCCTTTGGGTGCTTAGCAAATAGATTTATTAAGAGGTACCTCTTCTTACAAAATACATTCTGAAGCACTGGTTTTGACAGCCCACATCAGGTTCACATGAAGAGTGCCTACCGAGATGATTTGTTACAGACTTTTGACTGCCACGCAAACAAGGGACAGCAGCATTATTTGTAATAAATATACCACACGCAGGGCTGAACAGCCTTTCTGAACAGTGCAGATGGCTTAGTTCCTCCTCTGATATAGCTGTAACACTGTCCTCTCAGTCTGGCAGCTGTAGGATGCCAGAACACAGCTAAAGAATACTTTGCAAGTTAAGCAAACACCACTGGGTTTCAGGAGAAGTCAGTGAGTGTTGTAATAGCCTTGGTAATATGCATGGGTAGGTTACTGCCTTATGCATTTGAGGAGGGATTTCTACCATTCTACAGTAACTGGATCTGCTAAGAACTAGTAAGTATGTCCATGAGTATCTTGAATATATACATTATTTTTTAATATATTATGAAGGAGCATAGAAATAAAAAAATTCAGTGACAAGATGCCTTGTGTCAGATACTTGAAATATACTCTCACTGATATCCCCAGAGATCATGAAGTTTGCTATTTAAATTAGCTCTAGTCTGGAATATATAGTCAGAAAGATAAATTCTTTATCTAGACAATTATACTACTCCAGTGAACTACTTTTTATTTGGTGACCTTGAGACAAATTAGGCAAAATTAGGATTTTAATTCGGGCTATCCCCCTATTAGGGCAACTGCCTTGATGTAGCCTGTCACTGAGACATTTTCTGCCTCCCTTCAATTAACTAATTTTCCAAGTAATTGGAGAACACTCATAATTATTAGGAAAAATCAGCAAACAACATTCTTTGCTGTCAAGAAGAATATTCCCAACACAAATATTATATATTTTCTATAAATTATCTCTCTTTTTACATGAAGATATAAACTGGAGGTTGAGAGATATAAGCAATGTTGAAAATCTAATATATAACTGCTGAGACTATGGTCAAAACAGGACAGACAAGAGAAGATTTCCAGTCTCCTCCTAATTTGAAATAACATTTCTTTACTTCCAATTCAAGGAGTAATCTCCACCATTCTAAGATACAGAATAAAACATGCTTCTTTCTCTTTGGAATTTTCAAAAAATCAACTTGAAATTTCTCTAAAGTTGGTGTTGGTTTTTTTCCTTGTTGATTGCTTTCTGCTTGTGCAGATGGGTGTAAGGCACAAAGTAGCAGTGTACAGATCCTTTAACTAATTAAAAACTTTAAAAGCCATGTTGCTGTAATCAAACTCATTATGGCTCCAAATTAGAATTTCCTTGCAGATATTTGCTAATTACTAAGAGGTATTTATATCTATTTTTTAAAAACTATGATGCAGAGATAAAAATGGAAATGAAAAAGTACTAGGAATTCATATGTGCTCCTGAAATTGGTAATAACAGGTACCTATCTCTTTTATTTAACTTTAAAATAATCTTTAAAATGTTTGACTTTTGTTCACATTATAATGTTTTTGCTCAAGTTACAATAATGTTTGAAGTTTTAAGCATTTAAAAATAGAAAGCAGACTCCTTCAGATATATTTCAGCTGTCATTTGTTCATGTTATCCAAGCATACTCAAAAAAACCATTGAAACAAGCAGTCAAAGGAAACAAACCATCAAAAACTGTGTGCCAGGCCCCATCTCTTTGAGCACACATCTGCATATTCCATATTAAAATGTGAAAACTGTGTTGAAAGCAAGAGATATGAGAAAGGGAAGAAGGCATGTCATAAATTAAGGAGTGAAAAACCAGTTATTTGCATCTCTCTGATAACTTTTATATAATGCCACTGCATGGCGCCTACAAAAGCTCTGCTTATTGCTTGTAATGCAGGGAACTGTCCCTTTGATTTGGAGATATGATCATGAAACATTTCCTTTAAGAAGAAATTACATTAAATGTTGCAGTTATTATATAATTGTTGTACTTCCAATACACCAGGAAAGTCCATTTTTTCATATTCCAAGTCTGTGGCCACTTTTGCAGTATAAAGCATCATTTTGCAGTAGCCTAATAAAGTTTTTACTAGCAACTTCATTTAATGCTTTCTTCCTTTTTTTTTTCCATACAGAATGGCCTTAAAGGAAAAGATGGAAAAGAAAAAACATTTTTTTTTGTACAAAAGCACAAGAGGAGGAAGCAAGCAATGCTAAAAAAAAAAAGACATCTTACACTGTTTGAGGTATTGATCTTTTAAAATATCTGACATACCAAATACTGAAAAAGTGTTTGCTCTTGTATCTTTTACATATACTGCCAGAAGGAGTTAGTAATTTAAAAAACCCTATTTCTAAGCTGTTTATTTAGGTTTCTAAGTGAAATTGCTAACTATATTACTATACTCTGCTGATCGATCTATGAAAGTGAAAAATCACACACTGAAAAGTGAAGTGAATATATATATATACCTAGTAAGGCATTGTAAGTTAAAATTATTAATAATGTTATTTATTTGGTACAATTACCTGAGAAATTCAGGCACATCCTGCAAAACCAAGAATCCTACCAGCTGAAAACTCAACAGAATACACTTGTTCTAAAACATCACAGACTAAAGGAAATCAAGTGAACATACAATGCAGCTTATTAGAGAGTAAGGCAAGCTTAGGGAAAGAACCAATGATGAACACAGTATTGGGAAAAGAGAAAATGTATGACAGGAGAGGCTCCAAAAATAACGCATTTTCAAAGACACAGCATCCTTTCTGAAGCTTGCATAGGTAAGATTCTTTATCCTTACAGATACTTGTAGAGTAAAGCTGCATTGTGTCACCTCTCTTTTAGTTCCCAGCCTGCTGGATTTCATTGAACATGGCATGAACAACTCAAGACACTAAAAAAGCAAGGGAAGTTTGCAGATAATCTGAGTTTTGCTGGCACTCAGAAGAGAAACAATCTGGTCACGGCCATTAGCACCAGTGGGAATGATAAAGCCAAAAGTTGGACTGATGCTCAAAGCGAAGGAAGACAACACGTGCTTTTCAGAGCTACCATCTGGTGAGCCACAGTAAATCCATGGCTTTGAGATGCTAGGAGTGAGGTGAGTGATACAGGAGAGCAGGGACCAGTAGGAAAACATCCTCACTTTTCTGCTGGGTTGGCATCTTTCATGATCTTTTGTCAAGGCTGGCACTGAGCCTGCCAGCTTAGCAACTGCTTGTTTTCGGCAGCTGCAGTTTCTAGGACCAAATTACATTCTTCTTGTCCATCTATATTTTGCAATTCGAGTTTGTAATTCTTGCTCACTCTTGTTTTTTCATAAAAAGAACTAAGTTGCTTGCAGCAATGACGTTTGTTCCAAAATGTTTGAAAGAAGGATGCTGGAACTGAATCACTCCATCCGCACTGTCACTCCCAAACAACTAACACTCTTAATCCCAACTTCTATCAAATTGTTCAGTATTGTAAAGAGATGCATAATAATGTTGCATGTAAAAGCACTTTAAATGAAACAGAGTGTGCTGGGTCACAAAAGGGATAGGCAGCACTTTACCCCTTGGAGCAAGGAGTTAGTCAGCCATGAACAGAAAGTGACCACTGGAAATATTTTGTTCTCCTAGGAAGTGAAAAAATCCATTTCTTTTAATTAAGAAGAACAGCCTATCTGCTGGATAAGAAGGAAATCAAGTAAGTTACTGAGAGCATGATTAAATCTGTCTGAATTGCCTGGGATACTTCAAGAGGAGTGGCTAGAAAAGCTGACATACTCAGCACGAAAGGGTTCTCTGTTGTTTGCAAATGAAGAACATGTTATGCACAAAGAGGGAATATTTGACTACACCACCCTGTCAGAACAACGAAAGGGAAGAGAGTCACAGAAGAGAAAGGAAAAGGGGGGAGAAAAGAGCCTACTAGTTTAATCTTGGTCTAAGAATGTTAAGCATGTTTTCATCTTCCAGCATTTCTAATAGCCTACTTGGGATTTCCTGGATAAGAAATTTTATTTTCATTTTACTGTAATGTGATTAAGAGTGACTTCAAATAAATTGAGTGATAGCAACAGAAGTGTTCATTGAATCTATGAACTCTATGACCGTAATGAATATCTATGCTTATCTAGCTTATTTTTAATCCAAAAGATGAGGAGTAATTTGCAGACAAGATGCACAGGCCTGTTCAGAAAGCTGGTTTAACAGTAATGAGGATGAAAAATATTGTCTTGGTGACCAGTGAAGAAATGCTCTCAATTGATAAGTAAAGTACTGAAAGGCACAAGTTTTGAAACACAAGGGTTCCAAAACTCTCATCTAAGGCAGTGAGGTCACCTTGTGTGCAGGTCAGAAATGGAACTTGAACTTCACAAGTAACACAAGAACAAAAGGTTTCAGTTTAGGCACAGGCACAGACTAAACACATGAGTAACTTCTCAGCCAGCTGAAAATCTCACAGCAGAAAAATGCTGCTTCAACAAGGCAGCTGAAAAGAAAATTGCAAGGTTAACTATGCTCTATTTTATTTATCCATACCCTGGAGCAAGACAAAAGATGTGACAAAAAGTGATGTGAAAACTACAAATGGAAAACGGTTCTTTCAACACGAATGACAAGACATAACAGCAAACTTGGTAACTACAGAGGCAGAACAGTAAACTCCCAACCTGTTAGATCTTAGGTCACTGTCCCAGTCTAAGCTCTCAGCCAGCAAGATAAACCTGAAGAATCTATAAAAACATAATTTCCAATTCCATCTTCTCTGATTCTATTAACAGCAATAAGGTTTGAAAGTATCTGTGTTTAGGGATGGGGGAGAAGGGGAGAGCTATGTTAGAAATCTTGAAAGAAAAACATCTGGATAAATTATTATTTATGGAAAGACAGCTTGGTCTGTTCAGCTTGGAGCCTACAATTTCCTCATGAGGGGAAGAGCATGGGCAGGCACTGATCTCTGTGGTGATCAGTGACAGGACCCAAGGGAATGGCCTGAAGTTGTGTCAAGGGAGGTTAGGTTAGATATTAAGAAAAGGTTTTTCACCCAGAGGGTGGTTGGGTACTGCAACAGGCTCCCCAGGGCAGTGGGCACAGCACCAAGGCCGACAGAGATCAAGAAGGGTTTGGACAACACTCTCAGGCCCATGGTGTGACTCTTGGGGATGGGCCTGTGCAGGGCCAGGAACTGGATTTGATGATCTTTGTGGGTCTCTTCCAACTCAGCATATTCTGTAATTCTGTGAAGCCTATTAATACCACAGTGACATATATCACAGTGATACATTATCCCTCAAAGAAGGAAAAACTGACAGTACGAGAAGAAATTTGCCAGAAATAAAAGTGCAGTGGGCCTCTGCATATTTTTCTTGGTTCTTTTTTTTCTTACAGCTGTATAGTGCTATGAGATAACAAGAAAATTTTTATTTATCCTGCTTTACCAGGTCACTATTATGCAGCACATTCTTGCCAAAACCAAACAAAAACTGCAGAGCTTGTTGTAGAATACAGATTAACTTACCATAGTCAGTTAGAATCATGGAATAATTTTCATTGGAGGGACCTCTAAAGATCACCTGGTTCAATACCTTGCTCAAAACAAGGCCAAATAAGAGCAGATTGCTCCTAGCTTTCTTCAGATGAGTTTTGATGATCTCCAGTTTCTAGGACTCCTCAGCCTCTCTGGACACATTTCAGTATTTGACTGATCACTATTAATTTTTTCTGCCAATTATCTCATTGGGACTTACACTGGAACAAGCTGCAATTTTTGTCTGTTGCCTCTCCACCTTTTACTGAACACATCTGAGAAGAGCCTGACTCAGTCTTCTCTGGACCTTCCCATTAGACAGCTGAAAAACCACAGCATGATCTCCCATTCCTCTTCCTAGGCTGGAACATACTCAGTCCTCTTTGCACCTCCTTGAATGCCATGTGTTGTAGCACCCAGTCATCTCACCAGCCTGCCTGCTGGACTCGATCTGTTTTCACATCTTTCTTGCACCTGGAAGCCCCAAACCAGACACAGTATTTCAGAGGCAGCCTCACAAGTGCCAAGTAGAGGGAAACAACCACTTCCCTTGACCTGCTAGTTGTGCTCCTGTGAGAAAAGCCTAGTATGCATTTGCTTTCTTCACAGTAATGTGACACTGTTGACTCACATTCAACTTGTCCTCAGCCCCCCCTGTTCCTTCTCTATGAACCTCAGCTCATATGGATTAGGGGTTATTCAACCCCAGGGGCAGGGCTCACACTTGCCTTTATTGAACTTCTTGAGGTCTTTACCAGTTCATTACTTCAGTCTGACAAGGTTGCCCTAAATAGGAACCCTGCCCTCCAGCATATACTTCCCATAATCACTCCCCTCAGTTTGCTATCATCCATGAAATTATTGATCATGTGTTGTGTCTTCTCACTCGCATCACTAAAAAGACATTAAACACTGCTGACTCCCCTCTGATCCAGTCATCTCATCACTGAAGGCAATCAGGTTGGTCAGGCATGATTTATCCTTGTAAATCTATACTGGCTGTTCCTTATCATCTCCTTTTCCTTCTGGAGATTGGAGCTTACTTTGAGGAGGATCTGCTCCAAAAGCTTCCCAGGACATGAACTTATACTGATTGGCCTGCAATTTCCCAGATCCTCCTCCTCATCCTTCCTGAAGATGAGTGTGATGTTTGCCAGTCGTGAGGAATTTTCCCTGACAGCCACGACCTTTTGAAGATGATAGGAAGAGTCCTTGCTACAACATCAGCTGGCTCCCTCAGCAACCTTGTATGTACTTGATCTGATTCCATCAACTTACATATTTCTAATTTGTTTAAATGACCTGTAACTTGGTCTTCCAACTCTGTGGGTAATGCTTCACTCCCACACACTCTGCTGCTACGCTTAAGGATCTGAAGAGAGTTCTTACCAGTAAAAAAAGAAGGAAAAGCAGCTACTGAGCTCTTCATCCTTTTCAGTGACCTTTTAAAAAGGTCTCCTTCCCAACTGAGTTCTCTGTATCGTATTATTGTTCAGTTCAGGATCAGTTAAAGCTTGTGGTATTGTCATTTATGGAAATGTTTGCACTATTTTACTACATATATATATATATACATATTCATTGTCTGTCCATATACTTCTCTGGCTTTTAGAGTTTTAGTAGAAATAAAAACCTAGCCATTTCGGGGGATAAAATTTGCACAGAAGTCATTCATTAAAGAGGAAAAATAACCCTCACATTTTATTCCTTTGACTAAATGTGATGCGACACATATGGGTTAGTCAAAATGTTTAATGTTGCATGAAGTTTGATCATTTCAGTTAATCTTCTGAGGATGACATGATAGGTAATCTGCTAACTTTGGGATATATGAACATAAAGACACATCTTAAAATGTCTTCTAAAAGTAATGTTGTCTCTCAATGTTTCAAATAGTATAGTAAAAAACCTCTTTTTTGTTAAATCTGAAAAGAAGCAAATTGTGAAGGATTTCTCTAATCTCTCAGAGCATTTGACTCATCTCTTCAAAATTCACAGCGTACTGCTGACACACTAACATTCTCTCTAGTGCCATATCTAGTCATGTGTTCTTCTAATGCTACCTCAGTTCAAATCCCCACAGGAAAGCTGCTCCCTACATGTGCTGAAAAAAAAGCACTAACACAAAAAGAAAAATAACTCATCAGTGTTTCCTCTAATTAAATTAATTTCAGCAGGCAATAGGAAACAAATCAGCTCATGTGGGACTGCGGAAAAGTGATAATTCTGAGATGATGTACAGCTGTGAATAATTTTGCTTTATAAAGATGCAGTCAAATGAGGCAACAAGAAAAGAGGACCTTTGACAGAAAAGGTACAGATTCCACTTCAAACAGAGGAAGAAAGCTCTGATAATCTCTATACCTAAAGCAAATTTGAAAGGCTATGCCAGTGACTTGTTTTAAGGAAAACCACAGTTCTGTTTTGCACCTACTCATCAACCCTCACAGCCAACTCTGACGCCTTCATTTCTTTCTTTCCCACCATCATTTCTAAGATGCCTTACTTCTCCTCACTCAAAAGAACAGACACTGCTTACAAGTAGAGTACTTTTTATATAAAGAATTCCACAGAGCTGTTTTTAGACTAAGTAGAACCAAAGGAAACATATATTCAATAGAAAACAACTATTAGAGATAGTTATTTTTTAGAGAAAGACAAGGAAATTTAAACGGAAACTTGTTTGAAGACAATGTTTCTGTTTCTGCTGAGCTAAAACTAACCATTGCTGACTCAACATGCTTGCAATTTTTATCACTTCCTGACACATTTAATGACCAACATTCTGGCAGAATCAAGACCTCGAGTAAGGTATGAAACTAAAGAGCCAGCCACACTTCCAGTGAAATTTCTCCTGACTGCCCTGGCACTTGCTCAGCCCTCAGATCCACAGCTTCCTGGAGGTACAGCATATGAGTCAGTGTATAAAGGTATTTCTAGCACAATTTAAAACCCACAGGTACCATAGACTAGATGGCTGTAACTGAGTACTTTGCTTTTTCTTTTTAAACAATTGTTGAATAGTATCCTGAGTTTCCTGAACTTTCTTAACTTTTATGCAATATTATCTGTCATTTTCTTATAGAAGGATGACACATTTTAAATACTTCTTCAGTGGTTAGACATGTTCTGTTTAATATAAATTTAGGACTCTGGAAAAAGGACTGAAATAATCCCCTCAGCTTTACCATTTTGTTTTTACTTTGATTTTATAAGGCTACACTGACATTTGATTTTACATGGACACTCTTAGGAGACTTTTATCTGGATTCATGCCACCACCATGCAATCATCTAATCAACAAGCCACTCTGCTTGTGGAAATAAGGCTTACAGTATTTTATTATTACTTCCTATAGCATCCAATTCTCATTGGCATAGCAAAAAATTCTAAAAAAGAAAACTTTAAGAACTGGATTACTTGCTCCAAAAGATGACAAGACAGTACAATAAGCCATGTGATCTGAACTAACAGAAAATCTGACAGTAGAAAGCAGGACACTGAAAGATAAGCCTTCTGTAGGAGGCCTCCTGTCCAGTTAAGATGATTGTTACCCAATTTGAAGCTGTAAATCTTACTTTTGCTTTATCAGTACAGCCCATTCTTTCCTTGAAAAAAAACCAGTTGCTAACGATAGCACTTGATGATGTCAGTCTTGCTATCTTCATCCATCTCGACTTCTGTGACGTGCATTCAAAAGAACAACTTAAAGGGACTGTGGCATGATTTCATGCTGTTTTTCCTTTTTTTTTTTTCACTGTTGCAGGTAATGACATCAGAATAGTGTTTTTTGGCTTGCTACTCTTGAATTCAGCCAGCACTGGGTACCTCTTTATGCAAAGCTGTCATCAACAGAGATACTTAGCAAAAACTCCTTATGGAAAACTGCTTTAATCCCCATGCTTTCCAAGACTATTTTACTTACTATGAATCAGCATGACATCCACTCTAGGTCCTTAAGACTTCTGAGCAGTAAGGACATGTCATAACAACAACAGTGATGAGGATTACACTGTTATACTCTGATGCACTGAATCGATCAACAGGAAAGAGATGATGAAAACTTAATGGACAGATCAGAAAATTCAGAGGTACTGGACTGATTACAGCAAGCAAAGCTGTTCTTGATGAGATCAGATACAATTCAGAGTATTTTTTCCTGTTTCTAGAAGCCAGACATACCTAACACATTTTGTCACTTATTCAATTCTTTTCCAGGAGACACGTTTGCTTTGATGTCTGAAAAAAACCTCTGCTTTACATAATTCAGAGAAAAAGAAAGCTATGGCTCTCATAGTAGCTTCCAGTGTAAAATGTAACTTCACAGCACAACTATTTCTTCATATGTTGCAGTTAATAGTAATTAGGCAAACCATGAAATGCATAGAAAAGAAAATGAGTGGTACTGCAACCCCTGTCATTTTTCTGTTTGTCTTTATGAGAATCTTTTAATTTTGTTTCTGGCCAGCAGGGATTTTTGTAGTTCCAAGAGGAGTCATTCCAGTTATTTTCTTACTTATTTAACAAACATATGAAAACCTCTGCAACTAACCATCCTAACAATTAATTTTAAGAATGGAAAAAAGTAACAAAAAAATTCAATAAACCCACTACAAAATTGTGGACATTGAAGAGAGGGACAATCTCTTCAACATCTTATCAGAAAACTCTTCAAAGAAACTTTGAACAGTTGAACACTTCAAACCAAAGCCGTATCTCCTTTAGCCAAATTTTACAATATGCTCTGAATAAGGAAAATGAGTCATGGTTACATTGTTTGGGAAAGGAGAAATCACACCAAGTCTTAGAAAAATCCACACCAAAGCCACAGCCTAAATAATATGCTCATCATAAATTCCAACATAGGCACAGGTATTGATAAAAACTTACACCACATCAAGCTCCACTTACAGTGGTCACTGGCAAATACAAACCGCCCAACAAAATCCTGTTCATGCAGGAAAAGACAATGTGTTTATTTCAGAGGAGAATGCTCACAGGGCAGAAAAATTTCCTTGTACTCGTGTTCTTTGGGATCTGAAGAAAGAGGGTCATTCCAGGACAGCCCTTCACTCTCCAGCAATAACAAGTAGGTCAGTACGACAGACTGAATACGGAGGTATTGATGGACAACAACATGATTAACTTCCAATCTTTTTCCAGTTTGTGGGAGGAAGGAAAATACGTGGCCAAGGCCACAAGTGCAACGTTTGTGCCAAACCAAGGTCAGAACACTGACACAATTTAAAGGCGTCAGTGGCATCGCAGCAGTGGGGGATTCCACTCACCACCACGTTTTTCAGTGTTAAACATGAAAAGTCGGATGTTGGTTGATAACTCAGAATTTTACTCTGAATTTTACTTTGCTTTCTGGGCAAAGACACTGCCTGAAACAATTATGACCATTCCTTCATCAGGAGTCACAGATGCTTTCTATCAAACAGACTTCATCAACAAAGACTAGAATCCGAAATGGTTTCAGAGGCAACTGAGGGTCACTAGATAATGCACTGACTTGTACTGTGCACGTCACAGACATTCACTCCAAACTACTCTACTGAAATCCCAGGTTCACAAATGCTTTTAAAATATAAAAATAGAAAAATGAGCCATGGCTGAAAGACTCAAAACATGTTGTCTCATGGTAGGGTTTTTTCAGTAGTTTATCACTTCGTGTCTTCAACAAATTCATCCTCTTGCTAATTTACTGACCTTTAGCCCTCAGCTCTTGGTTCTTTCTAACAGCACAGCACACTCAAACTGCACCAAAACTAGTTCTGCAACATGACTGCAATGTTTCAGGCAGAGATGCAATGATAAAGATCCAACAGCTAAAGTACGTATGACTAGTATTTTAAAGGAACTAATTTTGCACTCAACAGCATGTAATGTATCAGAAAACATGGCTAATGGCCAATCTTTTTTCTTCTTAAAGTAACAGATAAGACCAGTAACATTTAAACTGCCTTGCTTCAGCTTCCTGTTCCTGTGGTTTTTTTTCCCTTTAAAGGGTTCATTGGTTAGTCTTCTCCCTTCTTCCCAGAGCACAACACTGATTTACAATGGCTTGATAAAAATTCTTTCCTTCAAGTACAGGTTTCTTCTAAACATGCACCCTATTCAACCCATCCTCCTACATAGACTTTACAAAATAAAAGATCAGAGATTTGGTTATCATGTAATTTGATGTGCAATCTTCTCAAGATCTAAATTTCAGCTGAATAGACAACAGTCTTATAAACAACCTTTTAAAAGTGAATACTGACCTTGAGGTGAGGCTGAAGGAAGCAGCAAATCCAGGAAGGAGATGTGAAAGAGAAAGAGTTAGAGTTTGTGAAAACTGTGTCCAGAGACAAAGCAGTTCAAGAATAAAGGACAAAACAAGCATATATAAATCAGTTAATGACACACAGACACACAATCCTTCACAAACACAGAGCTGCATGTTTTATAGACATCTAATTAAAAAAAAAAAAAAAAGAAAAGAAAAAGAAAGAAAAGAAAAAGGGACCTTTAAATTAGATTACACCATTTCAATTAGAGGCAACTTGCTGTAGAGAAAAAATCTCCAATACATAACAGTTCTTGGAAAAAGGAAATAAGCCAACTGTAGAAAACTCTGGATTTAAATCACATTATGAACAAGTATCCTTATTCCAGACTAACAAACATTTTGAAAATATGGTGTTTTACTGAGATGAAACCTAATATGTTCCTTTATGCCACATTTTAAGGGCTTATTTTCTCTCCATGAGCAAGACACACATTTTTTTCCACTCTTCCTGCAGATGATCCCGACTTGTCTAAAGGGACAAAAAAGAAAGGAGAAACACCCCAATCATGGAATAAAGTCTTCAAGACCTGAAGACTTGTCAAAGCTGAAAGTTCATCATTCTTAATTTTGGCATTGAAGTCACCCTTCCACAGAGAAACAAAATAAGCATCTCTCTCTTCTTCCTGCCAAAAAATTTCCTGTATAAGGTGCAATCTAAAAACAATAATGACCAAACAGGTATATTTTGACAGTTCTCTCCAACATTGTTCAACGCAGGATTGACCAAGACAAAATGCTGGAGTCCCCTGTATAACATGAGGTCCCATAGGTTCATTATTGCTTTTTTTCCAAAACATCTCCAATATCTTTCAATATCTTTCAGGCATCTGCAGTCAATTTCACTGATAACAGCAAGGTAAGTCAACAAGGAGCCATAAATACAGACCTTTGAATCCGGTTTTAAATTTGATGCTTTTTCAGTCAATAGAAGAGAGGCAAGGTAAATGTCCTTCTGTCCAAAGTGGCAATTTGGCTTCTACAATGTATACTGTACTTCTCCCATGACAAAATTTCACTCTAAAAAGGCAGGATATGGTCTGGAGAAAAATATTTCTATAGGACAGGCTAACTGCTATATTCTTTATTACTCTTGGTATATGGAGGCATGTAAATGAAATTTAAAGTCCTTATTTCTGGCATAAATTTTACTATCAACCACATAAGGTATTGAATTTGTACAAGCAGCTGTTGTTGGTCTGTAACAGATTAACTAAAGGTAAAGGTACTTTTTTTTTTGCTTCTAAACTAAAATTCTTCAAATCAAGCTCTTCAAGGGCAGCTGTTGTAAAGGCTATTTGGGGATTTTGGGAAAGATGAGACTTGTAAAATGCCAAATACGACATGCCAGCATTTGATCTTGAAGTAAATTATGATGTTCCAAAAGCCTCAGTTAATTCATATAGAAAAACGTGTATCTAACCTTTCTGACTGAAACACAAAAAATTGAACAAAAGGGAACAAAAAAGTGAAAATAAACACTTGCTTAGATAGGAGAATAAATAAGGTATGAAGAAAAAACCTTCACTTTTTAATGACCGTTATTGATTCTAAATCATGAAAAATTAACATGTCTGATTTTGTGTTTCAGGGATCCTTTGCAATTCCTGATTCTATTGTAAAAATGTCATATTGTTTCTTTAATTACATAGTGAAAAAAAGTACAGGCTAGAACTCAGCAGCCCTGCAGAATTTAAATGAACTGTACTGTTCTTTCAACTGCTATTAAAGGTAGCATCTTTTGCTGGCACAGGATGAAGGCAAAACAGCATGTAAAAACACTATGCTGAGGTCATTTGCAATTTTCTGGATGCTACAGAAATATTATTTAGCCAGCTGCATGGGATTTAGATGGAGAATAATTATTGCTACATCTCCATATTTTGTTATGAAATACATTCTTTCTTCCAACGAAAAAGACATTTTATGTAATTGCTAGCCCCTTTTTCCATTTCTTTTATACAGAGGTACACAGTATTTTTTAAAATGTGGATTTTTAAAATGTCCATAATATTTATCCAAACAAAAATAAGGTCTATGTCTGAAAGCACGTTAAAATTAGAAAAAAAAGAAATCTGTCAGTGTAAGTCAAACTAAAACTAAGGCAGACACTTGTCAGCTATTAGGAAGCAAATGGAGATCTGTCACTGGCTGGAGGTGAAGCCTCAGTGCATGGGCTACATCAGTGAAATTGAGCAGAGGAGCACAGCAAGCATCTGCCCCAGGCAGCAGCCCCAAGCAAGCAGGATCAGATACATACCAAGACATGCTCATTACAGAGCAAAATAGGTTTTAGTTTGCACTCTTTCCCTTCGAGCAAGAATATACACTTGCAGCATTCCTTACAAGATCCAGCAGAGCGTTTTTGCCCAGCCCCATTTACTGTGTATTCCGATGCAACAGTCACACGGGGAGATGAGACAACTGTAATGCCAACTGGTAGTTTCAGAGAAAGCCATTTTCCTTTAAAATACCATCTCGTTAATTTTAAAGATAAAGCCAACTTAAATCTGATCACTGGATGCAGATCAAAAAAGTTAGTGAGATATGAACACTTAAGTATTTTAATTAAGAAATACATACTTAAAAAGCTCTCGTTTATTCCAATTTTTTTCACAAGTCTGCTAAATTAATCTCAGATGTACTTAGGGAGAAGTTTATGTAACGATTTTCAGTCAGCCTTTGAATTCCACTTGTTTGACAGTCAGTGATCATCTACATTTACTACTCTGTCATTCCTTCAAAGCAGTCTGACAGGGAACAGTAAACATTTGATCTTACTCGTGTCTGCCAGAGCAGAAAGGCTATTTATGTTTACCACTTTTGACACATTTTCTTGGTAATAAGAGTGATGGCTGGTCTTCTCTCTTTCTGCATTGATATTCAGAGGGATTGGGAAGATATGGAGAGACAGAGAAGGTTTGTGTGTGCAGCCATAAGCACATGCATGCACAGATCTAAGAGCACAAACACGGTCACTGGAGCACTAATGTTACTATTTCACTGGCTTACTGGCAATTCCTGGATATTCCTTTTGTCCTTTCTGTATTCCAAGACAATGTAAGGATCTGACAGGGGGTTTTACCATATCAGTTGTAAAAAAGAGGTTTTGGTGGGGATTTTTTCCCTGCTTTTGTGCTAGCTTGTGAGTATGGATACCCTCATATCGCTCAAAGATGTTGACTGGAACAAAGCTACAAAACAGCTTTTGAAGAGATGTAGTAAAGGCAGGTAACAATGAAACCCTGATATGCAAACTAGGCTCCTTATTTACATGATGATCTTTCTCCTTGAGTTTCAGAATTATTTTAATTATATCGTAGCTCTTACACCTTACTGATCTAACAGCTGGATTAGGAGATATATGCTAAATAACACCTATCATTGCTACAATGCAGGCAGATGACAGCTCCTATATTCATTATAGATAATAAGCCTGACAAGGAATGCTTGATCACCACCCTGAGCTAATGGTAAAAACAAACAGGACTTCAGCACTACAGAAACCTCGGCAGGAAAAGCAGCCCTCAAAAAAGCTCAGTATCAGTCCTTCTCCTTACTGGTAAGTATTTCTCTAGCTCAGGGTTCTTCTTGGAGGATCCAAGACCAGCTCCTTAGTCTTGGATTAGTAGACAAACCACGCTTTCAGCCCACTGCTGAATTTAACAAAGGAGTCAGTCTGTACTCAGTTCCACAGACATGAATCACTCTGTTTAATAGTGTCAGTCCTGCCTGCTTGAACATGGACATAATACTGGGGCAAATACCAGGGTTTAGGTGTTTCAATGACAGGATAACACAGCAGGCCCATTCAGCCAAAGCCTGCACCAGCCCTGACCTATCACCATGTCAAGGGCTGGACTAATTGGGGTTCTTTGACCTTGCATTTTAAAACAGCTGTTTCTGCAATACCACAAAGTTTCAGTTTCTCCCAAAACACAGGAAGAGGGAGAGAATAGGAAATAAAGAACAGCTAAATAAAGAACAAATCGAAAAAGGATATCCTATTATATGAAAAAGCTGAAGATGGATTGAGGAGTCACCGTAAAATCACTATGATGGCTTTTTTATCTGGTGCTTTCTACAGATGGATTTGCAATTACTGGCAGTGTCTCTGTCTCTCTTTTCTTAGATTTAGGTTTCAAAAGTGATTAGTGAGTCTGAGTGTTGATCTTAAGACGCTTTAACAAAGGTTGACTTTCAGAGAGCAGACACTTGCCTTCTAAATATTGTCACACTTTCAAATGTCTGAAGTTAAACACCTGTAAGTGAAGGTGCCTGCATCTTCTTTTCTTATCTGTTTAAAGCAGTTATGTTGACCTAAAATGTATTTTGTTTTCCCTTTTGTGAAACCTAATACAGGACTTCAGGACTATGCTCTTTTAGTAGGAAGACAAAGCAAGACTGAGAAGAAAGAAATTACTTCTTCACTTCCTGGCTTGGAAATTATGGATATCTTAATATTCAATAGATCTGTGTGCTCAGAGGTGGAGCTGAACTAACTACAGGCCTGACCACTTTTTTCCATTACAAAACCTTATCCTCAGTTGCTTGCCAAAGATTAACAAATCTGGCTGATATTTTCCATGACAGGTGTCAACCTCACCCAGATTTCTGGGGACAATTTCAGCTATGTGCTTCAAACACCAAAGGCAGCATTCTTGTGGAAAAAATTTGTTCATATGGTTAAAGACTGTATTGCTTTACTGTGATACATATGCTCACGTAAGAGATTAATTAAAATTAAAAGGCAATCTTCATTTTGGAATATTGTAAGTTTTGAGTTATTTACCATAGAATTTTAATATTTACTTAAGCTACAGATTTTTGAGGGAAATGGATGAAAAATACAACTACAGATTCTGCCTTGTAGTAATACCATTCAATAATAAGATATATATATTTTATTTGCTTTTATGTTTTATGGCACCAAAATGTATTAAAATATTTCAAAGTAATATTTGTTTCATGCTTTCCTATGTCTGAATCAGAGTTCAATTTATTTTTGGAGGACTATAATGAGTTACAACAATACAGAATTATAGTCATACCATCTCTCAAGGTTAATTTTAATGGTGATGATTATGACTTTATAAACACCTTGTTTTAATTTGATAACATCCCTTTTACTTTAAATTCTTTATATGCCCTGATATGGTTCTTGCTTAGAAATTCTATAAAAATTATTTAAAAATTAACAGAAATAACCAATATGAAGACCAAAAACAATTATTATAAGATGAGAGTAGTGATTTGAAAATACACATTTCAAATTCAAATTGTTGACTTAAGCTTAGGGCATAATTTACTAGGAGAGTTTCCTTTACACTATTCTAGGAAACTGTAAAGTTGATGGAAAATACAGCTAATTTCTCTCTCCATCTATCCTCCACAAAACACCACACAAACATATCACTCTCTTAAAGATATACAAAGTAAGATACTTCATTCTACTGTCCACATTTTTCAGCACTCCTTTTAGATCACTGAATGTTTTTTAATCCTTTATTTACTGTTGAGAAGACATATTTAAGATGAGGAGTATACCTTTTGGCTGCTACAAATAAAAAGTTGGAAGGTTTCCTCTTGACCAGGGAATCCTTAAATTCTTTTCAGAGAAACTCTCAAAAATCTCTCTCTTAAAATAGCCACCATTTCCAGCTGTCCTTAAGAGGACTGATGATTTTCCAAAGCTGAATGCTGTCTTCCTTTGTTCCCAAATCAAAGTCAAGCTTCCTTCAGGAAAATAATGGCAGCGTCCTGTGTCCTTAAAAGAGCTACCTATCTTATATAGCAAGCATGCCAAATTAAAATCAATTCTAAACCTGTAACCGGAACCAGGACTTCCATATACATTCACTCGGCGTTTACTTCTGAAGTAACTTATACATATATATTTACTGCCACCTCTTGACTACAAAGTCAGTTCTTTTTTGCAGAATACATGCACACAAATAGGTCTGCATGTAAAATACCCATCAGAAGGCTGTGAAGGCCATGTCAGCACCATTTTTCTTTATTTTATCTTCTTTTTTGTTTCTTTTTTCTTATTACAGAGTAATAATCACCATAAAGCTAAGGAAAAGAGCGTAACTGCAGTAGCCCCAAACAGCAGCAGCAGCAGCAGCCGGGCAGCCAGCGGCGACATTCCAGCCCGGAGGAAACAGAAGCCTTAGAGGGCACTCACTTTCCCAGGAAGTCCCACACAAACCCCCCTACGTGTTGCGGTGCAGGGACCGACACCTGGCAGGGAGGGTGCAATGTGCGGGAGGCGTGCTTTCTGAGGAAAGGCACAGTCAAAAAAACCCCGCGGGTACAAAACAAAACAGCTCGTGGAACCAGGAGGTGACAGTATAAATGGAAAGAAAAGGCGAGGAAGGAAACAAAACACAAAACGAAAAGTTACAGAGAGACGGGAGATTATGGAGTGGCAATACAAAAAGCAAATAGTTAGTTATAAAGAAAGCGAATAACCAGACAGCTACAAAACCCTCTCTACCACTGCAACTGAGGACAGAAACAAAGCTTACAGGGCTGTTCACCCACAGAAAAATGTGGACTTAGGGCCCACCTTCACACAGGAATAAGCAAAATCATCCCCACAGAAGATATACATTAATGAGCTTTCAATCTCATGTTAACTCTAGAATATTTTTCAAAAATTTGCATTGCATGCACCACAATTAATATTTTTTTCATATCTTCCTTCCCATTCACAGCTGAAAACAATGTCACCCACCCAGTAATCGCAACAGGTACTGAAGAGTGGAAGCATTTCCCTCTTTAAGTTAATTTAAACAGAAGGCAGCTTTGCCTTCATTGAAGAGGCTTAGGAGAACAGCTTTCTGCTTTCTATTTCATCTTCCTCACCCTACTGTCTCTTCTCCTTTGCTGTTCCTCTATTCATAACTCCCTAATAGGTGACACATTTCTTCTCTTCTATGGATGAAACTGTGCTACTATTTCTCTTTTCTTGATGACATATGGCCTGGCTGTCACATATAACTAGCATAAGAGAAAACTACAGGGAAAAGAGACTACTCTTAAAAATCCCATTTTTATTAGTACAGCTATTCTCTGAATGTTACCTATTTCTTCTCATCTTCCTCTACATGGAATACTAACAGCTTCAGATAGGCACAGCAATATTCACTAATTTGCTTGCTGACAAATGCTTCTGCAAGCATTCAAGTTCTTCTTTGCACAGCAGAGTTTGAACAGCTGCAGAAGCATTAGAAGTCAAGATAACTTCTAGCTCGCTCTGCATGGATCACAGTTTAGGAAAGACTTTTAAAAGGCAAAATTATCTATTTTTTTGGGGGAAGCCAAGACTCTACCTGTAAAACTTCCATGTAATATGGCTGGGTATCTAAGTTCAGTCACAAAAGAATACTTTATAAACAAGCACAGTAGACAAAAGCAGGACCAACCTATACATTAATAGGCATGTTAAAATCTCTGCTTTATGCAAAAACTCATGAGGAGAAAACAAGACAATCAGAGAACAGTGGTTTGGGGGAGCGGTTGAAAACCACTAAGGTGAGATAGAAATTTGTACAATTATTTAGAAAAAGAAAAACTACTAGTCAAAATCTCACTATAAAGTATCTGAAACCTTCTATCTTTTTCTCCATTCCTGTGATTATATTACAGTTCCACCTAAAAATCATTTCAGGTCTTGAAACCTTGCTAATTCACCACATTAACAGTATCCACCTTAGATCTATATATCATGAAGACTTCTTCTATTTCCACTTACAGTGGTTATGGAACATAAATATTCTTAGATTTTTTTTCCCTTTGATTTTCTCAGCAGATGGCAATCACATGATAACAAAAGCAGTCTTTTCTTTTACATAGTTGAAATACCAATTCTAATTACTAGAAATAAAGGATAGCATATTCTATGTTATCTCAGTACTGGCAGAAAAGACGACAAGTTACAAAGAGACAGGGACCACTCAATTTTTATATAAAAGTGAAGGTTAGGTGGTAAGAAGGAATGGATAGCACTGAATACCCAAAGCATTCACCAAATTATTATGGAATGATGTCCAGTTATTTTGGGGTTTTATGCTTTCATAGTAAGAGTTTGATCAGTGACTGAAACAGCAAAATCTACCCTGTAATGTGAAAAACAATAATTGCTTTGCAGATCTCTAGAAGTGCATTTTTTCAAAGAAAAAAAATCTGCTAACTCTTTGATAACTGGATGCCAATGCTTTTATCTGTGAAAGAGAAGGAGACCCATCTTAATTACTCTTCTTTGTTATTTTTCCTTTGTAAGCTATAAACTCTTTTGATTATAGGCCATTTGTACGTGTCCATTCAGTATTTGAAGCTGCAAGTCCCGATTAGAATTTCTGAATGCTAATATAATAAAAAAATAAAAATGGAAGACAGTGAAAAAGGGATATATCCTCACTTTTGTGTGTTCAAGCTTCCACCATAGATATAAAGAATTTTGATTAAATAAAACAACTTAAACAAAACTAACAGGATGTTGGTTACAATCACAAAGAGAGAAGAAATCCAGATGAGAAATTGAACTGTTTCAGAGCTCTGTAACTTTCAAGGCAAATAGAATGGACTCCTCACAAAAGAATTTTTCAAATCATTCAGAGGGGCCCATAATTTGACTTCAGCAAGCCCATGAAAAATAACCAGTGAATGTAGAACCTGAAATGTCTTCTACTCAGTTGCTCTAATCTTCCTGACACTAAATTTCAGAGCAGTTGAACAATGTCTTCTACTCAGTTGCTCTAATCTTCCTGACACTAAATTTCAGAGCAGTTGAATAGTGAAGAGATAGAAATTAGAAAGACTATTCTGGCACAAAGCAAATGGGAATAATCGAATTTCCATTTTGCTGTTCCAAGTTAGTGATTCTTCATCGCAAATGGTAAACAAAAAACCCCAAACAGGTATTACTGCCTAGAAAATGAGAAAATGTTCTGTGAGAACACAGAATCTAATTCAGGTCCTTCCCAAGATCTACTATTTATAACGGTGATACAAATATCATGGAATCGTAATAAATTATAGTTTTTGTTTGGGAGACTATAGTCTTGAAAAAATATCTTGAGTACCCTGGCTCCAACAGAAAGATGAAAAATGCTGAAAAGGGCCAAACCACATTTTGTTTGCACAAAAGCAAATCTGTTTGTTAGGCTTCCCCTGGGCCAAAGTTTACCTGTGTCCCTACCAATACACAGAGTTACCATGCACTTGTCAGAAGAATCTGAGTAACTAATACCACAACTAATATCACAAGCTCTTAAAAGTCATTTGTCTTACTTGTTTTTGTGAGAGCCACACCTGAGGAATTTATTAAATCAAAATGACAAACCCTTCTACAAACACACCAATTAGCAACCTTTCCTACTCTCTCCATTCCCTTACAGCTCTATCTACCCTTCCAGTTCTATCTATATCAGCCCTAATTTTGAGCAGCCAGCTAATGAAAGCATACCGTAGGACACCCTCCTGCTCTACAATATACCACAATAAAGGACCAAAGATAGAAAAATTCTAAAGAGACTTTCCCAAAATAGGCACTCTAAGGTTTTTAAGAGAAGAAAAATGGGCTAAGTTACCTCTAACTTTAATCATCTCTTTTGCTTCTCTATTAACTTTACGCCATTCTCACCTCTCCAGTTCTGCTATCTTCTTATCCTTATCATTCTTCTCATTTTCCATCTCCTTCAGGATTTCCAGAAGACGATCCACTTCAGCCTGAGCCTTGCCAGATTCCTCCCGATACCGTGTTACCTCTCTTTCCAGCTGCTGCATGCGGTCACTCAGCTCTGGGCTGGCCCTTGCCTCCAGTGTTGCCTCATGAGCCTGTAAGAAAAAGGTTCAAGAAAAAACCCACTTCATTCACATGCCTGAATTTTACAAATACTATGACAATTGCAAAATGCTATCTAGAGACTTATTTCAAAATGGGAAGATTAATTATTACACAGAAATATAGAGGGCCTGTGCTACTTATAAAAGTATGGGAAAATACTTTCAGAGAAAAGAAAAATTTAAAATAAATGTAATTTTTTAAATTCAGCCTAATATGTGACTTAATATGAAAATATTGAAATAAAAAAAGTAAAAATATGAAAAAAATTTAACTTCTTGGAAAGGAGTTAGACTTTTAGACTGTGAGTCTAAAAGTTCCTAAAATACCCCTCCTAAAACGGAGAGAACTCTAGAATTAGTTGTCTGAGGTATTTTAACCTATATAATCTAGAAAAACAAATCACAGGTTAATAGTCTTCAATAACTACAACAGTATCCAAAGTGTCAGATACATTTGCACAGATAGTGCTGATGTCTGAAGCCCTTGCTAGTTACATAAGCCATGCAGAGGAGGATTACTCTAAGTATGGAAATCTACTGAAATTATCTTTGTCTAGTTATCTAGGAAGCACATTTTTCAAATTTAGGCTATTTGGACAAAAAATAACAGAGGACTGAAGATAAAATGATCTCAATAAAAAAGACTGTTTAGGGTTTTTTTTAAATGGCTTTGTTGGTTACAAAAATCACTACTTTATCAGTAAAATTAATTCAACAGTTCCCAACCTACAATGGAAAATAAGACTACAGACTTTTCTCCTCTCCATGTACAGCTGCAGAAAGTTGGTTTACAAGCTGCCAATGTTCTGCTCCAAAGCACACTAAGTCTAAATCTGATAGTATAGGAATCTGTTGCTTTTAAAAGTAACTGGAGAGAACTGTGGCAGCATAAAACTCAGGGTTAGAAGCTGCTGGTTCCAAAGAACCAAATAGCAAAACTAAACTTGGCTAAGTCTGTTTAGTTATTCAGTAAAATAAGACTGTTGATCTCAACATTTTTGCCTTGAAGTGTCTTATGTTTAATTAGCTCCTTTAAAGCCAAGGCCACACTGTAGTGAAATCCAGGAGAATCTTGGAGCAGAGTATTCTAGGACTAAAGGCTGTCTAGATGCCTGTGTTTACTGGGACTATGACCTCGGGATGGATCTGGGTTTACCAAACAATGGAATGCTTCATGTTTCAGGGACTCGGCCCTGCAGCTCTTGCCTGAGGGTCAATCCTAAACTGGGGCTTTGTTAACAGAAATTCCAGAAAGTTGGTTAACCTCTACAGTATTTTATCATAGAACAAAATGCCTGGCACTTCCCCAGGTCTCCCAGCCAGATCTCAGCAGGAGTGCCTAATAACCAAAGATCATGGAAGAACGGAACCCCTTCCTCAGGCAATACATTTAGGAAGACTTAAAAGGCTCCCTATTTCTGAGTGACATTCAAGTCAAATCCTGACACTCCTCTGTCACTGAATTGTAAAGTCTGAAAATCCTGCTTTCGAGCTTCTGACTGAGATCCAGAAGCAAGTACATCCCTGGTGAGCCTGGAAGCTTCGAGAAGCCTTGGGGAGTTAAGGCTGTCAATGCTTCCGGATTCCTGCTCTCCCACAAGCACTTCAAATTACACACCCTTGAAAAGGGCTCTCTGCAGCAAGTGGAAGTGTAATTAATGCACTGCCAAGAGGATGGAGTGTCCAGAAGGACATGACAGCAGTGAGACTGACAAATGTGACAGTTCCATGAACAGCTGCAAGCATCAGGGGACATACCTGGCTTTGGAAAGAGAGTGTTGGTGGGTGTTCCTGAAATGCCTTTTTGGGATTTCCAGCCTGCAGGAAATCTGAAATACTTGATTTCATTTCCTTTTCAACTACACCTAAATTTCAAACAAAAACTCCATCCTTCCTTCCCAAATAGAGGGAACTGGGAATACTGTTTTTGGGAGGCACCCACACATCTACCAGGGGCTTCTATACTCTCTTAAGAGACACTGTGTATAGAGTTAAGTCTGGTTTTCACCAGACACAAAGCCTGAATTCTTCTGTACTGGATTTAGGTATGTTCCCAACATCTCAAATTGTTCAACAAATACTCCTCCAGGCTCTTTAAAGTCATCCAAAATACATGATCAGATAATCAAGAAACTTCTTTTAAAAAAAGACAAAGTTAGCTGCTAGTCTGGCTTATTAAACTCTCTGATTCAAAAGATCTTAAAAGACCTGATGCAATTCTACTGTCAGAACAGTCCTGATTTATATTACCCTGCTAATAAAAGCATCTCCACAACAACCCAAGAGACACTACTGAGAAGAGGAAATAAATTTTCTCTTTTAGAAAATTAGCCAACAAGTCAATGTGTCTGGTTCTTATAGAACCAAAGGGCTATTTACACGACATAAATTATCAGTTAAGACACGTAACACATGTTATTTGTATATAATGCACACAAGTATGGATACTTTCACCTAACACAAAGAGAACGTTATATGATACAGTGTAAACTGGAGACCACTTCCCGAGTTGTGAATTACTGACTGAGTGACTTTGGTCCATTTTGTGGGTTTTGTGCAAAATATGCTTTTCATGACCATATCTAAAATCCTACTGGATTCATTTATTGTATAGGAGAGAAACCCAGTGCATTTAGAGGTTTCCCACAAACTCACATCAAGATTTGGAACAGATGAAATTGGCTGCCTTCCTAATGCAACATTGTGCAAAATAATTCATCAGTTTTGTTTCTTTCTTTAATCAAAAAGTTAAACATAAACAATGAATTCCTATATTCATAGTAAAAAAAAACACATACAACTTTCCCAACCCACCAAAAGAATACAAAAATTCCAAAATAAGTAGTGATTTAGTTTTTGAAACAGAATCAACATAGAGAGTGACAAACACACTAAGAGTTTTTCTGCTGTATTAAGAGACTGGAAGAAGTGTATTTCAACAAATTTGACTTTCATCTCTGCCTGACACAGTATTTGTAAATCTGCAGTCTCTTAATATATTAACAAACAAATGTGATGATGTATAAAAGAACAGTATGATAAAAATCAAATAAATTTATTGCTTAGGGTGAAGGGAACACTGCACTTTCACCTCTGACAAATAGGCCTTAGAGTTACCTGGTTACAGGCTATTTTAAACCCCTTAACTGTTGGAACTGACCCTGTCATTAGCTCTCCATGTCCTTGTGGAGCTAAACAGGTGAATTTAAGCTGCTTTCAAATCAAACCTGCACATTTTATTCTGCTTTGAGCTGTGTAAGAAACGGTCACATTTTGGCTGCAAAGCAGCACCTTCTTCAGCAATGTTTCTATTAGCAAAACTCATCTGATTAGTATTAATCTTTGTCAGTGTGAATCCAACTTCAAATTCTAAGTGGTTCAGGACTGAGAATGGTTTAAGCTTGCTACTCTGGATATGCTCTCACAGTTCTTAAGAGGGACTATAAACTAAAAGGTGGTTTAACAGCTTTCTGCTTTCCTGCTCTTAGCCATCATTTCCCATCTGGAATGTGGTAAGTGATGGGGTGAGTGCTTCAGGTACCTAAAGAATTTAAGAAAGAGTGATTGTTCCTCAAATAAATGTACTATAACTTCTATTGCTTCCACAGAATATCAGCTGACAAAGCCAACTTCTACAAGTAAAACCAAGATGACCAATATTTTACAGAAATAACCACTATTTACAGATGGAGAGGAGAAGAAGACAAAACACATTAAAAAGACTTTTCTAAGTTGATATTTCTTGTGCCAAAACCCTCTTTATTAAGAGGAAAGATAATCTTACACAACTTATAGTGTGCCAGAGGCAGGGAAGAAAACAATAGCACAGATCTAATTTAAAGTTCTAAAATGTAAATAAAAATTCCGAACATTATGACTAAGATTCCAAATCAATATTCCTAAAAGATTAACTAAATCTAACAGCAAATAATTCACAGCAAACACTTTCTACTTTTACCTATGAATTCAGACAATAAATTCAGTTTAACATTTCACATACAAATGTTGCCAAGAACTTTTGGCCACAAAGTAGAAGTTCCCAAGAACTTGAAATCTCATTTTAATCCACCCTCCTACCTCCAAGGGTGCCTCACGGCTCCTATAAATAGTAAATGCACATACAAATACAAAAATATATTATGACTATTTACTGCAAAAGATAAACACATACACTCACTTTCTGTACTTTTCCTATATGAAGGCAGCAATTCAACTGATAAGACGTGTGCTGCCTTCTATCGTGTCCTTATTAGCTTCAACAAAATTATAAATTTAGAAATCAACCAGACTTTCTCCTCCTTTAGTTCCAAGGCTATACACTATGTACTGTAACACAGCTTTTGGAAAAGGCTGTAATGAAAATAAAAGGCTCAGGAAATTCTCTGATATACTAAAGTGCACTCAAGTCTGTCACAAAGAGATATTTGTTGTCTTTTAACCATCTTTAAATTGTTAGTCTTTGCAAATTTTTGACACTGAATAAGCAAGTATTCAGTTGGAATCATTTCATAAACAAATTATTTTCTTTATAAAAATTATCAAGAGAGGAAGATGCCTCAAGAGAAGGCAACTTCCATCACCTAATGAAGTGATCTATTCAGAAAGATATAAGTTCCCACAGTTGTTACTACACATTAACAATTTGTTTTCTTTGGAATTTAAACAATGTACAAAGAGAGGAGGGAAACGCCCAGTGGACATCCGACTTTGTGAACAAACTTCAACTCTCTCACCTGCCTCCTCTGATCTGGTCTTCACTCACCCCACAGGCTACTACTATTTTACAGAAACAGAACTCAAGTAATGACCAGATATTCAGGACCTGCTTTTGGATATTCAGTGTTCGGCTCTATACTTTGTTTATTCTAATTTGCAAAATGACATTAAAAAATATTTCCCTGATTTTCTTTCTATCATGCTAATCATGACTGTAGGCTATTTTTTCTTTTTTTTGGCAAATAGTACCTAATCACTCCATAACACCAGCAGTGGGAAATGAGGATGTGTTATTATACCTGTTGTGCATGGGAAAAAATGAAGTGCAAAAATATTCTGCCTTATTCACTCAACCCTTTCCTACTATTGAAAAATATTTTTTTGTCCAGTTTCTCTAGATTATTATCATCTTCCTCCTATATCTCTGGCTCACTCTTGGAGCATTTGTCATGCAATACTGAAGAGAGCAAGAGTCTAGTAGACAATATTAGTTACAAAATGCTGTAACAACTACCTTACAATGAGAAACGAGAAAGACCACATGATGTGGCATTGGCCATTTCCTAGCTTTTGGAGATTTAATTTTTCAAAGTGTTTTCTTAACATGGTTTCTGGGAGGGATAGACCAGATAAGTTTAAATTTTTCAGGTATCAGAAAAACAGAGAGAAAATCTCTCAAATTTTCCACTGCATGAGACGACACTGACACCGTCACTGTCATGAACCATCATCAAGACAGGAACTTGAAACGCCATCACAGAATCACAGAATAGTTTGGGTTGGAAGGGACCTTAAAGAAAATCTACCATCCCAAACACCCTGCAGTGGGCAGGGACACCTTCCACTAGACCAGGCTGCACAGAGGCCCAGCCAACCTGGCCTTCACAAAGCCTCCTGTACATTTGCTACATCATACTGCAGGATAAAACACAGCTTGTTCCCACATTTTGTATTTTCTGACTTCAGAGTAATAGGGAGTCTCAGAAATTTTGCAAGCTGCTAAAGATTTTATAGAGGATATGCTCTCCTTGCACAGATTCTCTTACCTGTTTGCACCAAGTACAATTTTTTTGTGGTATATCTCATTTTCCCAACCTCTTATCAACACTATCTAGCCAGGCTCAAATTCCACTCCTCTTATCTAGGCAGATTCCACTGATCTATCAATTCTCCTTATCCTTTTCCTACCTATCTTTTCCAGGTTTCAGAGATTTTCTTGCAGAGTTATATCCAACAGCATCTGTAGTCCCAATTTTTCCACTCACATACAACCCCCTCTTCTTCCTTGCATCCCAGATTCAGTAGAAATATCATCATAATCCTAGATACTCATTTTCCCAGCAAAATCCACTATGTTTTCTCCTCCCAATGGCTAACATTCAGCATCAGCTTGCAATCTTAACATTATTTGTCCTGATGTGGTCTGCACATTGTGATGCTGATTCTTGCTTCTGCTTTGCTTGTATCCAGCAGAACAGTAATTGGTGAATGGTCTACTTGGTATTGCTGCTGCCTGCTCAAATGATCAGACCTAGGAGAGGCTATGGCAATGGAGAGAGACAATGGGAAGGTCTTCCTTCCTCTTCAGGATGGGGTATAACCAATGCATGTAGAATCCTTGGGAATTTTCATTTGTAATCTAGATTTCTACTGAGCACAAACAAATAAACAATGCATTTAACCTTTAATCGATTTAGATTGATTTAAACAGGGGCATCAAAAATATCTGGTACAAGGATCAAATCTTTCAAGGAAAAATTATTTGTGTTAAAAAATTATTGAAAGCAACATATTTCTGTTCCAGAAAACCGTAAGTTGTTAAGGCTGAGTTTCTTTCAAAAAGACACAAAACCAAACAAAAATCTCAGACTGAAGCAAACAACATAAGAAACTTTAGTTTTAAAGATTTAAAAGAATCTATTTAATAGGATGCACCGAACAAGTGTAGTGGTGGGCTGTACCAGTGTAATCTACAGGTTCAGAGTTCAGCAGCGGAGGAATGTATCAATTTACCAAAAAACACTTGAATCTGCTTTTCATATCTGAACACACAAAACTTTTGAGGAAAAATATTCTCTGTTGTAAGATACTAAATAATTAAATACTTTAAATGACACAGCCTTATAACGTCTAACATTACAAGAAACCTTTATCCACTGACAATATCCATGCCATATCCACTAACCTTTATTGTTTTTTTCTAACTGTGTGCACCAAACACCCTAGAATATTTATTAATGACCGTTATTACATATAATAAATAATTCAAAATGCAGTGTAGGAGTTTCTATGTCCTAGTTCATTGCTGTATTCTGATAGTTCTAACAAAACTTTCTACTTCACGGCACAACTCTCTTCACAATAAATGCATTGTATTATCTGCTCTATTAAAATAATTTCTAATATGGGATGCCACAAAATTTGAACTATTGCAAGCACCAGCAATTCTTTGATCTTCAGACAAGGACTGTCAGGATAGACAGCTACATTTACCCTGAACATTGTCAAAAGTAACACACGTATCAGACTCCTGAAAGTTTTGTAACACAATTTTTCATGCACAGAGCCACAAAAGAAATCTCTGATGAAAACCACCTTGGATTACGTAATTTACAGTGTCAAGATATTATTATACAAACACTCCTTGACAGGGGTGCTCTTTGACATCGAACAGGAGGCTGGTAATAGGATCCAAAATTAAACTGACAGTACTAGCAAGCTTAATGGTTACAAACGTTTTTAAGCAATCTTTTGCTTGCTGTAGCTTAATTGTTATTTCTGATGTGCTGCTGTACATAATGTTACAGAATACTTTCATGCAAGAAGCTTGATTTGCATGGAAATTCTACATTCTTGCTCTGAAAATGCACAGACAACGGAGATGACAGAAAAGCTACAGGACATTTCAAGCAGTGGTAGCAAAGAGAAACAAAACACTGGCACAACATTAAGCTATCCAAACAAAAATGCAGTTAGACCAGCAGTCAAATAGTGAAAGCATCTCAGAAAGCTTTTTTGAACATGCCTGGTCAGACATACCATAGCATTTTGTTTGTATCCATACCCACTACTAAAGTAATTCACCAATATACTCTGTGTTGGCCTAAATATAAAAGCACAAGTGAATGAATACACATGCAACACAAAAAATTAAATATGGCTGGCAGATTGCCTCTCAGATTGCCAGGGAACTTACTAGCTTGGATGGATGACTCAATAAAACTTCAGGGTGCTAAAAAGGGAGAAAGAAGATAGGAAAAGATGGAGAAAATTTGGGATAGGAACAATGTGAGAGAGAAAAAGAAAAGATGCAACAAGAAAAGAATTTAAAATAATAGTTGCAACATCAATTTACTAAGACTACAGTATCTTAATTAGTGGTTTAAGCATGCATTACTAACCAGCTTTTGAAACATGAGAAACATGGAGAGTTACCCTCATACAAGTTCCAAACTTCATCTTGATTTTTCAGTTTAACAGGTTTGTCTAGTCCCCACTTATTTAATGTAGTTCTGTATTTGGGTTTATAAATTAGTTTCACAGATTGAGAGGGACTTTAATTTCTAATGTTTCCCCTGAATCGATTTCAAGACAGCTAAATGGTTTAGCAAGTTAATTCAGTAACTGACATTACCTGAATGCTGAACATAACTGCTGAGTTTTTACTTTTATTGTTACAAGACATGCCAATTTCCCTGGTAGCCTTTTTTCTGTCTATGTTGAAGGCATCATTTATCTTTGAAAAAAACCCCAGCAGTTGAGAACAAAACCCATTATTTCTGTCTCATCTACCAGTATTATCAGTAATATTTTCAGTTGTGGCAGGAAATCTATGTTCACAAAAATATAAAGCAGCAGAGTCTGTATTATATTATCCAAGCTAAATCTTGGGAAAGGTAGAATTTGAATCAACACTTGATTCAGTGATTTTTTTTTCCTGTTTTTTGAAAGATACTATCCTCCTGACAGTGAAGAAAGAACACTACAGCATAAAAAAAACCCCAAACCAAACAAAAAACACACACACAAAAACCCCAAACAAATGAATCCAAAGAACCCCTCAAAAAAACACAAACCAAGAAAAACAACCAAACAAAAAACACACACACACAAACCCCAAACAAACAAATCCAAAGAACCCCTCAAAAAAAAACAAACCAAGAAAAACACAAAATAAAACAAAAAAACCCAAACAAAACAAAAACCACCCCCCTCACCCTCCCCCCCAAAAAAAGAAACCAACACACAAAAAAACTCCTTAACATCCTAAACACTCTCTTAGTTGAATCCAGAGGTATTTTCCTGGCAGAGAATAACTGTTAACATTCTTCGATGAAAAGTTCCTAGAACTGCACCAAGGGGACGTTTGTTAACATGTGGTTTTGGACTCTTTTCTTCCCCCTAAAAATAAGGAGTATACCTATAGGGAGAAAAACTATGCACTAGAAATTAAGATGGACAAAAATCCACTTATCTTTTCTGGAACAACTTCTAATATTAGTTGGTCTCTCTCAGATTACAAAAAACCAAAATGAAACAAAGTGTACTGACTAGGAAAGACAAGACAGAAAAAGCTAAGAAAAGAGTGTCCTGAAGAAAAACAAATAAAGGAAACTTTTTCACTATAAAATTATTACATTCAAATAGAAGTTTGGAAAAAGTTTGCCAAGGAAAAGAAAAACAACCATAGAGCATAAAACCACTTCACATAAAAACTGGGAGAGCACCCTCTGTGTGTGATTTGCCTCTAATGATTCCATCCTAGCTAAAAGGAAGGCAGGACATGAGGCCATGTAAACTCAACAGGGATTTATGGCTTGCTTTCAGCATTCAGAATCTCCCATATCATCTGCTGGCAGCAGGCTGACAACTGAGCACAGAGGCAGTGATAATGGAGTAAGTAGCACATTAAGCCCACAGATTTGCATAATCATAGTATTATTATTTGAAAAAACAATCCCAAATATGAAAAACTGCAATTTGAGTCTCTGAGTCAAGGACTGATATAAAACAGTTATTAGGGAGAAGAGGAATAGGAACAATGAGAAGTAGATGCCTCAAGTCAGACACTGGAGACCGATATGGAAAGAAAAATAGTATCAGCAACTTTTCAGCACCCCTGCACTGCACTTGGTTAAAAATGTTTCAGTTTAGTGTACAGTTAAATCTCCTTTAGAGAAAAAGTGGAAGCTTGCACAGTTCACAGTTTCTCAGAGGACCACTGTTTGGAAATTAGTAAGAGTTTCTTTCCAAGGGCTGCCCAAATATTTTTATCTAATGGCTTAACAGTAGTCCAACTCACACTCTCCTGTCAGCTTCTTATAAGGGTAATAGATTTACTGAAAGTACTCAAACTGTTCACTAGAAATAAAAGGCATAGGAAACAAGACTGATGTTAGAACACATTTCCATTCAAACTGCAAAGGAAAGAACCTGAAAGAAAAACCTTTTAGCTATTTATTGTTAAGAGCTACACAAGAGCTTCCTTCCTGCATGTATCTTATAAAAATCTGCACTAAGATAATGTGATAAAACTCAACAGAGTGAACCTTTAATTCAGTTTTAAACCGAATTCTGTTATGTAGCCATTAGTTTTAAGGTTAATTATGACAATTATTTGCAATGGTTAACAATGAAGATGTGTAATACTGAATTTTCAGAAACTTGAAAGTGGAGCTGCGTTATCTGTCATAATTGTTTCAAGGATGAGAAAGAACTAATCCATCTTGAAAATGTTAAACTGCCTGAATAAATATCTGCAATGCATTTAAAAAGAGAAAGCCTTTAAAAATAAATTTTTACTTCTCTGCAAGCTACAAAAAAACACCGGGAAATTAAAAACACCTGGAAAAAAGATTATTAAGGAAATACCTAAACTTACTTATAAGGATAAAACATTCAAGTGAATGTTAACTATATTTTCTTGAGTAACTGTGACTTGGTCCTAGAAAGCAAGGAAGTTCAGTGGTCAAAGTGTGTCCTTCTGTTCAGCTTGTGGAAAGCAAATGCAGTTAATTACTGCACACCAGAGTCCTAGAGCTTTGATTCCTTTATAAACATTGTGGACTGACTTCTTATCACCAAAAAAATCTTTCTGTTGAATTTGGATTTTCCCTTGAATCATAATAATGCAGTAGCCCAACATGACACAGTATTCAAATAAGGAACAAAGCATTGATGATTTTATCTCAGAAGGGCTTGAGAGTACTTTAGGGTCTCTGCACAAAAAACAATGGTCCAAAAGTCCTCATAAACAATAACACCCGAAGCAGAGGAGCAGATACCCAGAGTATTTAGGGAAGAGCTTTACACTTCACAAAGATAATGGCAGGCATCAATTTTCTCCCACTGTAGAACTGAAACCATTCTGACAACGATTTAGGTAGCTTTTTTAGATGAGAAGATGCAAATCTTATTTGTGCTTACAATACAACAAATTTATATTCAGTACTTTTCTCAGAGTCAAATTATGAATACAATTATTTGTCCCATATCTCTTCTGTACAATTAACACTGCTCTTTACATTTGAGCTATTTTCTTTTTACCCTCCAGGAAAAAGATCACAGGGGAATAATTAACTCTGTTAATGGTTTCTCAGGAAAAAAAAAAACGAAATATCAACTATAAAAATATATAGTTTTATGAGTTGCCTCAGTATTCTTATCTAATGTTCCTGAATATCTGCTGTTAAGCACTATCCTCTCTAAAATGAAATGAGCAGAGGTAGGTCTAAAGGAATTAAAATGAAGAGCTGTCATCACAATGCAAATTTACTGCATGTTCATCTTTTAGCTGGCAGTGCTTCAGCAGATTTGGGTCAACTTCCACACTCCTTGATACTCCTGGTACATTTACTGCTTACAGTGAGGAAAGCCATCTCAGGAGGAGTAATAAAAAGCAGTACCTCTACAAATGCTAAATATACAGACATGTTCCTTAATTAATGCATATATAGAGTTTGGCTTACACAGAGTTCCCAAGTGCATTAACATCCACCCTGCATCCACATGAGAGAAATCCTAAACAGGTCTTAAATGATGACTCAAAATTTGATCTCATATTGATTCAAGGAACTGGGACAGTGTTCTAAATTACAGCATGGGCACTCCTTTTCCTGGCTAGATGTAAGAAACAGCTAGAACTCCACAATCCAAGACTTAAATTTCTTCAAAAAAGTGTTGCATTTTGTCTTGTTCTAATTTTATAAATAGAAGGGTTATCACTATTTTGATTAGTGTGTTTTGTGCTTCATCACATGCTCTTTTGAAATCAAATAGTTAAAATCAAACCAAGGTATCTCTCAATAGTGTAGTATTTATGTTGCTCATAGATAAAATAAAGAAGGCTTACAATACAAACATAACCCAAAGATGCTGTTCAAATGAATTAGTCTGCTTGTAATACAGTAACATTCTTCTGAACAGCACACTCCTACCAAAGCATCTGCTGTGACTGGCAAGGAGATTAAAACAAAAGATCACACACTTTATTGGTGGCATATTCTTTTGTTTTTATGCTTTCCCATGGGCAGGGTCAGTCGTGCACACTGATTTATTACATTAACACCTGTAAGCATTGATAACTGGTATGTGAAATGTTTAGCTGTTATACCAGTTGAATGGCACAATTACTGCTATGAACTGTACTAAAGCAGACTAAGCCTTTAACTCCTAGTACCAGTTAAAAAAAGCCAACAGCACTGTTACAGCATGTAATTGAAATCCAAACTTAGCACATGTGCCTGAAAGTTTCTGATGGGCTTAGTTTTTAATATGGTTTGCATGGACACACCTTCACAGTTCTTGCTGAAAAACAACTCAGAGAATTTGCTATTAACACACGAAGTTTTGTTTGTAGGCATGGTCAATATGTTTAAGACTGTTTATCACTGTTTTATGTATGTATAACACATACACAAACATGAAGTAGGATTACCTTCTTCAATTGAGTTTCCATCTTCAAACATTCTTCCTTTTTCTGTTCTAATGCAATTTCCAATGTCTTCAGTCTTGAATCTTTCTTCAGTCCAGATGAAGCTAGTGATGAAGCATGTTCCTTCAGATCCAGTAATGATGTCTAAATTAAAAGATGTGAAATAATTATCAAGAAAGTTTATTTTTTTACCTTTATTTTCTTCTTATCCTTTCACGCTATGCTCAGGATCCATTTTAGAACAACATATTTTTCAGCATGTTCATGTCATTGACTTAAGACGGCTTGATTTAATTCAGGTTTTCAGGATCAAAATAAAACCTTGTCTAAATTAATTTCAAAATCATTTTTAAAGATGAATGATTTTGCAAACTGAAACTTGTGTTCTAGTGACAGTCATGTTTAAGAAAAATTGGTTTTCAATAAAATCGTATTTTAAATCGTGTTTAGTAGATTGAGCCACTCAGAGGGTTCAATGATTTTCTATATACAGCTTTCATGGGGTAAAATTGATTCATGCTATCTAACTCCAGAAGACATCTCAACTCCTTGCATCCTAAACCATTTTTTTGTCGGTTTTTTTCCTATCAAATGCTGGTTTCCACATAGACAAAATCCTAGTACTTCCTGGGTACATATTTTTTGTTGTTTTACTTTGATTGAGTTTTGAAAAACAGATTGTGAGTATACAAGAAAGGAACAGAAAACACTTATATTCCTCTCACATAATTAATTTGTCTAGCCAATTGGCTCATTACCAACAATCAACTTAATTAATCAAGAAAAGACTTGAGAGTCAAAAGAACTAGCTGTATTATTTGCATAGAGGAATAAACATTATCTTCATGCTTTTGGAACCCACAGCTTTGACCAGCCTCTGCCCCTTCCTCCTTACATTTAGACAGGACCAAGCTTGTTCTCACCTTCAGCAGCCCAAAAGCACAGCTCCACTCAATTCTATCACCGACCATCAGTCATCCACTACTAACACGATTAACTGCTGCAAATAATGGGATGGCTGCTATCCCTGAAAAGGTGGTTCTGAAATATTTATGCTTTGCAAATTCTCAAATAATGTGTTTTACTAGACAAGCCTTTTCGAAGGACAATTACTAAAAAGGAACAGTTTTCTTCATCTCAAATAGAACACAAACACACGCAACAAACAATTCTATCACAACAGATTCATGCTGCTGGTCAACCTCTTTTTCTGTGAGATCTCCTTGTAAAATGCTGACTCTCTCTTTCAGGTCCTTAATGTCTTTCTTGTAGTTGTCGATCTCTTCCTGTTTTTCTCGTTCATCTCTGTCACGCTGCTCCTTTAAGCGCTCAATGGTCTTTTCCTGACAAAAGAAAGCACTCTGTGAGGAAAATCCCTCTCAGTCAGTTCAGTTTCTGAGACTTCTTATCACAACACTTCTAACACACTTTAAACAAGGAGGATGAGTGTAGGACATGCCATTTTCTTTTCTTTATGGTGGTAAAGATCCTCAATGAGGAAACTTGATAAATACATGGATTCCTTGCTTTCTGAATCTCTGAAAGTTCCCAGTGCTGTTACAATGCAACACAATTTATCTGGTTCTGATAATCAAAGTTAACCCAAACCAGGATACATTACATCTTGCTTTCTGACTTACTTAAATCTTATTTTTCTACAATGTACAGTTAAGTCTGTGGCCCTTCAGAGATGAAAGGGTGTAGTGCATATGAGGCACCAGGATTGATATAAAGAAAGAAAAGGCAACAAAACAACTTTTTAGTACACCAGATATCAATGGAGCTTTAGTTATCTTGGAAGCTGAAGGGGTTCAAGTGAATTCCAAAGCTCTGCCATAGTTCATACAACCCGACAGACTAAAGGAGCTGTAGTCCAGCTCCTCTGGGAATGATTAAAAAAAAACATAGCTAGTCCAAAAAAGTCGTCCCCGCAAAACAGAATGGAAAAGTCTGTTTTCTCAGCAGGCCAACACCTGAGAACGAGCAAGCATCAAGAAGTGTTAGTTATCGGGATAACCCCCGCGAGTCCATGGCGGGAATGCCGCCGGTCCTACAGCGCCCCCTGGCGGGAGGGAAGCGCTGTCCCGGGACAGGCACCGGAACCCTCCGGGGAACGGGCTCGGCCCTCACACACTCACTTTTTCTGCCAGCGCTTCTTCCAGCGTGGTCAAGGCAGTGTCCGTGTTTGTGGTGTCAGCCTGCAAGGATTTCACTCGATCCTTTAAGCTGCTCATCTGCTTCTCCTTGTCTCTCAACTGTTCTTGAAGATTTTCAATCTTAAAGAAAAGGGGTAAATTTTAAGACGACGGCAAGCAAAACCATCCAAAATCATCTTAGGAGTATGCTAAATGATCAAAATTATTATTAAGGCAAAGGAAGCAGGCAAAGGTCTAATTCTTGTATCTCTACATCAAAACATCAAGCAACGTAATCAAAACCATCGAATTAATAACAAGGAATCTGTAACCTTTCCAACAATCAGGAAGGAATTCAGAGCAAGAAACTCTAAACGGTATTTACAAGAATAACACAAAGAAGGAGTATTATTCCTAATTTCCAAAAATGTTGGGCACTGTGACTGAAGGATGATCAATGCAGTAACAAGAAAGGAAAAACAGCTGAGAAAAACATTACTGCATATGTAAACTAAAAAAGGCACTTGATAACTAAAAAGTTGTGAAGAAGTATTATTTTAAGTATTTGCATTGGTACTATTATATTTTTTGCTGTACTTGCATGTTGTTTATTCACCTTACATAGGGGCTTGCTATGTGATGGACAATCACAAAGTGCCATTCCCTGGGCAGAAAATATATCAGCCTTGTTTTCTGTGGGTGTAGAATTTGATCTATTTAAGTGTTCTGAATACATCTTTTGATACACTGAGAAGACCTAATGCTAAACCCTTTTTATGCATATATACAGATATACATATATGCATATATACAAGAACCAGACATAGAAACATCATGATAACCTGTCAAAACCCAAAATTTGTGAACATATGAGTAAACTGTATACAGATTTCTCAGCTGCTTTTTTTTTGTATTGTTCTGACAAGTTCTTCTTGGATCAGCAAATGTGCATCATAAACTGGTGCATGACATATGGCACATAAGGTATCTATCTTCAAGACACTTGTATCAAGATATTCTTTAAAGACATTTTTAAGAAATAATGTGACCAGACAACCCTAAAGGCTATCTGGTCTGGTATTTGAAGTGCTAGATGAAAGCATTTAAATTAAAGCTGTTTTGTTACACCTATTGAACAGGAGTTAGCAGCTCCTTGGTTACTGGAAATACAGCAACTCTCCCCAGGTTTTACTCTTCAATGCTGGAAAGACTGAGCTGCTGTGATTCCAGAGCAGATGGTTATGCAGACACATCTACTACTTCTTTGCTAGCTCTATTAAAATTACAGCTGGAACACAGTAGAACACAGGGATTGGAACTAGATGGTCTTTAAGGTCCTTTCCCCAAATGATCTCTGATTCTCTGATAATTCTATAAAATGGTCTAGATGCATAACGATAACCATAAAAGATTTTGCTGGACAATGAACATCTAGTCACAAATAATGGCAGATGTGTGAAGTGGAAGGTAAAAGTAAGAACAACCTAATTCAGGGAAACATTTACAAATGTCCCTTTATAACTCATGGCCATGGAAGGAATCTGCTGGTCTAAGACTCTTCATATCACATTTTTTATTACTTTTAAGCAAGCACATGTAAACTTATGATTCAGCTTTGTTCACAACCTATAACCAGACATAGGCAGGGATTGGAACTAAAGAAGAACTAGAAGAACTAGCAGAAGTGCTTTGTTGTTGTCTAAGGAATGGACTGCAATTGGTTTTGGTTTATCTTTGTCATTAGTTTCTATTAGAAAAAAAGGATTAGGCCTCCAAGTTATGCTCAAAACTAAATTTGGACACAACACAAATGACATTACAAAACAAAATTAAAGAGCATCAAAAAGCCATAACCAGAGACATATCATATCAGTCAGAAATAACTGTTAAGAAAATTGAAAATTCCTTCTTTATATACTTGTATCTATTTTTTAATGCCTTATGTAGGCCATGGATCTTCAGAAAGAACACTACTGGTTCTGACTGAAAACTGACTGGTGCCCACACGTTCAGCTGCTGAGGAGGTAACATCCCCAAGAGGAGCCCGTGTGGTTGCTTTTGACCTTAGGAGCTGCCAGTGTCATAAGCTGTCTAGACAGGCTGGTGTTTAGACAGTCAACCATGAAAATATACTACAAAGAAGGCTGAGTTATTCTTAGAATCCTGTTTACTTCTGGAGGAGAAACACTCTCGCCAAAGGCTCTGGCTGGCTGAAGAGGGGATAGTGCAGAGTGACTTTCTGCTGCGAGCAAAACACACACGAGAGGCAGCTAAATAATTCAGCTTCACAAATATTAATATGATTACCAAGGCAGCACAAGAATTTGCATAAGCACAGAATGCATTTCCATGTTTCAATAGCATTGCTCGCTATGACCAGATTAAGAAGACAGCTGTATGACAGTACTCATCTCCCCTTTACAACTGCATCCTCTGCTATTAAAAAAACCCAACACAAGAATGTAATGTATATGAAGTGCGAACTTGTCTGTTCTTTCAGTCTATACACATATTTTTCAGTCCAGAGAAATAAATGGCAGGTATTGTTATCATCCAGGGAACAGCAGTATGCCAAAATATTCCAAGCCATACTAATATTAAGGCACTACTTAAACTCTCTGTATCTACAGTTGTGCCTTTTCCAGAGTCAGATAACTGAGAGTCCTCAAAGAAGGACATGACCATTATATAGAAAACTGGCACAATGGGTCAAAATTGATGAAAATAAAACAGGTAACCAAAATTAGGTTTTTCTTTTCTCCCCAACAAAAGATGAAATAAACCTCAGTGGAATCTCCAAGTCCTCTGGAAAACATAGAGGGACAAGGATTGAATGAATATTCTTTAGTCTTGAAATACTCAGAAGATGATAAATATATTAAATTTTCTAACCTAAGGAATATATATATTACTGTATTGTCTTTCTAAAAAGGAAAAATTAAAAAAATATATTAATTATCTTTATTCTTGCCATGTATACTTTTTTTGCAGGGAATAGACATCTATCTAAGGATACGTTAGCAACACCATCCTTACTGTAAAGGCACACATACCAACACTGCAATCATCTGCTCTACACACCAATTTTCTCATCAATAATGGTTTACTGAAATATTTTTTCCAACATTACCAGTTGTCAGGCACTATCAGGTGTCATCTCGAGTGACTTATTCTTAGTTGTGTGGAACTAATCATCTTGCCTTCCAGCCCTGAAGCACAGGAGCAGAGGCAAGAGAAGCTTCCTCTGTCATTCTGTTCCAAAGGCAAGGAAGCATTTTACTTCTTACAAATACTGATCTCACTGAAAGCCACAAGCAAGTGCAAATGAAAAATAGCCCAGGGATTTAAAGGAGACATCTAGTTAAATATCCATCAAGGCCACTAGATTCCCAAATTCTTCTAGTTAGACGTTACTAGCAGACCCTTTGCATCGTTTCAACCAAGCAATTCTCCTTAGAGCCAGTGCCCACCCTTTGGTATGTGGAAATTGAACACTTCAAAGACAATTTCTATTTTATCAGTGACTCCTAAATAAATTAAGTGGATTTGTGAACGGGTCATTAAATTTCTTCCACACTCCACAGCCCCCATTACTGGAAAAGAACCTTTTTTATCCTTCAAAATATTTATTCTTAATCAAACATCAACTATTAACAATGGTAACTTTTTCATCACCTGGCTTGTAACAGAAGTAACTGCATTTATGTTTCATCTCTGTCTTTCAATTTGCTCCTTGCTACTCTGTTTGACTTGTAAAAGGAATGAAGTGGTAAAGGCCCTTTAACTTTGTTCATTCTGTGACAATAAAAGCAAAACAACCCTTTTAGAAATATGAAGATCCAATAATTTTGGGGAATATTTAAAAAATGCAAAACGTCTCATCTGAATTTCAGAATCTTTTTTCAACTTGAGGAAGTTCACTGCCTATTACACTGTTTGTGTGCACTCCAGTACGCAGTAACTACCTACACCCCTTGACTGCAGGCTGTTCTTTTTTCTATGAACAGGTGGAAATGCCTTTGGTTATACTCTGCACGTGAATTCCCCAGTGCAGCTCCACAAAGAGATTGTTTTGATCAGTAACACACCTTCATCATAACATACACTGAGTATACAGAAGACAATCAATTTGACACTTTATAGTATTCCCTCATTGTATTAAAGAGCAGATGTGCAAGAGAGTATCTCAGGGTTCTGTCAAGCTTCCCACTTTTTGATCCTAGCTTTCCTCTGCTGGAAGCAGCATTGTAAAAGGGATCTCAATAATCAGGTAGATTGAGAGTGTTTCTCTTCCATTCCTGTGGCAGAGCCATCCAACTAATCAAAAACTTCACATAAGCTGTGACATTTCCAAACAGTTCTTCCTTGGTTTTGTTAACGCACTATTGGTCACACCAGCTCCAGGGTGAATGACCACAAGGAGATAATTGATTCTCACCAATCACAGACAAAATTATTCTGTCCACATCAGGAACATTAACACGAGGACAAAAAAAATCATTTTTGGAAGAGAGTGGGTGAGTAAGCAGGTACATGATGACAGAACAGAAAAAAATGTCTAGCTGGAGACATGCTACTCCCTTCAGTGTAAGAATATTGATATGATAAAAATCTGAGAGCCTACAGTCACACCTGAATTACTGGAATCCCACAGTATTTGAGAAGCTGAGAAAAGTGGTCTTGCATAAAAATCAAGAGGACAACATAACAGTTAAACAGAAATGATCACAAAAAAACCGTAATAAAGAAAAACTTGTGCTTTGAGGAAAGCAGTAAGATGTTAGTGAGAGATCACCTTAAGTCCTGAGAGGCTGTTCAAGAAAGCTGTACTACTGAATTTGTAAATATTACTGTATTTCTGAAAATCATTTTTTGGAGAGCATAATGAAAGCCTAAAAGCAGGTATTACTGCTCAGTTTTCTAACATTAAGCTCCAGTTTTGTCAATGTCACACTGAAAACCTCACCATTATAATGGTCTTTCTATTGCAAATCTTGCAAAAGTACCACTAGGACAGTCCTGCATGAATTGCAAAAACCTACGTTTAATTTAGCATTAACGAATTCTGTGTGTGTGTGTGAAGTAAGGTCTGTCACACGAGTGAATATCATTCAAATTACTGTATTGAATCATTAAACTGAAAGTAATGTTCTTGCTATTAATTTTAAAGGTTAAATTCCAAGACTAGCAACAATGTGAAACTTTAGGCATACCATGTCTTCTTGCAAGAGTAAGATTTTTAAATTGTTTTAAAGTTCAGGACTGATCAAAACAATTTCCTTTTTTTCACTAAGATTTTGGCAAATGCAAATCAGAGTTTCTTCCACAGTTCAGCTGCATTCAGTATGTCTTTTTACTTTATCATCCAACCAACTGATAGAAATATGGTCACATAGTTGTCAAGTTTTATATGGAGATTTTTGTTCTTGAAATATCATACTAAAAATCATCTTCAAATAGTTTGCATATGAATTAAACATGTAAAGTTTATTAAGAATTAGTAAATTAAAACCACTATGAAATGCAAGATACTAGTACTGGTCTCTTTTTCTTGAAGAACTTGGAATTCTGTAGTCTCAGTTAACACTTCAGATGGTGAAATGTTTAAGTAAGTGGCAAAAATTTGTTCAGTTTACATTAATTCTGCTACCCAGGGAACACTGGATGAATTTTATTTTGCTTCTCACTAAAGTTTTCTTCTTTTTACTGCTTCTCTACTTCAAAGCTTATCTGGAACATGACTATCTTCTCAACATCATAATGGAATATCATTATATACTTTGGAAATGTCCTGATGTTGCTGAACCTAAAATACTGGGGTTCTGTAACACCTAGAACTGGTACAGAGGATTTTATATCAGGAGGTTTCCTCAGTGGTCATAGGCTAACAGAGGAACATATAATTGGCCAAAATAAAAGAACCAGGCTAGAGGGGGTGGGGACAGCATGGAGAAGGACAGGACAGAAAGAGAATATAAAATGAGGCAACTCCAGTGTAGTGGTACATCTTACACAGTCACACTTATGTACCACTACACAGGTCCAGTTAAAACTCAAAACAGCTTCCATTAAGAAGAAAAAAAGTTGTTTGCTTTTTTGGAAGATAAAATCTTTTTGTCATTTTTTACTCTTGTGGCCTCCAATCTGCAAGAAGTCCTTTGAAATTAGCATGAAGTACTACAGTCTTCAGCTTTACAATTAAAGTATTGTGTTGCTATGCAGCTTAGAAAGCACAGAGATTTTATTTATCTGATATCTACTTAAAATAAAGCCTTAATTATAAAATGAATATATGGATCACAAACAGGCACATTGCTACTGCTTCAAAATGAAAGCCACTTGCACGCAGAGGGAAAAAAGCTTAAAAAAATACCTAGAAATTGTAGGACACTTCCTGAAATTAATACTTTATTCTTGACGTAACTTTGCAATCTGGTTGATGTGAGAAAAGAATTGCATGCAGGAAGAAGTGTTTCCTTTTGTCCTTCTTTCTTTTGCATACTTAATCATCCCTAGTAGCACCAGTTTGCTGACAGATCTCTGCAAACAGAACTTAGCAAGAACAGGCACCATAAAGTCAATTGTAATTCTAGTATCTTCTAAATAGTAAAGATTTTTTTCTGTACTGTTGTATTCCCTATAACAGTATTTAAACCAGATGTTTAAATACCAGAGGAAAGAAGGAAAAAAAAAATTACGACCCCAAAACTCAGAACTGATTTTTGAGTTTGTAAATGTCCTGAAATTCACATTTTCAAGGGAGCCTATGTATATGTTGTTCTTAGGCATTGTGTCAGCTCTGAAGCATTTGTCTAGAAAAAATTACGCATTAGCAATGACTCACATCCTTAGACAGCTGTAAACCAGCTAAATTTAGTTAAGGAATTGCTTCATTCTGATGAGGTTCAATAATATCAATAGCCTAACCTAGTCCAAACCAGGGTCTTTGAATTATAAAATCCTATCATGGACACTGTGCAATACAAGAGAGGGTTTGAATGAGGGGGGAGACAATTTTCTAACGAACTGATACTTGTTATGTCTCAAAGCATACAGGTCTTAATATGAATGGACATTACTTTATGTAAAATGCAACTAAATAACAAAAGTAAAAAAGCTTGTCATAAGAGATTTGATTTGGCAATATGTGAGCCAGTTGGTCAGATACATATGGTTCATTACATAATCCATTAAACATTCTCTATCACTGGCTTATCTTAAAGCTCCATTGGGTGACTCTCTGTTTTTGCTGGTATTCATCAGATAAGAGAATGCATCCATTATCCACCACCAAGATTTCAACCTTGGTTGTTCGTTAATATAATCTGTCGGTTCCAACTTGAGTGTGATACTTGCATTCCCACGACTAATTAAAAAAAACCCACTCCTATCATAAATAGCAAAGCAAATTAATTTAGAGACTACTTCTCCTCTTCAATGAAACACCAAGTCTATATATTACTTATGTATTTCATATACGTTAAAATGTCATTATACTGAGAACCATGACTGGAATCATCTGGTAATTTTTTTCACAATCTAATTATGAATAACATCCATTTGGTTGAAATCCTGGCCTAGCCATGCAGAATAACATCATGCTAATTCTCCTTTCAGCTGTGTCCTGACATTATGAAGCAATCTCTGTGACTATGTTTTCCAAAGTTTTACTCCTACAACCTAGAAAGCACAAATGGATCAAAGCCCCAACTATTTTGGGGACATTTGCTCACTCCTGTTCCAAGTCTCAGAAAACACCTGGACAATAAATGTACACAGATTTGACTTAGTAAAGTTAATTACAGAAAAATTTAAGTATTACAAATTGGAGTATATTCATATTGATGGTTCCCAAATGGTTTCAAAATAAAGAAAACCAAAAGTACTTCATTGTGCAAGGCTGATAAAACAAGGGAAAAAAATGGACCCAATAATTAAGTTAGACCAGA
>WEIV01012731.1:1874-32635 GCA_013390005.1 Calyptomena viridis | reverse complement strand
AGTACTGGTGTGTGTCATCTTTCTTAAACGAATTGCCAGGTTGTTGTGATTTTAAAGGACATGTAAAGTATGTTTTTCAGATGCTCAAGTTATTTAAAAATAAAAGAACAGGAATAAAGCATGAAATCTCAGGTTTGCCTGCACACCTGTAAGAAATCACTGGAAACAGAAAATGCTTTACATTTTTCAAGACCTGGAGGCCTCCCTGAAACCATGATTTGCATCTCAAAGCCAACACAGAGAGACTGTGGAAGAGAGACTATGATATTTTTTGCATTAATCAAGTCCTTCATTCTCTGGACGTTTTCCTTTTTATGAAATGAGTTTTGCCTGAGTTCAGATATACTGAAATTCTACAGTCTAGATCTCCATCTGTGCCATCATGTATAGGAAACCATCTGCTAATTTTGTGTACAATCTGTACCCTAGAAACACAAAAAAATCTTCATAAAAGTAGTAAACTTTTGTGTCAGGTTAGTCTTTTTACCAGTCATTTCATTTTTCTATGCTAGGAAAAAAGATAGGGTCACTTTATTCAGTGTATGTGTTGCTCTATTCAAGAGGGAAAATTTGCTTTCAGAAGACAAAAGAGAAATAGTTATTAAATGGAGTTGTGGATATTATATAGAGACACACACACAAACATCCCATCTACCAGCATTTGAAAACAAACAGTAGTTGTATTTGTGGAGAAAAATTCTTGAGGAAAATCAGGATGTAATTGTACACAACATCAAGAACAGTTCTCACTGTAAAGTGGAAAATTCTAGAGAAATAAACTCTTATAGGATAGACAGAAAATTGGATAAAAAACCAAACAAGTAAACCACAAAGCATTCTAGTAATGTCTTCAAAATATTTTGCACACTGGAATCCCAAAAGAGTCTTGTTTTTCCAATGCAGAAATTAAGTTATATATCAAAAGCCACATAGCATTTCAGGGTTGGAAACATGATGAGGGCTTGAGAGTGAATAACCTTTCATTTTCTCTCAAGCAAACAAAAGAGTTTTCTTTTGAACAATGTCACAGATTTTAAAGAATGTGATGAATACAGAACATTTTTCATATTGCATTTCGTCATGTATACCACCAACCTGACCTTCTTTAAACATCTGTAGTTTGGATTGTTTTCTTCAGTGACAGCAGAAGCTAAATCTGCTTTAAGCATTCATTAAACTTTTCTTTGTTTTAGCACTTCCTCTGCAAACCATCTTTAGGAGAAAAAAAATAATATCCACAGTTTAATATTATTTTATGAGAGCAAGCTTTAAAAATTAAGAGCAGTGTTTCCTACTAGGTGGTTCTCCCTCCTTGGAAAAATAAACTCTTAAAGAGCCAATCCTAATTTCAGGAGTGTGGGAGTAATAAAGTGCTTACAGTCTGAAACCCACATAAAAATCATGAGATTTACACGTTGGTGGAAAGTTAGCTAATAAGGAAAATAAAGGCAAAACCCTTCTAAATGACATTTTCTTACAGATATTATCCCTTAATATAGAGATAAACGTTTTTGCCAAGAAAAACAAAATATCTGTATTTTGGTTTTAAGCCATTGTTTATGAATTTAGCTTGCTTACAAATGCTGAATACATGGGGTTTGCATCTTTGTGGAAAAAACATTGATGATATGCCACAAATTTTATTTTTCCTTCAAGATACTGGGTTAGGTGACACAACGGTTATGTTATATATAGAGAAAAATGTTTGGAATTCTGACAGAAAGTTTACAAAATATGTCCACGCTCCACTCCAATGTCTGTAATGTCTGTTGAAGTGAGGTGCTGGTGGATGTTTAACTACTGAGTTTAGCTTGTCCAGCTCTCTGCACTACTGTTTCCCAGCCAGGTCATTCAGTCCTGCAGTCAACAGGGGATAAATATGTGGACCTTACAATATTGATAATTTTATAATGGTTAAATTTGCCTTTTGTTAATTTTTAATAGATGTTACTATTGCATTTTGATAGTCACAAAATTTTTATATAGTTTTATCTGAACTTGATAATAGTAGTCATGGTAAATGATGCAACTTCAAATATAAGAAGAATATCTGATATATTCTAAATATCCCAATTGGTTAGAAGTCAAGTCTGTTCTGGACAGCCTGTTTGTTTATTTGGGCCCTAATACTGCAAAAATTTGTATGTGAATTTCTCTAAAATAAATTCTGCAATATAATCCTACCTTTTGTCATGGTCATGTGAATATTTTCACTTAATTTGATATAAGAAATAGGTAAAAGACAGCGAGACTCTGATGAGACAAAAAACCCTCTTCAAATAAAGCAAAATACTTGGCCATCAGAGAGTCTGAAAAGGAGAATCTTTTGATAAGGGAAGAATTTATAAGCTAGATGGATACAGTGGCTTAAGAAATATGATGAAGCAAGACCTGAATAGCATCCTATCTTGTGATATTAAGACTTAAATAAGGGAGATAAACATTTATAGACTATCTATCATTTTAAATTCTTTGTTTCCATTGTAACCTCAAAGTTTCTATGATTCTAAGAATAAATAATAAAAACTTGTCTTAAAGAGAATTGTCTCAGTATAGGATATGACTAATCCACACATTTCATTCAGGAAAAGGACTATTTACCCTCAGTTCCGGAGGATCCAGGTAGGGAACATATAAACAAACCAGCCATAGACAAGTCATAGAATTATTTAACTCGGAAAAGATCTTTAGGATCATCAAGTCCACCTTATCCCTAAGTGCCATATCTTTTCAATACCTCCAAGGATAGTGATTTAACCATTTCCCTGGGCAGCCTGTTCCAATGCTTGACAGCCTTGTCAGTGAAGACATTTTTCCTAATGTCTAATTTAAACTTTCTCTGGTGAAACATGAGGCTATTTTCTCTTGTCCTATTACTTGTTACTTGGGAAAACAGACAAACACCCACTTCACTACAACTTCCATAGGAGGCATGAGCCTGATCAGATGCACCTTTAAATTCTGAGGGAGCTATCTGATTCCATTACAAGGCCACCCTTGATTATCTTTGAAAGGTCATGGCAACTGGAGAAGGTTTATGGAGACTGAAGGGAGGAAAATGTCNAACTTGTCTTAAAGAGAATTGTCTCAGTATAGGATATGACTAATCCACACATTTCATTCAGGAAAAGGACTATTTACCCTCAGTTCCGGAGGATCCAGGTAGGGAACATATAAACAAACCAGCCATAGACAAGTCATAGAATTATTTAACTCGGAAAAGATCTTTAGGATCATCAAGTCCACCTTATCCCTAAGTGCCATATCTTTTCAATACCTCCAAGGATAGTGATTTAACCATTTCCCTGGGCAGCCTGTTCCAATGCTTGACAGCCTTGTCAGTGAAGACATTTTTCCTAATGTCTAATTTAAACTTTCTCTGGTGAAACATGAGGCTATTTTCTCTTGTCCTATTACTTGTTACTTGGGAAAACAGACAAACACCCACTTCACTACAACTTCCATAGGAGGCGTGGGGATTGGACCTGATCAGATGCACCTTTAAATGCTGAGGGAGCTATTTGATTCCATTACAAGGCCACCCTTGATTATCTTTGAAAGGTCATGGCAACTGGAGAAGGTTTATGGAGACTGAAGGGAGGAAAATGTCAGCTCTACATCAAAGAGAGTCAAGAAGGAAGAAATAGGGGACTACACTGCTTGTTAGCCTCACCTCTATCCCTGGGAAAGTAATTAATCCTGGAAAATATTTATAAATGTATTCAGAGCAAGGAAGTGATTGAGAGTAGCCAGCATTGATTTATGAATGGTAAATAATGCCTGTCTAATCTGATAGTCTTCTGCAGTGAAATGACAAGCCTAACGAATGAAAGAGGGGAAAGACTGAAATTTTATGTTTACTTTAGTGAGGCTTTTCACACTGTTTCTAATATCTTCATAGATAAACTGATTTTATATGGACTAGATTAATGGATATTAGGGAAGACTGAAAATTCGCTGAATTTCTGGACTGAGAGGGTTTTGATCAGTGACACCAAGTCCAGCTGGAGGCTAGATAGTATTGGTGTACCCAGGGTCAATACTGAGATCAATACTACTTAGCATCTTCATTAATGACAGAGCAGATAAAGGTGTTGGGACAGAATATACTCTTTGCAAGTTTACAGATGACAAAATACTGGCTGGAGGAGTTGATACTCAAGATGACTGTTCTGCCATTCAGACCCCAACAGGTCAGAGAAATAGACAGGAATCTCATTAGGTTAAACAGAGAGAAATATCAAGTCCTGCACCTAGGCAGAATAAACCCATGCTCTAGTAAAGTCTAAGTGGTTAACCATCTGGAGATAAGGTTTACAGAAAAGGACCTGAGGATTCTGATGGACACAACAAGGAACAGGGGCTAGCAACATGCCCTTGCAGCAGAGGTGATCCGTGGCTTCCAAGAGTCCTGATAGCAGGTTGAGGTGATCCTTCCCCTCTACTCAGACTGAATGAGGCCACACCTGGAGTGTTGAATCCAAAGTGATGATCAAGTAATTATTTTTTGTTGATGTATAAGAAAATTATAACTTCTTTAGGTGATAATTATCCTACAATGATGTAAAAATGAGCATATCTTTTATGCAGTGTATATACTGGCTTTATGCCAAAGAGCAAATATCTATATAGGTCTTGGGTTTTTTTCTCTGAAAATGTCCTACATAATTTTGAGCAGAACAAATCTCTTCACAAACTACATTGTCTCAGCTTCTTGAGAACACACTTCTGTTACTACTGCAATAAACAATCAGAACTACTGGTGAGGCATTTAGGCTCTTTACTAAGCTATTGGTTTAAACTTCACTGGAGAATATAAAGCAAGGGTGTTGGTCTCCTTTTAAGTACTCTAATGTCAAGGATACTGATGTATTCTTTCTTTTGCCTGTAAAGAAAACCTACATGACAGCAGAAAGTAAGGAGAGTCTGGCTCTGTTTTTAATAAGTCTGAAGGAAAGGAACCTGGAAGACTGTTTTTTCTTCAACTGTCCTATTCCTTTTCTCGCTTACTTCCTGATGTGACGAATGGCATAGTAGAGTCTGCTGGAAGGGGATAACGTACACTTGCCTGTACTCTTTCTGAAAGGATTTAGCAATTTGATAATAGTGAAACACATAAATTATAAATGAATGCAGGGCAAATCCCAAGCCACCTATTTTGTTCACCTCTGAGCCTACACAAGTGAGTGAGCTAGCTGTAGACTGTAGCAGCTGAGTCTGTGATCCCTTGCACCTCCTCCTGGGAAACATGACCCTGCCAGGCTTTGGTAAAAGTACAGGGAGCCTGGTGAGTGGGCAGCTTGACAGCACGGTTGCCTCTTGACCTCTGGGAAGACATGTGAATCTATCAGAGGAATGTATTTCTCAAAATGTATACAATTGCTTTGTAGATGACTCTTTTTGTCCATCACAGTAAAAGCAGTGTAAGAGTGTGGGTGAGTAATCATTACAACCAGCCAAAGCACTTAGTCGGCTTCAACTTTTGGGTTTTGTCCTTTTAGTTTTCGTCTTAATTCATTAACAGATTTTGGATCAGACTCTCAGTTCATGTAAACTGATTTTACAGTTCAATAAAACACCAGTTTAATCTAATAAAATTGGGTTCCAGGATGCATCTTGGATACATCTATAGTTTTAAAAACAACATTTAAAACTGAGTAATTGCTTTACTGTCATAAGCGGTAAAAAATTGAGAATGTATTAATACATACATGAATGAAGGATAGATGAAAACTGAGACAAAAGTTAAATGACTTTTGAGATGAAGCTGATATTTTAAAAAAAATTATCTAGAGGCAAGTTACTTATACTCTAAAGATTCCTCGTATTAGCAAGTCTTAAACTGTTGAAATATTATTTGCTAAATCAAAGATGATTGTTAGGTTTAAGGTCATGTTTAGGTGAAGAAAATTTGTGATTAATTCAGTACAGCTAAAACCAAGAAGATATATATATTTCCAGACAATTTCCATGCTCTTGAGAAAAAAAAAAAAAACAGAAAAGGAAAAAACATTTTGTTGTAGCTGATGCCCACTTACCTCCATATCTTTGTTTATATGATACCAGGAAAAAAAGTGCATTTCAGAATAGTAGAATAAATAGAATAAATGAATTTCTGCTTAATACAGATGAGGTCTCTGTGTGTTATGGGGAAGTAAAAACCCTAGAACTTGCAAAATAATCTTGTTACTGAAATAGTCCTTCCCTCCTAAACAGCTATTTGTCCTTACAAACTAAAAATAACAAAACATAATTAGTTTTTCATTCACTCGTTTTCACTTAGATAATTTATATCTGTGAGATATAAATTTAATTTCTTATGAGGTCTTTAAAAAAACCCCTTACTAATTGCTTTATTAAGGTGGTGTATTTTCTGTTTTCCTACTAGCAGCAATTTAATAATGTTGATAAAATGACTTTACCATTTCTGCCTAGATTTTTCAAACTTGTTTATGGGTACTTAATATCCCTCTCTGAATATCTATCTTTATAGGCACTATTGAACATATTTTCAATCTCATTTTTACTACCTTTTCAGAAAACTACCATCTTCAGGGGTCTCAGGAACTGACTACAAGTTTAACATAATCAAGCTGGTGCCCAAGAAAGAAATTGCTATAATCAGTTATTATTATTTGTGTTCAGTGACCTAACAAACATTTATCTCTGGACCAATCTTCCATTCTGGTGGAATAAGCTTTAACAAACCCCTGTGTGATCTCCATGGCTCAGATGACATACACCAAGAAACCAGTGAATCAGACCATTCAAACTAGACAAAGAGAAAAGACAGACAGACAGACAGAAAGAATCAGAGATGCAAACGTACATACAAGAAGGTCATCAAATCATAGAATGATTTGGGTTGAAAGGGACCTTAAAGATCATCTAGTTCCAATGCCTGTGTCATGAGTAGAAAACCTTTCATTAGACCAGGTTGCTCAGAGCCCCATCCAACACTTCCAGGAATGGGGCATCCACAACTTCTCTGGGCAACCTGTTCCAGTGGCTCACCATCCTCAAAGTAAAGAATTTCTTTCTAATATCTAACCTAAATCTATGGTCTTTCAGGTTGAAGCCATTCCCTCTCGTCTTGTCACTACATGCTCTTGTAAAAGTCTCTCTCCATCTTTCTTGGAGGCTCCCTTCAGGTACATGATTAGGTCACCCTGAAGCCTTCACTTTTCCAAGCTGAGCATTCCCCATTCGCTCAGCCTTTCCTCATAAGAGAGGTGCTCCATCACTCTAATCAACTTGATGGCCCTCCTCTGTACTTGGTCTAACAGAACAATGTCCTTCCTGTTCTGGGGACCTCAGAGTGGGATGCAGTGCTCCAGGTGGGGTCTCACAAGAGAGGAGTGTTGTAATGTGTGATTAGCATGTATTTCTCACTGTATATTATTGTTCTGTTACTTAGTATGTCCTGTTATGATGTGCCCCACCCCTCACCCCAGATGGTTTGTCCCCTTCCCTTGTCCTCCCTTCCCACTGGCTGGAGCCCCTATAAGAACCAGGGGCCGGAAATGGGAAGGGCTCTTCCCTGGTTATCCCTCATAAGCTTGGACCCTCCAGATGGCCTGTTGCCTCTGGAGTGAATAAACTTATATTATATGTAACCATGGAGAGCCGCCAGCACCTTCTTTGTCCTCCGTTTCCCTCAGCCATCCCCTGGGGAGTGCAGGGGCACACTCACCCCTCGGCAAGCCCTGACAGGGGGAAGGCTACAGAGGAGTAGAGAGACAGAACCAGCTCCCTTGGTGCATCCCAGAATATGCATTGTCTATCACTTCTCCATAATTACACAGAATAAAGTTATTTTGTTATATCCCTTTTTTCCCTAATCTACAAACAACCTTGTGAACAGCATGGAATACCTCTAACAGCAAGACTGTTACTGATGCAAGATCCAGCAGAGTCTGGAAAGTATTTTGAATTCTCTGTGGAGGAGCAGTTCATCTGCAGGAAGTCAGACACTGGGTCCTTTCATTCCCCTTCCATTAGCATTTCCCAGTGCAGTGTGACTGTCAAACCTCAGATTGAGTGTCAGACTCAGACAACTGGCTCTGCCTCATAAACCACTGTAACCTCATATGCCACTGCAACTGCCTCTGACTCACACATTTTCAGCATTGTGCTCTGGATTTACTCTCTCTTAGCATTCATATGCATTCATATGTCATATACGTAGCTGTCTGAATATGCAACTGACCAATAATTTCTGTTTGCTTAGCACGAGGATATCATGTAATTAAAAAAACCTGACTTATAAGATTTTATGCTTGGCTCAACTCTTGAACTGGAGCCTAATTTTACCACATAATTCTGCTGTTCTTTCCATGCAGGGCCCTTCACTCATAATATGAATGAGTTTTAATACATTCACCAGCTAGAAGTGGAAAAATGTCATGAATAACAGGCAATAGTCTACACAATTCCCATTGCTCAAAATCAGTTTCAATCCAACCTTTTCCAGTGTTGCTTCAACTAAGCAAGAATTCTTTTAAGGTATTCTATATCAACAAGTAGAAAAATGATAGCTGAGTCTATGAACATGCTATATTTGCCCAGCCCCAGTGCTCTGTACATATACAGAAAAGGAGTAGTTGGGAAAAGGACCAGTGAGCCTGAGCCAGTTCATACTGAAAACAGTGAAAACCACATACATTTTCATACATTTTCTTCTGGAAATCTAGTCTTAGATATAACCTGTTGCAGACTTATGGGACAGAAAAGTGCAAAATGTCAATGTCAGTCTCTGTTCAATGTTGAAAGAACTTTGTGAATTTGAATACCTTATGTTTCCACATATTATCATTAGAGAACAAAATGATATACCATGGCATACAAAAACGGTATCAATTATCACTTCTTAGAGAGGAGGCACTGTATCAGACTGGGACTTACTTTTTTTCTCTCAAGTGATACTGTCTCTAATTTTCCAGATATGACCCTTAGATAATGGAAAACAAAACAATAAATTTCCCTTTACTATTGCGGGCTATAAAGTATTTCTGGAAGGCTATAAAGATGTTTCTCCTCTTTTGGCTTTCAGCAGTGTGCAGCAAGGGGCTGTTCACAGAACTGAACCACTGAGATTTAAAAATTGGAAGGACCCAACACAGTCTCAGGAATAATTTAAGACCAATCAATGATCAATAACAGGGGGAGGGGAAGAAAGGGAAAAGTCTATTAAAGTTCACATGGCCTCCGTGATTTTTACTTAGCTTTTTTAAACTATGATCATACCTGATGTCTTGCCTTTTGAATTCCTTTCAGTAAGTTGTACATTTCTCATTGCTGTTTCTTTCATTGAAGTGTTTCTTTGAAAAGCCTAAATGCCCCCCTAGGATTTCCTACACTTTGAATTGACTGGGGGGAAGAAAAAGAAGTTGTTATCTGATAACCCAGTTTATTTGTAATAGCAATAGAGGCTGTCCATTGGAATTTCGTGTGTTGATCTTGCCCTTCATTTTCTTACTCTTTCTTGTGAGAATTGGACAGTTAATACTAAACGTTATCATCTGTGTGTATAAGACCTACTACACATGTATATAAAAGAGGCATTCATGCTTTTTTTTCAGAGCCATTATTATTGAAACAATTATTATAAAAATGTAAGTCAAATAAATCTATAAAACATAACAATAGATTTAGTCTGAAAATCAAGCAAACAAAACCCCCACAGCTTTCTGAAGAATTAGACAACTGGCTGAAAAAGTTGGGCTGTTTCAAATAAAACAGATCATTTATAAACTATGTGGGATGCCATATGAAGATTGCTAAAGATTTTTAACTCTTCATATTTGTAGTACATCTTTGTAACCGCTGAGTGATCTGATCCTCAGAAAGTCCTGCATGTAAGCCCTGTATATCAGCACATCCATATGTGGTATTTGCATAAAATTCTGTATGAGAGTGGTTAAATACTGGAACAAATTGCTCAGAGACGTTTCACAATCTTCAAATTTCAGCTGGAGTTAAGTTAAACTTGGGCAACCTGGTCTGACTTTGGAGAAGCAGCTCCTCTCTTTCAGAGAATCTTGCCAACCAAAACAGTTTTGTGATTATAAGTCAGTAATAAAATTACTATGGTTGCTAAAAGTGGTTAGCTAGCACAGTTATGGCTAAGAGCAGAAACCTGGAAGCTGCTGTATATACTTACCTGGTATGTTGTAGTGGTTTGACCCTGGATGGATGCCAGGTACATTCTAAAGCCACTTTCTCACTCCCCTCTGCAAATAGACAGAGAGAAAATGTGACAAAGACTGAGATAAGGACCATGAGAGAGATACCTTACTAATCACCATCATGGACAAAACAGACTCCAAGTGGAGATATTAATTAAATTCATTACAGAAAGAATCAGAATGAGAAGTAAAATAATTCCTAAAGACACCTTTCCCCCACCTCCCTCCTTCCAAATTCTACCTCCTCCCCGCCAGTGGTGCAGGGAGACAGGGATGGTTGTGGTCAGTTCATCACCAGCTGTTTCTGCCACTGCTCAGAGAAAGAAGTCCTTTCCCTGCTTCCTGTGGGGTCCCTCCCAGAGGAGACAGTCCTTTACTAACTTCTCCAGCCTGAGCCCCTCCCACAGAAGACAGTCCTCCACAAACTGCTCCAGTGTAAGTCCATCCCATGGGCAACAGTTCTTCACATACTTCTGCCATATGGGTCTCTTTTTCGTAGCGTGCAGTCCTTCAAGAACAGGCGGCTCCAGTGTGGGTCACCCACACACCACAAGTCCTTCCAGGAAATCCTGCTCCAGCATGGGGTCCTCGCCCCACGGGTCAGCATGTCCCTCCCAGGACCTTGCTTCAACGTGTGTCTCCCACAGGGTCACAGGCTCCTTCCAGCATCCAACTGCTCTGGTGTGGGCTTCCCCACAGGCTGCAGGTGGATCTCTGCACCCCTGTGGTCCTCCATGGGCTGCAGGGGCACAGCTGCTCCACCATGGTCTTCACCACTCCGGCGCCTGGAGCACCTCCTGCCCCTCCTTCTGCACTGACCTTGGTGTCTGCACTGTTGTTCACATGTTCTCACTGCTCTTCTGTGGCTGCATCTTCATCTGAAAAGAATTTTTTTTCCTTCCTTCTTAAATATGTTATCACAGAGGTGTTACTATCACTCCTGATTGTCCTGGCCTTGGCTAGTGACAGGTCCATCCTGGAGCCGGCTGGCATTGGCTCTGCTAGACATGGGGGAAGCTTCCAGCAGCTTCTCAAAGAAGCCTCCCCTACAGCCCCCCTGCTGCCAAAATTTGGGCACAGAAAACCCAATACATATGTAAATCTTCTTCCCTTGAATCTACTGGGATCACAGAGTACAAAATTATTTCCTCATAACATTTGACATTTGGGTTTTTTTAATCCCCTAAAGAACTTATCCCAAGGAATATTATCTTTAGATTTTCCTCTAGGGGTGAAATATTGTAGTTTCCCTGGCAACTTTTGATTTACTGCAGCTTTTTATCTGTTTCTCTGTAATTCTTTCTGTTTCTCTTTTTACATATACATTCTATTGAACAATAACCAGTTCTTCAACCTCCCTGGAATGAGTCCACTGATAGTTTTGCAAGTCTTCATGTTTCTGGTAATTGCTGCTATTTCTTTTAATTCCTAAATAAAATTAATAGGTGTGGATTTTTTGTTTCCTAAATGCAAAACATTCTTCCCCACCCTATTTAAGGGTTGTGTAAAGCAAGAAATTAATAAGAAAAAAAAGGAAAAAAAAGAAAACCCACCTCCGGAGCAAAGAGACTAAGTGTCTTGGGGTGACTTTATGATTATCCCATATTCGTCTCCTCTATGCCAGGAGGGAAAAAAACTAGCTAGAGAAATGTTTTCAAAACAGTTCTACTGTCTCAAGGTCAATTTTTGCTATGTTACTGTGCAGTTTTGGTTTTGGTTTTTTTTCCAGCGGCCTGGGCTGAAAAGGGGGGAGGAAGACACTGGCCAGCTAGGTTTTTCCAGGGAGAGTGCTGCCTGTTTTCTTTGAAAGGAAGAGACTTGGACTTTTGCATTTTCCTGGACTTTTTTTTTGATCTCTTCTTCTTCTCTCCTGGACTTGTTGGGACATCGGCGTGTCAAGACTTCACTGGGAGGCCTTTTCCACCGATATGGCCTGGGGGGCCCCTCCCATAATCGGCCTGGGACTCTGGAGAGGACTCTAGATCTTCCAGTCTTCCAGTGAGAGACTTCATCGTTTATTGTTATATATATATATGTATATATTATTTGGTGTTTAGTGTTATTGTTTTGGTTTTTTTTTCTTGTGTGTTGGTTAAATAAATAGCTTTCTTTTTTTTCCCTTTCACTTTCCTTTGAGGAAATATTTCTTTCCTCAAACCTGGTGGGAGAGGGTGATTGCAGCCTGTTTTTATCAGAGAATATTTTTGCTTCTGAATATATTTGTTCCAAACCGGGACACTAAGGCAAAAGCAAAAATAAACCAGCCTCAGAAGAGGAGATTTATAGAAGTCTTATGCAGACACAAAATGTACCCATTAACTGTCTGGTTACAGAACACTTACTTTAAGGGAACTTCCCTTGTCAAAGCCAATTAATCTAGATCATTTAATTATAATATCCAAAGTTTTGTTTGTAATTACACATGAATTGTTCACATAGCTCAAAACTTACTACTTAACTTACATACATAATATTACTTACATAACCTACTGTTATGAAATTCACAAATATATGTTATTCATTATGCAGCTTTGTCTTCATAGGTAGGAATTAACCCCTACTTCCTCAAAGCAGACTAGGTGAAATTGAATTTACAGACTAGGTGAACTGAATCAGCACATAATGAATGAGAGAAATATACTAGCTCAGCTGTGTCAATTTCCAACGTTAGAGTATCAGTTTATATGCTGTAATCATCTACTCTAGCATAATTAGAAAAAATTTTGTTCATATATTTGAACTAAGAGAGCATTCCAAAGATTACTGGTAATCAGGCTTTAAAAGGCTTAAAAAATGCTTTGAGATAAGCTCTATACCTTCAGTCTAGTAAGGTCAGGAGTAGAAAACAACTCCTATAAGAAATGATGGGCGTAGAAAGAATGAAGGATACTTCAGGAAGGATTTAGGAGGTAAAAAACTCTCTTCCTGTCAGTTAACTTTCTTAGTGTCCAGCAGTATTTTTAAAGGAGTAGAAGGCATGAAAATTTGTACAAAATCTAGATAACCTTTAAGCTAAATAAGAGGCCGTCCTTGAAGTGATGACTATTCAGGAAGTATGATGAATACATAAATTATGTATTTTATTTGTTTTATTACTCTATATTTTGATGTCTTTTGGCTTAAGCTTGTGCAGGGTATTTCATAGACTGATACTGTATAAAACAGTCTCACGGGTTAAAAAAGTAAAATTATTTTCTGGGGAAAAGACAGAGTGTTTTTACTGCGTGAATACAGTGTAAGGATATGTGAGAGTACAGGGGAAACAAAAGGTCTCCCAAGGAGAAGATATAAAGACCAGCAAAATAGATGTATTTTATATAATTTTCCAGTCTTAGGAAAAAAGATATGCTGTATTTCACATTTAACTATTTTTCTATATGTATCTATATTTTCTATATTTTTCTATAGGTGGCATACAAGCTGATTCCAATAATTTCTCATTTTAATTGTTTTGAGAAATTAATATTCTATTTGACAGAGAAAATTACTTTACTCTGAGAGTTTTGTAAATGGTGTTGCAAGGTCACCCTAAAAGAAATAACCATATATTATTGTTGTTGTGGGTGGAAGTGGAACGCTTAGACAAAGTTATTAAAGAAACTCTGCCACTGAATCACAAGGTGCAGAAAGGACTCCCTTGCTTTCTAAGCTTCTTCTCAGAGAGGAGCCTAGGGGTGGCTGAACCCAATCAGATTACATCAATGGTTTAAATTTAAGGAATTATATAGGTGTTTTTAAATCACTTTGTCCCGTGAATTTTAATGATGGCAAATCAGATATATTTATAAAAATGAATTTTTTATTATGACAAATAAACAGATGAGTGAACAGACGAAATCAGAATTACTTGCTGCATGGTGTAAAAACTAAGAATCTACTAGTAGGTATAATATAGCATAAAGTAGTATAGTATAGTACATTGTATCAAAGCAATGATATTAAAGCAATTCTATTAAAGCTAGCAAAAGAAATAATTATTAAGCAGATAACTCACCATACAAAATAACAGGCAGATCTCTCTCTTTCTCTTAATCCCTGAAGAGTAACCATGAAGAGGCATCCCTGCTTCATGGGAGAAGCTCCACATTTCAAGGAAGTATGTGAAAGGATCTGCCATATGAGGGTTGGATTGGACTTTTATAGTTATAAAATGATAGACTTGTAGTCACAGATTTACAGGCCAGGACTAGCTTGTCTGTCATATCCTGCTCCAAAATAAAGTGGGATGTGTACTGGAAGTTTGGTGAATCAGGCTGGTTTTAACATAATTCAACACCAAAACAACACCTGTCACCAGTTGTATCTCACTACAGATAGCTTGCGTAAAGGCTTGCATTTTATGCATTCCCTGCTAGAATTCTAAGCTTTATCAGGGTAGGCTATCCTGCCACAATTGTTCTTTGTTATGATAATGAAATGAAACAAAAATCATCTAGAATAAAAAGTAATTAATATTTATTTAGAAAAGTTTCATTTTCTTGAGGATGAATAATACTCTACAGAACTTTTATTTGTTGTCATGAAAAAAGGAATCATCAATCAAAACCAAGGTATCATTGCTTCACAAGGCTAAAAGAACCTTTTGTTCAAAAATTCAATCATTTAAAAGGTAGGAAATGCCACAATTTAACCATTTTATGGATAAATATTATTATTTCATACTTATATGCAGAATTCCTGAAATTTTCTTTTTTTTTTTCAGATCTTCTATATTCAGAATATATTTCCATGCCTTACTTATTCCATTCCTCAGTAATGTGAATGTGACAAGCACACAAACACAGAATCACCAAATGGTTTGCCGCTGTCCCTCTTTTTAGTCCCGACTAGCCCAAACAGCAGCAGCTGAAGAGCACTTAGCAGTGAGTGGGGCAACGACCCAGCAAAAGCCCCTCTATTTCAAGGAGTGTGGCCAGGTGGCACCTCAAGGCAGGCAAAGGTGAGTCAGACCTGCCTAACCCAGCGAGGACATGCAGCAACAGCAAGCAAAGAGATGCAGGCAACCCTTTATGGTTGAAGCAATCTGGGTTTATTTGCACTCTGTAGCCAACGTGACTACAGAGTCCTCTAAGCACCAAAGGGAGCAACCAGAAAGGGCCAAGAAATCTCCTGTACCTTAGCTTATGAAGGGGGGTTGTAACCATGGGAGGTGTAAGGGAATAACCAATGGGAGAGAGGGGTAGGAGTGGTTAGGGAAGGGATTACGTCCTTGGAAACCAGGGGCCTACTAGGCAAGCCAATGGGCTACTGAGTAACAGGGAATGTTCCAGGAGGTAGGAGGGATTGGGTTACATATACACATATTGGTTTATATACATAAGGTAGGAGGAGTAGGGACAAAGGATATATTTGAGGGGGGGATTCAAACTTCAGAACAAACCAACTGTGTAGGGAGCAGGGGATAACAGAACTGTCCAATATGAGGGTAACAGAACCATACATTATATAAATGAACTCAACACATGCACCGCAACAATGGTTGAGTTTGAAAGGAGCCACAGTCCAACTAGGCCAACAGTCATTTAGCCCAATGCTTGTGATCAAAGAGTCAACTACTGCTGGTTACTCCAGACCATGTCCAGTCAGATGTTGAATATCTCCATGGATAGAGACTTTGAAGCCTGTCTGAGCAATTGCTCCAGCATTTGACCACCCTCAAACTTAAAAACTCTTTTCTGTGCTCAAATCGAATTTTCTGTGTTTTGTGTCCATTGCAATCTTGCCCTGTTAGTGGGCAACACTGAAAAGAGTCTGTCTTTTCTACCTTCCCCTTTACCAAGTGTTATACACACTGATAAGATTATCCCCAAGCTTTCTTCTCCATGCTGAATACACTTAGCCTGTCCTCATATGGTTGACGCTCCAGTCCCTTATCTTTCTTTGGAGTTATTTCTACATAGGGGCAGGACTTGGCATTTGTGCTTGTTGAGCTTTATGCTCATGTGGTGATGGAAATATTGAGGAAGGGAAAATATCTCTTTTAGAAAGCCTGTGGGAAAAGTTTTTATCTTTAGGATATCACTTTAAAAGCCTCAGTAAATGTAGCAATCACTTTAAAAATGTCATAGAATCATAGAATAGAATCACAGAAGACTTTTTGTTCAGAGGGACCTTAAAGATCATCTAATTCGAACCACACTGCCAGGGTAAGGACACCTTCCACAGGTCCAGGTTGCCTCATCCAACCTGGCATTGTGCTACTTTGTACAGAGAGAACAAATCAATGAATTAAAACATTACACTCACTTAAAGCCAATTCAAGTACACAATGATACCCATGAGTATCTTACCCATTGACAAGTTTAAGTGTTTTTAAGGCTGCAACCTTTATAAGTTCAATTATAAAAAAACTACTATAAAACAATTGTAAAATTATTCCTGTTCACAAATTATTTTAAAAGAAAGCCTCTGATATGTTATCTACTTTAATCATGCATCCATACAATTTAGGAGTCTATGCATGCCCTCATCTTTCAAAGTATTCATACAGTTAAAAGTTAAAGCATCCCTATTCTACCCCTGTCTACATATGTGATACTATACTACAAATATGTTCACATGACCCTAAATGATGGACAGCCTATACTGACTTGCATTAGGAATATTAACCCTTTCTTTCTCTGATAGTTAGAGCAACACCCATCTTAATGAGCCCAAATGCAGAAGGCTTCATGTACTTTAGGCCTTATCTGTTCTTTTTACAGTAGCGGTTGGTTTTATAAAGATTGTGATCCAGGAAAAAAAAAGGTTCATCACCATCTGTCACTTGTTAATCTTTAAAACTAGTTGCAATTAAAAAAATTAAAACTGCCACTACATCTTGCTTAACATTCACAAGGTATGCTCTGCTGGGGGCCTGATCCTGAAAGGTTAAGTAGCAAATCCTCCTCCCCCATTTCCCCTCCAGCTGACAAAACAAGAAGCCTGTAAACTTGAGAAGATGAAATGTTCCCTTTTACCTTGAAAATGTGATGCAAAATTTATTGGTGGACATTTGTAAAACACTGAATTCTACTGGATATAACTAACAGTAGGAATTTCAGTGAGGAATAGGAGATCAGTGAATCATAACTATATACTAGATTAGTGAGGCTACAGTAAAGCTCTGTAATGAGGATCTCAGTGAATCTGTGGGTGCTATTCCTTATAAATCATGGAAATGGAAAGTGCAGGTTAGGATCCATGTCACATCCAACACTTTAAGCACTCTTGGTCATCACAGTAACTCATAATTCTTTAGAAAGATGATACATTCTTTTTCTATTGTGTTTTTGTCATGCGGGGATGAAAAAAGTAAATAAAAAAAAGAAAGCAAGCAAACTCATAGTAAAGTAATATTGAAGAATATAAAAGAGAATTTAGTTTTTCAGCTCTGGAGCAATATCTTAAGGACTGAACTATGTTATATTTCTCTTTTTAACATTTGGTCAGATTCCATTCTGGATATTTAACTCTTTGTACAGGTAAGTCTATTAAATTAATTGTGGTTTTGTAAATGTTAGTTGAACGAATCAACATTTTTCAGTGTGCTGAATATTTAGCATATCTCTAGACACCATAAAGTTATAAATTATAAAATTAATACTTTCATACAGAATGTTTTGTTCTCTATAACCCCAAACTTTTCTCACGTAGTTAAATCAGTTTCAGCTTTTGATTATTTACCATTTTTGAAGAGCAAGATAATTGCATTAATTGGTTACAAAACAACAAGCAAACACTCAAAATTATTTTATCACTAGTTACACATTTCACTGGCTTTAGTGTGTCCTTGCCTTATATTTAATTTTAATATTTAAATCATCATAGAATTGCAGAATTATAGAATGGTTTGGCTCAAGAGTTTAAGGGATCTTAAAGGTCATCTAGTTCCAACCCCTCTGTCTTGGGCAGGGTAACCTTTCACTAGACCAAGTTGGTCAGAGCCCCATCAAATCTAGCCTTGAACACTTCCAGGAATGGGGCATCCACACTTGTCTGGGCAACCTGTTCCAATGTCTCGTGATCCTCACAGTAAAGAATTTCTCCCTAATATCCAACCTAAACCTAAGCTCAAGTGTGAAGCCATTTCCCCTTGCCTTGTCACTATATGCTCTTGTAAATAGTCTTTCTCCATCTTTCTTGAAGACTCCCTTCAGGTACTGGATGGTCACCCTGAAGCCTTCTCTTTTCCAGGCTGAACAATTCCAATTGTTTTAGACTTTCCCTGCAGAGGACACACTCCATTCCTCTCTTTGAGAATGGCCATATTTCAAATATGCATTTAAATGTTTAGTTGAGTAGAGATTGAATGAAATTTCGGGACAAAAATATCTTTTTTTTTTCCTCCCTCTTATTATTAGAAAAAGCAAGCCTTCAGTGATGTGATAAATGCAGTGAATAATATTATATCATTATGAACTTGGATTGATGCTTCATTCTCTTAGACAAGATGATATTTGAATATAGTCAACTAGTCAGAGTTGTCACTATAGTCAATTGATACACTGAGTATTGGTTTTGGAGGACACCACCTTTGTTTTTCTAAGCTGTATGTCTATGTGCCTGGCCAGATGCTTTTTGCAAGGCAAATGTGACAGAGCATGAATCAGAAAGCCCTAGATATTAGTGCTGCATCCTAGCAGTCTTAAGAGTGCCTACTGCTCAATTATTTCACACAATCTGAATGTAAGTGCTTCAGGCACAGTTCACAATCATGACAATAAAGTTGTCACACAGGAACAGTTCAAATAGCTGACTATCAGGATCAGACTTCATCACAGGCCTTAGGAAAAAACTATTATTATTCCTCAAGCCCTCATGTAGCCAATATAAGAAGGAAAAAAACCATGTTACTAATGAATTGAGATAGTTCAGTATTATACCCAATTTTCTCATCAGAGCTACTGAAATGGAAATAAATGCTTTCCTAGATGTAGGAGTCATGTTGTATCATTTCTGAAGGAATAATAAAACAACTAGGAAACATATATATGTATTACTGAGCCAATTCTTATTTCGCAATTCCAGGATGTTATTAATCTTACTGGAATTTTAAGCGAAGGTTATTTTGTTTTTAGTAAACCAGTAGCAAAAGGTTTTTTAATAAACATCTTGGTAGTGTTTAGGAATTTTGGCAGGAATGGTATAATTTTTACAGAAAAACAATGGAATTTATCGATCTGGAATCCAGATTTGTATTCTCCTTCATGCTGAGATTTCTTTTAAGGATCAGCGATCTGACAATTCTCCTTACTAGCTATCATTATAAATATTTCTTTCTAATATTAATCAGTCATATAATTTTCTGTCAGTATTCAATTTTATAGATCTATTCACTAAAAATTTTAAGAATTTTAAGCTATTCAAAAGATGTCAGTGTGACTTAGTGTCAAATTTCTGGGAATTGCAAAACATAATTTCGTTGATGTATTTGTTTATATAAATTTAATGCCACTTATAGGCTGTAATATAAGCAATGTCATCTTGTTGTTGTTGTTGTTGTTTTTTGGTAATTAAAATAAAATTATTTGGAAAACTGACACAAGCCTGACAAACGACTTCTGAAATGAAATTGAACACAGGTTTCCAGAAACCGTTAAAAACTTAGGAAACACTAAAGAGTCTTGATTAATGTTCATCCCTCTGCTGAGACTCGATTCAGTTAGTATGCTGGGCAAGTAATGGTACAATGCACTAAAAGAAAATAAACCAAGCTTTCTTATTCTACAATTTGGAAGGAAATTGTCTTCCATTAGGAACAGAAAGTCTTGTTCTTGCTCTGCCCCCATAGGCAAGTTAATTTATGAAACTTTCTGTTTTTAACTTTGAGAAAATTCTTCCCAAGCTTTCAAAATATGATAGACTATAGTCGTATTTTACAGATTTACATCTATAGTGTTTACAACTGGGATTAAATAATAGGTCAGAAAGATCAAGTTGTTTGTAAAGGAAAAATTATTAAACATAGAATCAGCTGACTATTCATTTTCTGGCAGGTGGTATGTCAATGTATTTAAACTATAATTTTTAAAACATCACTTCCACTAAGTTACCCAATAATGATGGGATGTAGCATCAGAATTGCATTTGCTTATTGCAGTGTAATTTTGTGTATTGCAAGATAATTCAAGGTCGGTGAGTAGTTGTGGTTGTTCTATTAAAGTAGCATCTATTTCTTTGTTGAACTAATTATATCTGAGTCAACATAAATATCCATGGGTGTAAATAGAGTTTTAAAATCTACTTTTCTTTTTTTTCTTTATTATGCATTTCTGACTGTACAGCTTTAAAACATGTTGTTAATAAGATTTTAATCTTCCTGTTATAAAATCCTTGACCCATATATTTGACATAGCTTTTGCAACTGGAGCATGAAACTGTTCACTCAAGTCTTCCATCAAAAAGGTGCTTATTTCCCAAATGATATATGAACTCTAAAATCCACATTTTTAGTTCAGATGTGTCTTTAAAAAATGTTTTAAATTTCTGTGATGTGACTTTAAACTTCATACAGAAGAGGAAAGTAAATACTATGAGGTCATATTTCTCATCAATAAAGCATCAATGCCTTCAAAATGTGAGAGAGGGAAAATAAAAATCATAACCCAACTACTTTAGATATTATTCAGGGTCCTGCTGAAGACAGCCTCTTTCCAGTCTTTCTGTCCAGAGAGTCTAAGATCTCAGAATATACCTCAATTCAAAGACACCCTATCATCACTGATTTCTCTATTAACAATCACTGAAGACTTCAGAGGTACAAAATAAATTGTGCAGAATGAAAATAGTTTTTCATAAAGTATTATCCATTTATCTCAGTGGATAGTAATGAAAAAATTTAAACCATTCAGAAACATAACTAAAACTTAAGTTCAGGTCTCATTGGTATTATTAATATCTACCTATGTTTCTCTAGTAGAATGAAAAAGTTGAGGTAGTGTTCCAACTGATCATTTTGTAAGCAGGAATCTGTAGGCCAGAAGATAGCATGAAGACCTTGGTTTACCTGTTTTTTGAGGTTAAGTTTACTAAGTTCCTCTACCTTAGAAAAGGTCTCCCTTTAAGGAAACTCACCATATACTTTGTTATCATTCAATATATGCAAAAAATCAATCGAAAAGGAAGAAGGAAGCTTTTCAAACATGTTTCTAAATTTTTTAATCAGATAGAATTTGTTCTCTGCTAAAAGGATTGGTTACATCATAGTTGGAAAAAGGAATTTAACTGTGTCATAAATAGAAACATGACAAAACAAAAAGTTTGATTAACAGTATATATTTGCCCTTTTATAACATGTTTCTGAGGTTTCTACCTGATCAAATGTAGGAGCAAATCAAGATACCTTGTTACTTTAGTATGACAGACTTTGATTGTGGTGACTAGTTTACAAAGAATCTCTAAAGATGAAGTCTGTGCTGAGGTTAAGAAGGAATATGGACACACCCAAATTTCCTCTAACTTTAAAGAATAACTATTCTTACTTAACAGAACTCTTCTGGTGGGTTAGTAAAAATCACATGAAATTACTGTGGCCAGTTTGGGCAAGATAAAATGCAATGGCAGACCAAGAATACATATCAACTGTCATTATTTTCTTTATATATGGACCTTATTGTTCCCTCAGGTCACATTAGGAAAACTAGAACATGAATGTAATAACATGTTTTCATTCTTTCAAAATCACCTGTTTGGTGGAATTAACAACTTACAATGTGAGTATTGTACCAGGAAATTTGAGATTCATCCATAGTATTTCCAGTTGTGCCAAATATAGATTAGACATTCACATTTCTGTAACAACGCATAAACCTATTTTGGAAAAGTATGGTTTTATTTCTCTCATATTTTTCCATCTTTTTCTTTCCCTCTCTAGAAATAAAATGCATTACCATTTTTTAAGTCATGAAAACATTCCTGAAAGATTATAATTCAGTTTCAATATGCATTATTCAAGAGTGACTTTGCTTTGAACCATAAGATATAATGATCATTCTGATCAACAGCAAAGTTTGAATTAAGCATTGATCTGTGGAGAAGAATTTGAGTTTCCCAATATGACTTAAAGACATAGAGCCTTTAGACTGCAAATGCATATTCACTGTACAGTTAAGTGCTGCAGAAATAAACACATGGGTAGTATTAGGCAGGTCTGGGAAACAGCAGTCTGTGTTCACAATTTGTTCTCAGGCAACATGGACAAAACCTGGTATTACAATTATTTACTGAATCATTTCAACAAGTGGATACAGTAAAGAAAAACATATCTTGAAGGAAAAATGATACTACGAAAAGTAACTCTCACAAAAAAAAACAACAAAAAAAATTTATCATCAGGCATCATTACTTCCCTTTGGAAAATGGGAACTTATTATCTCAAATGAACAAATACTACATTTTAAATTATGTCTATTGTATCTCCCATATCTTAAGTTATAATGAACAATCAGACAGGATTTTATAAGTAGTTCTACATTAATTTTAATGTTTTGTGACATGAGAGCAATTTAGAAATACAAGATCAGAGAAAACCATGGTCCTCTCTGTGTTTAACATAGCAATTTGATCGAAGCAAGTATGACACAGAACTGCCACACTCATAAGAAATTTTTAATCTTTTAACTTCTCTTGTGCTAAAGGTTCTGATTTTTAAACACTTTTATCAGAAACATCTTGTTATATATATGTTAAAGACTGTATCTATCTATAGTTTCAGTGTATTCAGCTCATTTCCATGGAAAACAGTTTATTGCATTTTAAATAATGAACACTTATTTCTTTCTCCCCCATCTTGTCATTTCTGGGTTAAACATTTTCTCTTCTCCCAATCTTTCTTAGAATCATAGAATCATAGAATTATCAAGGTTGGAAAAGATCTTGGAGATGATCGAATCCAACTTATAACCCAACAACAACCCTTCATCTAAACCATGGCACTAAGTGCCTCATCAAGTCTTCTCTTAAATACCTCCAGGGACAGTGACTCCTCCTCGGGCAGCCCATTCCAACGGTGAATCACCCTTTCAATGAAGACGTTTTTTCTAATATCAAGCCTAAATCTCCCTGACAGAGCTTGAGACTGTGTTCTCTTGTTCTGTCACCGGTTGCCTGGGAGAAGAGACCAATCCCTGCCAGACTACAACCCCCTTTCAGGCAGCTGTAGAATGATAAGATCTCCCCTGAGCCTTCTATTCTGCAGGCTAAACAACCACAGCTCCTTCAACTTCTCCCCATAGGGCTTGTGCTCCAATCCCTTCACCATTCCTGTTGCTCTTCTCTGGACACGTTCAAGCACCTCGACATCTTTCCTAAGCTGAGGAGCCCAGAACTGGACACAGCACTCGAGGTGCAGCCTCACCAGTGCCAAGCACAGGGGAAGGATAATTTCCCCAGTCCTGCTGACCACACTATTCCTGATGCAGGCCAGGATGCCATTGGCCTTTTTTGGCCACCTGGGCACACTGCTGGCTCATATTAAGTTTCTTATTTACCAGTACTCCCAAATCCTTTTCTGCCTGACCACTCTCCAGCTACTCTCTCTCCAGCTTATAGCTCTGCATGGGGTTAGTGTGACCAAAGTGTAGAACCCGGCACTTGGGCTTATTAAAGTTCATCCTATTGGAATCAGCCCATCTATCCAGTCTGTCAAGGTCCCCCTGCAGGGCCCTCCTACCCTCTAACAGATTGACACTTGCTCCCAGCTTGGTGTCATCTGCAAACTTGTTAATGGTGGACTCAATTCCCTCATCCAGATCATCAATAAAGATATTAAACAAAACCAGATGCAACACCAATCCCTGGGGGACACCACTAGTAACTGGCACCAACTGGATGTGACACTATTCACCACCACTCTCTCGGCTTGGCCATCCAATCAGTTCCTAACCCAGCACAGAATGCTTGTGTCCAAGCCACGGATTGCCATCTTCTCCAGGAGTTTACTATGGGAGACAGTGTCGAAGGCTTTACTGAAGTCTAGGTATATTACATCCACAGCCTTCCTCTCATCTACCAGGCGAATCACTTGGTCATAAAAGGAGATCAAGTTGGTCAGGTAGGACCTACCCCTCCTAAATCCATGTTGGCTGGGCCTGATCTCCTAGTCATCCTGCAAGTGATGCATGATTGCACCCAGGATTATCTGCTCCATAATTTTACCTGGAATCGAAGTCAGGCTGAGAGGTCTATAATTTCCAGGATCCTCCTTCCAGCCCTTCTTGTGGATGGACATCACATTGGCCAACTTCAAGTCATCCAGGACCACACCAGTGAGCCAAGACTGTTGGTAGATGATGGAGAGTGGCTTAGTGAGCTCTTCTACCAGCTGTCTCATCACTCTAGGATGGATCCCATCTGGTCCCATAGACTTGTGAGGATCCAAGTGGCTCAGCAGGTCTGTAACTTCTTCATAAATCCTGTTTTCTAAATGCTGATTGTTCCTTTTTTTCTTGTTTTTGACCCTCTTCCATTGGTCCACACCTTTTTTTGAAACAAGATAATAAGAACTGGGCACAAAACTTCAACTGAGACCTTATTACAAATACTTCATATTTCTCATATGCAACCTTCCTATTCATTCATCACAGTAAAATTTTTGGGTTTGTTTTTTTTTTTTACACAGTCCTGAGGGCTAGAGGACAGATATTACCAACTGATCACTTGAGATCCTTGTACCTTCTTGATCTGAACAGTATTTGTATGTTAGCTGTGTTAGTTTTTTAAGAACTTTAAAAACAACAGGTTTTGGTTTTCTGCACACATATACACAATGATAGCTCACGATTGTGGAATTTCTCACTAGAAACTAAAAGTATTTATACCACCAAAAAATAAAGTGATAGAATTGCCCAGCTGGCAGTAAAGAAGAGACACTATTTATTTCTTATCTAAAAGAGAAAGAAGGACAGAATCAGTACTGTGGTGAATTACTGCTGAAACCTACTAGCAGCAACATCATGTGCACGAAGCAGGATATGTTCTAAAAGCGGAAAAATATAAACTAGTTTTCAATATTTTTTTTAATTCAGGAAGAAATAGCAATTATTCATTTTAAAATTTATATATACAGATTTTTATGATCAGAGATAGTATGCATTTCATCATAAGATGTATATTTTTTAACAGCAGTTAGCAACTAGAGAATTTTCTTTTCACTTGAGAAGTCAAACTGACACACGGAAAACTAAACTAAAACTATTTAAAATTATGCTTAAAAAAATAATTAGAAAATGGTCATAACAGCATTTGTTTAGATCAGTCCACACAGACTGCTAAAAAAGATTCTTTCAAACATTTATTCTTGACTTTTAAATTCATAATATTATTATTTTAGAAATTTCAAAACTTGAAAAGCAAGAAAAATTATATGAAAAAGCTCACAGGGCAAAGACAGCAACTGTATTATTTATGCTTGTACAAGCAAAAGATTCTAAATATAGGTGAAGGTTTGGTGGTTTTTTTTTTCTTTCCCTAGTTTATATATATTTTTAGATCTAAATGCAAATCTGAAAGAATTAGTATTACTATAGCAACCAAGTTCCAGCCCTGCATATGTACTCCACAGAGAATAGTAATTTTTATCCTAATGAGCAAAAATCAACAATATCTAATCTGGATTTAAGGTGGAATGCAGGATATGGGAAATTTTTCTCTAAATAATTGCAGACATCTGAATTAGTTATTAAAACACCCTTTGTAATTATGAGGGATAAGTAGTCATTCCTAATGTCTGGTTCAGCATATACAAAAAAGTATAAAAGTACTTCACATATTCAAATAGTTCAGCTAGGCTGTGTTCTAAAAATTCTTTTTTTTGTTTTGCACTTCCCGGAAAGAGAAGTGATGGTGGCTAGATGTGGAGATATCTACATTATCAGCATCTCACCTTGGGTAAACTGAATCCCTCCCACAACTGCTTATACAGAGAAAGTGTTTAAGTATCGCTTTATTGGATCTGAAAATGCACTTGTAAACTGTGCAGGTTCTAGCTAAGCCAGCTTTTCATACAGACAGTGCAAATAGTGTCAATGAAGGCTCAGACATCTCCACAGATGCCACAAGTGTGCTTGAGTGCTCACTGCTGTGCACAGGGCAGGTGGGCTGCTGTGGAGACCCGTTCCTGTGAAATACATCTGCTTTCATACAGAATTAGTACTGGGTAGATAGTACATGGGTTAATGTGCCCTATATTCCCATTGAAGATCACGTAAGTAATACTGGCTTTTATGTCACCGGATTTGCTTTTGATTCCTTCTTATGTCAGGGTGTAAAAATGCAACTAGTTATGAGTTGATGAGCGGCACTGGACAGAAATCTCTGTTCATGGTATAGAAACGTCATGAGGGATAATGAAAAATATATTTTAAATTATTCAAATTAAATTGTAGGTAGAAATTTGGGGTTAAAATTATATAATTACCTAAGGTAGCATTTTTGCCAGAAAAACTGTTGTATCATTTTTAATTTTGAAATTAACAACGCTTGAGAAAGCCTTTACAAGAAATGAAAAAAGCCCCTTTAAGTCTTCCAACAAAATCATTCAGGGCAACTTCCAATAGATTTTAATATGTCTCTTCATTGCTATAATTGTATAATATTTGAACATAATTCTCTATACAATTTAAAGTGGTAAAAAAAATCTAAAAGATAAAAAAATTAAAATCCATGTAGACTGAATCTTACCTGTACTGTGAAAGAATCAGCCTTTCACAAGTGAGGAATGATCCACAACTGAATGGACCTTTATTTATAAAAATCTCTATTTAGAAGGAGTTAAATGTAGTCACATTGATCATACTAGAGTACTGCTCCCACCAGTAGGTTGACCCAAAATATAATGAAACTCTTGACAATGGACTTGATTTGAAGTTCAGAAGCCAGGAAAAATAGTCTCGGTTGTCCTCTGGGAAATCTTATGGGAAATATTAGATCTTACTCCTACCAGAATTTAAAATACTGCACAACACAACATAAAATTTATGAGGCAAAAGTTAATATATCTTCTTTGGGTAATGACGTAGTTCTTGTTCTCAATACAACTAGATTTTTTATAATCATATAATGATTCACTATACAGAAACAGACTTCCTTCTTAGTTCTCAAAATAATATAAATTACACACCATAATAAAACCATCTTGAAGCGATTTATACTACAAAAAGACTTGTATTTGAATATTTTTTTCTGTAGACACCTAACAACTATTTTAAATAATACACCATCAATTATAAAAAAGATATAAGAATTTTAAAAATCACAAATATGCAGAAATACCCAAGAAGACCTCTCATCTTACCACATAATGTAAATTTCTGAAAAATGTACAAAAGCATCTGATGATCCATCAGCAGTGTGAGGACTTTTATTTATGCAAAGAAGTACTTGCATTTATTTAGAAACTTAAAATTCTTATAATTTGCGTGTTCTTTAAATCTATTTGAAAACTGCTTGTGATGAAGGAAGGCTTGGAAGTCCTGATTCATACAGAAAAAAAACAGGATAAAATAAGTACTGTTTTGGGGAGCACTGATTGAGTTTGAACTGTTTTTTACAAATGCAAAAATGACTGTGATTCACCAATCTTTGATATTTTTCCTCTTTTAATTATATAGACATATGTAATGTTCCCCTTGTTGTGATATTAATTTATTCTTATCGGTAAGTTATTTTTAAGGAATAATATTTTTTTCCACTTTTTAAGGAAGCAAACAAAAAAACTGAGATATTCAGAAATGTTATTGAGCCATATATTCACTGAAAACCAAGGACCTGAATTAAAGACAAAAACTTCCTTTGTATGTAAATTGAAAAAACCCAGAAATTTCACAAAAAAAAGTCCTTGGAATGTGTTCTCAATCCATTTGTTTCAAATGAGAGGAGGAAAAAAGCATCAATATCGCAAACTTTTTTAAAAAATGCATTTTATTTAATTACTAAAATCTCATCACAGTTATGATTAACATAATACACTTTCCTCCCTCTCTGGTCCAGAATTATTTTAGTGTAACTTTTTTTCTTTTTAACTTTAATTAATTTCTTAGCATTTCTTTTCCCTTAAAACTTTTAAATTAATTAAATGCTAAAAAGAACCCTTCACTGTCAGAATGGGTGTAATATCTGATATCCTACCAGGTTTTAGCTAGCATCTAAACATTCTCTGGACTGCTTGGAAGTATAGAGCTATCCATCTGAAGGTAAATTGATATTTGACAAAGTTATGAAATCACACCAGAACTTAGCTACCACATTCAGGGTCATAACTAATTCCTTAAAATACTATTTTAGAATGACTTAAAGACATGTTTACAACTGCACTATATTGCAAGATGGAGAGGATTATTGACTTCTCTAACAAAGAGTTTCTCTTCTGGTAAAACATTAAATCAAACCTTTTAATTATTTATTGTGTCAGAATGATGTAATGATGTACACATCTTAGTGAACTGAGAAACAACAAAAAAATGTTCATAGTATCCCAATCCTTAAATTGAGAAAATGTGTACAGAATTGGTCTTGACTGTATAGTACAATAGATTGATTGTATCCTAGTGAAGGGGTTTTGCTGAAAGAACTAATGTGATGTAAACAAACTAAGCATCAGAAGTTTTTCCACAAGGTAATTCCATTTCAGAAATAATATTTATCATTCTCTGCAACTAACATTGTTATATTATTTGCATTCTTTTCATAAAATATGAACTATCTGAGATGCCTTTTAAAATGTAAGTATCTCAGCGTGCTAAATGTTAGGGCCTTTGTCATATCCACTGCATCTCAAGGCTCTGCCTCATGTTTCCTCTCCCCTCCTCTTTTAACTTGATTTCATGCAACCACTTGTCTTGAGGACAGTGAAGAATAACTTGGTACAACTTAGGATTGCAGATAAATTTTGTTGCTTAATGATCAAGCTTTCCTATCTATCTTCCTGATCTCATTCAGTGTCAAATACAAGAAAAGCTCTAAAATCTACCTTTAAATACTTCTGCCTGTCCTATGTGTTTGTCTACCTTTCTTTGTCTACCTTTATGAAAATTTTGCATGGTCCTAAAATGAAGTTATGGTTATTGTAACAAATATACTCAGTTTTAAAGTTAACTATTATATATATTAAACATGTAAGTGGGCAGTAGGTTCATTTGCAAACATCAGAATTACCTTTCCTTAATTTAAAGAAAGAAGGTTAACAACATACAACAATTAAGCTTTCCTTTTACAGATCTATAAGCCCAAAAATGGATAGTAGGTGTAAACCTTTAAGCAGTTAAGTAGCATTTTCTATGAATAAAGAAGAAATTAAAGAACAAGAAAACTGTTTGATCCAATTTTTTATGCTAGGGAAAGTCTAAAAGAGTTAAAAGAGTCATATACTAGATACAATGCTTTGAAATACTGAAGTAGTCTGTTAGATCTGGAGAAATTAATTCTTTGTAGGAATAGATCTATAAAAGCTAGAGAACTAGCAAACATTTCCTTTTCTTACAGTACCAATTCTATGTAATATGAAAGATTGTCACAGTTGAAAATATTATTATTATTGTTATAAGACTTCTGCATCTGTATTGACATGAAAATCTTTAAAAGCATCTCTATCAGAGAATATCAGACGATTTTGATACATGTACAAAAAATCTCATTAGTTTGAACATGAAAGGAATGACAGCAAGGTAATAGTGTATTATATAAAAACCATGGGCATTTCAAAGGAAGAATGCAAAACAGTGCATTAAAAGAATGATCTGTGCATACTAAATCTTATAAAATCTGGTTTATATTCCAGTCAGGAATAAGATGTAAGAAGGTGTTTAGGCAATATAGGACACATAGTGCATACAAGTTTGGTTCAATTGCAGGGAGAGAGGGGAAGCTGGAGAGGAATTTTCATTGTTTAAAATCTAGAAGAAATGTCTATGAACAAGAACATTAACAAAAACTGGAGAGAGTTTGTACCAACCTTATGGTTTGTTTGCATGCCAAAAGTGCCATGGTGCAATTGGTGCTGCACTTTTACCATAGCCTTCCACAAGGACAGATGACAGTGGGAATATGCAATAAGGGCACTAGTATCTGATACAAATATACACACAAATATTCATTCATTTTCTAGAGAGAGATTACCGTATGTATTTTCTGTGTTTTCAGGATTCACTCTGAAATAAGATTATAAAAATATTCAGTAATTTTAATATTATGTAATTATGCAGTGGTCAGGCTTGTAGAATGCCTTGAAATGTATCTTGATTGTTATGTTAAAAATCACATCCTTGAAATTCATTTATAACAGCTTAGGTTGCTTACTATGGAATAATTTTAGTTCATTACTGTGTTGACTGTCTGTTATAGAACACTATAATATAAAAAATGCATATGAAATTATTCAACTAACCTCAAAACATTCCTTGTTTTCAAAGAAAACCAATGCTATGCCAATGGTTTTGTTTATTCGTTTACTTAAAGCTGTTTAAATTATAGTTTTGATTAAGTACACCAAAGGGAAATGAAAAGTCTGTCAAATAAAAACAATATGCATGTACATTTATAATTTCAATTTCATTTTATAATTAAATTAAATTAAGTATTTTTCAATTAATTTTATAATTA